>BLBF01000002.1:96425930-96437908 GCA_015471245.1 Laticauda colubrina
ATATATATATATATATATATATATATATATATATATATATATATATACACATACATACATACATATATATATACATACATACATACATACATACATACATACATACATACATACATATATATTTTGACGACCTCTGATATTATAGTTATGTAGTATTTTGTATATTTAGTTATTTTATATTGTAACATGACAGGGAAAAATATCCCTGCCCTAAAAATACAACCTACAATGTAAATGTAGATAAATGGCAAAGAAACCTACTTATTTTATTTCATTTTAATTATAATATATTTTCTCTCAGAATGAAACAAGAAATGGCTTGTGCATAGTTATTTATTTTCCAAGAAAAAAGTTCTAATTTCGGCCTATCAAGCAGAGTTACTTTCAATTTTCTATGATGGTAAAGCAACTGAAGAATCTCCTGTGCATGCATTCTTTAAAATATATTTTTTTAATAAATGTCTTTTAAGAAGAAAAAGTCAAACAGAATGAGAGAGGAGCAACAATTGTATAACAATCTCATATATATTTCAGATGAAAAGTCTGGATCGTTATTGGATAGCTGCTGTACTTAGAAGTGTCTGACCTAGCTAGGATTTACAGATTTAATTACCTAAGCAGAAAGGCACTCATAAGACATCAAAAAATGCACACTTCAGAGCAGGTTGAACATTTTAATTTGAAGCTTGGCTTGATGCTCATTCAAAAGATGTCTGTGTATATTTAATGGGAGAGATTGAGAATCTACTGAGGGATTTTTCTCAAGTCCTGGCAGAGAATGAAAAAGTTAGATGTGTTTATTTCAAAGGTTCTTTTACTATGCTTATGTCTAGGGCCTTGAAATGTGATGCCTAATAAGTTAGGCATTGTACATTCTCTAGAAAATCACTTAGCATGCACTTGCACAGTAATGTTTCAAAGCATTTGACTTTTTCCCCCATTAAAGATGAACTGAAATAAAAATGTATGCGATATTCTAAGATTCCAACCAGACAAAGAGAAAAAACAATTAATTGAAGAAGAAATAAATAAAAATTAGAACGGCAGAGGTAAGCAACATGTGACCCAAGGTGCACATACTTTAAAAGCAATTCTTACCACATTCTGTGCTAGCTGGGGGCGATAGACTGAATATTTGTCCAACAAGATCAAAAAGATAACATTTCAAAAAAGTAATGCATTTATTTTGCAATTTCTGTAGCTGACCATCTGTTCAGATGCGGGAATATTCCATGACAAGAATTATCTCAAGACATCTGCCACGTTTTTGGAGGAATGCAGAGAGTTGGGAAAACTGGGCACTGCCAGAGGTACTATAGATCTTTTCTGCAGCTTGATCAAATGACACTTATTTTAGGAACATATTTTCCTGGCTGCTTCCTCTACTGAAAGAACTAACTCCAGTGAGATCTGCGAGAATTACAACCTGTACAGACTGTCCAAGGCCATCAAGAGCAGGGAAGTGCTTAATCAAAAAGTAACAATAATAATCTAATATACTAAATGTATGATTTCTCTGTAAAAGACTCACAAACACTCCCTGGCAATCAGTAAGTTAGTTAAGGGCAAGACCCTCATATCTGACTCAGTATTTCAATGAAATGTTATTTCTGCTTCCTCTCGTTTTGCTTATTCCATATTGCCTTCTGTGCAATACATTCCCTGCTGTTTTGTACTTTGCTCCATCTGTGTGTTTTATTCCATGCTGCTTCTCTGCATCTATTGTCCTTTTGTGGTAGAGATTTCAAACAGGTTTCATATGATTTAGCCTGCTATGTGTGGATTCCTTGAATGCCCTTCAACTCTATTAATGGAGCTCTTGGTATATATTTCCACTTGTAGGCTGCAGTTCTACAGTCTATTTCTTTACTACCTCCATCTAGAAAGAAGAGCTACTTTGCTAAGCAAAATAATTTATGTGCACAATTCATAACTGCTCTTTTGTTCTCTTAAACTTAACATTTAAGATATAAATGTTGGTGAAGAAAAGGGAGATTTATTCATTTTCACAGTTGTGGGGGTCATTCCATGAGCAGCAGCTCAGCCTACCTGCCTTCCTTCCTTAATAAGCACCACTTGAATACCAACACCATTGATAAAATCACCTTCAGTCAATTGCAAAAGGCACCTTTAGCATCATTAAAAAAAATTGCCTATCCCAGTTTCTTGGAAGGACTTGATAGGTGGCTACAAATGCCACATCCAATCTAAACATCTGACTGGATGACAAGCCACAGTAATATTTTTCACACAGATATAGCAGTATCAATAAATCAGAATAAAATCATGAACAGTAATTGAATTGAAATGCTGAATAGCCAAAACACCAGTCACGAGGCTGAAGCCTACAGGTATCTGGGCATTTTATTTATAAAGGACAAATTAAAAATGTGCTTAGTAAGGAATACATCCAAAAGAACAAATGTCCTGAAGACCAAATTGAATCATGGGTACATGATTGTTCCGTCCAGAAAAGACGTGCAGTAGACCGGGTTCCAACAAATAACTCTTTATTCGTTAACAGCAAACAGTACGGAACATTGGCTCAAGCTGCGGCAGCCCTTTATATTGAGGCTTGCCTGCCGGCTTGTAGCCAATGACATTACTTTAACTTTGCCGCCTTTGAGCGGCTCCTTGGATTGGTTCCTGATGAACTAATCCTTTACTGGCCTTTCTGGCCAATCAGAAAAGACTACTTGGAACCTTCCAAGTTTTATAGAACATCCCTCCCCCTTTAGTTCAGTCCTACGTAAGTGACATAGTCGCGCAGGTAGGTGGGGCTACTTCTGGTCCTAGTTGACCTGCGCAGCTCATTCTCGCCTAGGACTTCAAGTGGTTTGGTCGGGATCCCTGTCTCTCCGGCTCATCTCCATGGAACCTCCTGGAAGGGTAAGTCAGCATTGCCGTTACCGCTTGAGTTGCTCAGGCTGGTGGTTTTGCCGCTCCCTCCTGGTTCAACAGGGCTGGTTGAGCTGGCCTGGCTGGTCCCTTCCAGGATGGCTTCCCTTTCACTTGGATTACCTCCGATGGTTTCATCTAACCGTAAGTGCTCTTTTTGGTTGGTTAGATGTTCTAGATTTAATTTCAATGGTTCATTTTCACACCCTTTTGTATTTGTTTGTGTTTCCCCCACTCCTTGGTTTTGTTTTCATCGATTTTTATTATTTGAGGTTGCACGGTCATTTTACACTTGATGTTTCGGGAACGAAGCTGGTCTATGTGCCGCTTCCATTCTCTTCCATTGTCCACGGTTAGTTAGTAGGACCTGTTATTTGTATGATAGTGGCTGGAAGCCAGAGAGGGTCCCCGGTAAAATTCTTTGCATAGACTAGGTCGCCGATTTCAAAAGTATGGTATCAGCTGGAAGAGTCAGGGCGTTTTTCACAAGTGTAATTTGGGTGCAGTCTATCTAAATGGGATCTGAGTTTCCTCCCCATTAACAATTCTGCCGGGCTCTTGTTTGTTGTACTACTGGGAGTGATGTGTTGTAGTGTAAGTAAGCGGTTCAGCTTGTCTTGGACATCCCCATGGTCCATTTTTTTCTAGGCCTTCTTTAGTAAACCTGACCATTCGTACAGCCCTACCATTTGCCGCTGGGTGGGACAGCGCGGTTAGTGCATGGCGTATACCCAGGGATGCTAAGTACTGTTCGAATTGTAGAGACGTTAGTTGTGGCCCGTTGTGGGATACCAATACATCAGGTAAACTATGAGTTGCAAACAATTTGTTTAGCTGTTTTATAACAGCTTTGGTTGTTGTGGATGACATAACTATAACCTCCAACCAATTTGAATATGCATCTACGACTGTTAAGAATATGTTGCCCCTGGTTGGTCCTGCAAAATCAATATGGATTCGAGACCAAGGGCCTCGTGGGGTCTCCCAGTCCCATATGGGCGCTTGCGATGGTGTGGGTCTAGCTCTCTGACACTTATGGCATGTTGCAACCCAGCGTTCAATAGCCTTGTCTATACCAGGCCACCAGACATAGCTCCTGACCAGGCTTTTCATTTTTACTATGCCTGGGTGGCCCTCGTGTAGCATACCCAGCACCTCTTCTGCAGTCTGGATGGAATTACCACCCAATCTCCCCACAATAAACACCCCTTTTGTATTGACAGTTCAGTTTGTCTAGTCTGAAAATGTTTCAAACCTTCAGTCTTTTGGCTTTCCAGCCAGCCTTTACCTACCCAAGTCAAAACACGGGCAGTCACTGGGTCTTTCGCCATGGCTCTGGCGACATCATTTGCAGACAATGGAAGTTCAGGGCAGGTTTCTACTTGTAGGCCAGCAGTGGTTGGAGCCAGGTCTTCCTCTATGGTTGGAAATGGTGCTCGGCTTAAAGCGTCTGCATGGGTGATTTGTTTCCCGGGTCGATGCAGCAAGTTTTATGAATAGGCGGCCAGGAATTCTGACCACCTAGTCATCCGTGGGGATAGAATGTTCGGTGTGGGTTTGTTCCCTGTCAAAATCCCCAGTAACGGTTTATGGTCAGTCACAATGGAAAATGTCCTCCCAAAGAGGTATTCATGAAAACGTTTAACGCCGGCGACGATTGCCAGGGCCTCCCTGTCTAGCTGGTTATAGTTGCATTCCGCTTTGGAGAGCATTTTTGAATAAAAGGCGATGGGTGCCTCTCTCTCGTCAGGTAATTGGTGGCTCAGGATGGCGCCGACTCCGACAGGTGAGGCGTCACAGGTGACCATCAATGGAAGTGTATTACTAAACTGAATAAGAATGGTTTCTGAGGTTCATAAGTCTTTTATGCTTTGGAATGCTTTTTGTTCTTTATGACCCCAAGTCCAGACAGTTTTTTATCCAGCAAATGGTGTAATGGTTCTGCTATCGTTGCTTTGTGGGGGAGGAATACGTTATAAAAGTTGATCAGACCCAAGAATGCCTGTAAGTCCATTTTATTTTTTGGCCTGGGTACGTCTTTAATTGCTTTGACTTTTTTGCCTGTTTGGTGAATACCCTGTTCATCAATTAAATATCCTAAAAATTTGATGCGATTGATAGCCAGGTAGCATTTTTCCTTTTTAACTTTTAGGCCGGATTCTCTAAATATTGTTAGCACTTCTCTTAATCTTGCTTATAATTGGGTCATGTTTTTCGCTGAAATTAGGACATCATCAAAGTATGGAATGACCCCTTTTATCCCATTTAATAGGCGTTCCATGAGGCTTTGGAAAACTCCTAGGGCAACGCTTACTCCGAATTGAAGCCTGTTACATTTGAATGCTCCTCTATTCGTTACTATTGTTTGTGCTTCGGTCGTTATTGGGTCTACTGGAAGCTGCTGATATGCCTGAGCCAAATTGAGTTTCGCAAAAAATTTTCCTCCCCCAAGTGAGTGCAGTAAGTGCTGTACGACTGGTACCGGGTATGCGCTTTACTGCAGCGCATGGTTCAGGGTAGCATTGTAGTCTCCGCAGATGCGCACAGACCCATCAGGTTTTACAGGTGTTACTATTGGAATCTCCCACCTAGCATGGTCAATTGGTTCTATGACCCCTTGTGCAATCAGTTTGTTTAATTGCTCATCTATTTTGGGCTTTCATGCAAAGGGCTTTTAACCTTCTTGGTGCTATCTGGGGATCTAAGCTAAAGGAAATTGGGGTCCCCCAGTTCCTGCCTAGAGTGCCGTCAAAGACATCCTGGAATTCATGTAGCAGGGTTTCTTCCCAGTCGCTTGCGACTATTCGGCTTACTCCAGTCATCCCGATGCCCAATGGTGCGAACCATTCAATGCCCAGGAGGCTGGGATGGTCTCGGTCGACTATAGTCAGCGGCAGGACTTTGGTGTGTTGTTTGTAAGTGATTTTGAAGTGTCCTAGACCTACCATGGGAATTTTATTTCCCTGGTAGTCTTTGAGAATTAATTTTTGTTTCTTGAGTTCTTTTTGTTTTATGTTTGGAACCAACCGCCTGACTGTGTTCCAAGACACTATTGATAGGAAAGATCCTGAATCAACCTCCATTTCACAAGGGCTTCCTTCAATGGTCACTACAATTTTGAACTTTTCTTCCGCTTTCCGTCTGTGCGCTTCTGATAGTGACAATCTGGTGAGTTTTTTCTTGGTTGCTGGTTCCCTTGCTGCACTCCCATTTTCTATCGGCTTGACTTGGGTCAGTTCTTTGTGGGGAATTACCATGTCTGCTAGGACTGCTGTTCTTGCGATTGCGGTAGACTCTTTTGATGTGTCCCCTCTTCTTTCAACCCTGACAGATGGCATCAAGGAACCTACACTCAGCTCGGGGGTGGTTTCCTCCGCAGCCAACGCATTCCCGCCAATTTCTTCTTCTTTCGTGCCTTTTTTGGTTCGCGTACAGGCTATGGACCTCATTGTCATCTTCTTCCGTTTCTGATGACTTGTCTAGGTCTTTGTGGTGTGTGGTTGTGGCAGCTTGCTTCTTCCCTCTGGGTGGGGTCGTCGTGTCAGTATTGGCATTCATCAGTTTCATTATGGCCACTGATTTCTTCGTGGCTTCTGCAGCAGTGGCTTCCGCGATTGCTTCTGCCACAGTTATGTTAGGTCTGTTTAATAGTTTGCTTTGTAAAGTACAGTCCTTTAGACCTAACATGACACGATCTCGCATGGCCTCATCCATACTCTGGAACTCGCAGGCTCCTCCCAGATGGCGGAGAGCTGCCACAAAATCTGCAATGGTCTCGTCTTCCCTCTGGTCTCTTTTATAAAACTCGTGTCTCTTAATAAGATTTGAGACAACCGGCGCATAGTGAGCCTTTAGCATTCGGTTAAGTTCAGACCAGGTCATCTGTTTCCATGTCTCTGGGCTTTGCCAATGCCTTTGCCATTTTGAGCACGGCTGGCCCACAATGTGTTAGGAAGACAGCCCTCTTTTGCTGATCCAAAATTTCCTCTATTTCATTGCTCTCCAGAAACATCAGGAAGCGATCGATATAAGACTCCCAATCTTCTTCATTGGGGTTAAAAGGTGCGGGCAGCACGTTGCTACCAGCCATTTTGTCTAGCGTGGTTGTTTTCTTGCCGCATGCTCAGTCTCCGCTTTAGGATGATCCCATCCTCGTCGCCAGTGTTCCGTCCGGAAAAGACGTGTGGTAGACCGGGTTCCAACAAATAACTCTTTATTCGTTAACAGCAAACAGTACGGAACATTGGCTCAAGCCGTGGCAACCCTTTATATAGAGGCTTGCCTGCTGGCTTGTAGCCAATGACATTACTTTAACTTTGCCACCTTTGAGCGGCTCCTTGGATTGGTTCCTAATGAACCAATCCTTTACTGGCCTTTCTGGCCAATCAGAAAAGACTACTTGGAACCTTCCAAGTTATACAGAACAACCATCAAAGCCATCAATACCTGGACCATACTTCTGATATAACTGCTAGTTAGTTGGACGCACAAAAAAGCGCAAATTTGGACCAAATGAACAAGAAATCTGATAACTATGTGCTATGCATTATATCCTTGTAGTGATATTGATAGATTAAACCTAAAGTTAAAATACATGGTTAAATATGTTATTATTTTGTTAATGGAACATTACAATCATTTTTAACTTGCCATCCTTCTTATATGTAAATATGTAACCAAGAACAAATATGTGACTTTTTTAAAAAATGCAAAAATACTACAGAATGGACTGCTGGTAAAGACAAAAGACGATGCTCTCATTAAAGTTGTCATTTACTGAGAAGGATTCAAGAAAAACAGCTTCTACTCCTATCTCCAAATTAAGTAACATTTTAATACTCACTGTGTAGTCTCATAGGATCAATTCTAGAAAAAAGGAAACAGTTTGAGAACGGTTTCAAGGCTATCCTGTAAATGGGAGCATTTATTAATCATTCAATCTTGTCAGGGGTTTATAGCCTCCTTCTTTAAACCTCTTGAACAATTCAGTTTGCAAGTAAATGGCCTACTGTGTCCGTGTCCTAACCTATTTTAGTGTTTCCATGAAACCTCCCTAGATACTCTCTTTCATTTTTTTCACTATTTTTATTCTTATTAAAGCCTTGCATTCAAGGCGTAGTCCTTCATCCTATTTCCTAATTAAAGGATGTTGCTGTTTTTCTCAGTCTCTCTCGCCATAATGGGCATAAGGGCTTGCTTATAACATTTTACCTATTTAAAATTGTATCTTCCTCCAGGGTCCCCTTCTCCAGACTTAACCCCATCTTTTTTTTAACACAATTTATCATCACAATTTCCCAATTCTTTTGCTGAGATATTACTCTTTGGTGAATCCCTCTAGCATGACCATCTGAGGACCGGGTATGGTTACATTAAATTGAACAATTTCATTCTGTGCAACAAATGCAAAGCTTCTGCTATTTTTTATTTATATGTCATTGGCTTGGAATGCTTGAAATGCATATACACCTTGCTTTCCAAGCGATGGTGGCACAGTGAT
Organism: Laticauda colubrina; assembly: GCA_015471245.1. NCBI lineage: Eukaryota > Metazoa > Chordata > Lepidosauria > Squamata > Elapidae > Laticauda > Laticauda colubrina. Next base: position 96,434,329 of record BLBF01000002.1, read on the forward strand.
TTGAATCAGTACTGCAGGCTACTTCTGCTGACTGCCAGCTGCCTGCAAATTTGGCAGTTCAAATCTTACCAGGTTCAAGGTTGATTCAGCTTTCCATCCTTCCAAGGTGGGTCAAAAGAGGACCTAAATTGTTGTGAGTAATATGCTGACTCTGTAAACCACTTAGAGAGGGCTATAAAGCACTGTGAAGTGCTATATAATTGCTATTGCCATTACTATCTCAACTATGAAGCTGATAGTGAGAAATTTGATTGACCCATAATTATTTTATAGTCTTAATTTTAGCACACCATAACACTGCAAGTAATATTATTATGAAAGGGATTTAGAACAGCAATCCCCAACCTTTCCAGCTTTGCAGATCAATGGTGGCAGCAGTCGTGATGGGGAGAGATAAGGGATGGTTCTGCACAAGTGCCACTTGCACAAATGGAGCTTTGCATGTGAGCACCCTTGCCCTCCATTTGTGCGGCCTGGTTCAAAATAGGTCATAGTCCAGTACATAGTCCAGGCCTTGGGCATGGCCTGGGGGTTGGGAACCCCTGATTTATAATATTCAGAAAATGAAAGGTAATTCTCTAATGCTAAGAACTTTCAGATCCACTGGAAACCTTTTGTATCACACTTAGTTAATTTTTAATTGAGATAACCAAAAGGCTTGCCCATCATTTCACCCATGGTAAAAAGAAACAAGATTTTATGTTGCAAAGAGGGAAAGAATATGCCATGCTTGGATTTTGCATCTTTCTTTCTGGGAAGTTAAAATTCCATAACCTAATTATGCTTTTGCGATGTGCTCTACATCGGGCTATCCTTGAAAAGTTTCCAGAAACTTCAGCTGATTCAGAATGCAGCTTCTCAATCAATCTTGAGTGCCCCAGGGATAGTGCACAAAATGCCTTAGGTATCAGTTTGCTTCCAGGTCTACTTCAAGGAATTGGCTATGGCCTTTTGCACAAATGTTTTTGCACAACTGAATCCAGTTACTGAATTTATTCCTATTATGGCTTCAGACAATAGAAGCCTTAAACTAAATAAACAGGCTAGGTTTGTACCTTAAAATAATAAAATATTTCTACTGCTAACAAAGTATATTATAAAAAATGGCTGTGTTTTAACTCTCATTAAGTTTCACCTGTGTTGTGTGGATGTAGTTATAGAATATAATACAGCCATATATATCAGTCTTCCACAATTGTGCTTTTGATACTGAGTGGACTTCAGCTCCCAGAATTTTCAACAATGGCTGTGAAGCTGAATGTCTAGATCCACAATCAGAAAGTCCAGTTGCCTCTTGAAAAAGTACCTTTGAGTCTGTGAAGTTGGAAAATTTCTGGAAGATAATGTCTGCTCATCTGGAAAATATCAGATTGGGAAAGGTAGTATTTTAGATAAAGCTTGTGGTTGTGGTTGCTGGAAGCTTCAGCACAGGTAATTATGATCATTTTTATTTCACTTCAGTGCCTTTGGGTCTATTTGCAATCTTTCTCTGGGTTATTCCCAAGACAGTAAAAATGTCTGACCTTGTTAGTAGGGCAAAATATAACAGATTCCAGATTGCTTTTCATTATTAGCCAACACCACTGAAATACCGTAATACCTCTTCACTGGACTTTCAGACCGTCACCATATTTTTTTTTAAAAAAGAAAATGTTCTGGTTCTACCATTTCAAAGTATATCTGCAGTTTGATGTGATGAGTTCCTGATTATAATTGAAGACTCTCACTCAGGGTTAAATCTGTAATTGTTTGGTACATCTTAGACATTATAGTAGCATGAAATGTTAGTCAAATCCTTAATTTCAAAATGTGGTTCAGATTATAGAGAAATTTACTGTTAACCTCTTGTTAAGAAGAGGAACCACTGTTATCAACATAAATCATATTAAAATCCATCTACATATATCTTCTTTTTCTGGATTCTAGAAATGACAGGAGTCCAATCTGCCATCCTGATGTGCATCATTCTTGTGTAAATGCTTTGTTTACTTTTTCATTAGAATCATACTCCTATTTATATCATAGTTCTATTTGAATGTTTCTTTACATTCTATTTACAATACAGCTTTATTTGAACTTTAATGAAGATTATATATCCCTCCTGTATTTTCAAACACAAATAATTTGTCAGTAGATTTGTCTTCCTTGAAACAACCATGAAAATGCTCTTTATATATTATGCACAGAGTTTTTATAATGCTAAGCTTCATCTTGGAGTTAATGTCTTCAGCACTGATTGATTTCTACCAATTCTTAGATATGGTACACTTTTCCAATAGTTTTGGCAATCTGTCTTGCCATCTAGTGCTCAACTTCCTTTCCTACACTATATTTGATTTGGACTGTCCATTTACCTCCAACCATTTGGGGAATGAGAAACAGCTGGTAATAGTCCATGTCTCATTTTTGTGAAGAGAACATATATTTCCTATGACAACTTTTGGCAATGCCTTTCCTGAAAGTTGTTTCTGCTATCTCACTTATTTTCTCAGCATGGCAGAATCTATAGGTTATATTCTTTTAGTTTTCCATCTTAATAATCTGAGCTCAAAATCTAGTTTCTGATGGGATTATTATTTTACCAGAGGGATGGTCTGGTCTATACCAACAAAACTTACAAGTTCTGATTCTATATCCCAGCAATTCTAAATGACAGGTGTTTGCTTTTTTTCTCAGCATCCCACTATAAACCAAAACATTGATTTAGTTTTGACTAAACCAATCATTATTTTCTCTCAGTGTGAAGCTGGTCTACTTATTTCTTTCTTCTATCCCTACTAGATGGACTATCTAATACTACCTTATAAAAGCTGTGCTTCATAGCAGTGTTTATTTAAATTGTTTAATAAATTTATATTGTGTAAAATTAGATTTTCTCAAGTAGATATTGGCAGACATATGAAGGCATATGAACAACCACCACACAAAATAGCAGAATGTTTTGTTATAACCTGTTGAAAACCAGGGAATATTTTATATAACAAAATGTGTTGCTGAATGGTAGTTCATCTATTTGACACACATGTCTTTTTTTTTTTTTTTAGATGACTGAAATACTCAAGAAGCAGATGAATAGGCTAGAACGGAGACATTTACAACGATCTTTTCAGGTTTCTACAGCAAATCACTAGGGATTGAAATTACACAAGAAAGAAGAATTGGTGGAAAAGGGAAAAATGGTGGGTAAAATAAAATCCATCAGCAAGTATACTATGAACATAAAACAAAAAAAGCACAATAATATTGACATTCACAATAAATGTCAATTTTTAAAACTTTTTAAACCTGAAGAAATCCAAAGAAAAATAGAAAAGAATATTGCTCTGGTATCTGTGACATAGATAGGATTCAAATGCCCTAAACAACACCACACATTTTGAATTTGGCAGCAGGACTTCTGTCTTTGTATAAAGAACCTTTTCCAAAAAAGGTTACACAATATCTCTGATTCCATTACGGCTTCTCTGCAATATTGAATGTATGATGCTCACATCAAGATGAATAGCATACAAGTCAGATGATGATAGATACATTAGATAGATAGATAGATAGATAGATAGATAGATAGATAGATAGATAG
>BLBF01000002.1:96437918-96450299 GCA_015471245.1 Laticauda colubrina
GATAGATAGATAGATAGATAGATAGATAGATAGATAGATAGATAGATAGATAGATACATAGATAGATAGATACATAGATAGATAGATCTAATGTATATTTAAGGCTGAACAAACATTTCTTTACATATTGTCTCTAGTGTGTGCCATACCACTTCCTTTTTTTCAGGTTAATATTAATTCACAAGGAAATCATGTTCATTTCAATCCTGACAGAACTATTCGAGAATCATCGAACATAATCTATCTTAATAAGGTTTAGTTCTGGTTTTCTTCTCCACTTGGTTTCCTGCAGTGATGGAAGTCAGCGAAGAAAGCTTCTCTGGGTGATTAACACCTAGATGAAACTCTAGTTTTTAGTTGCAGAATTATGACCCTTACATCTCAGAAGACATATGGAGTTGATTCATCTGCATATTTTTGACAATGAATACTTTACTTTTTACTTTAGTTTATTGCACTTTACTTTGAACCATTTCTAAGAAACACAGTATTGTGAAATTCTCGTTAGAATATCAAAATCCTAGGCTTTAACTTTCGGAAGGAGCTGTATTAGGAGATTGGTTTACTGCCTTCTCCATTGCTCTTGAAAACTTGAGTATACAGGGTTAAAATGACTTCAGCTGCTTGAACAGCTGCTTGGCTACAATCTTCCATGAAGCAGGAACTCTTTAAGAAGTGTCCCATCATAGAACTTTTCAGATTTTGGAAATTTTGCAGAAAGACCAGAGGAGGAATTTTTAAGGAGAAAATCAATCTTCCTTCTGTGTAATTTCTCAGGGTGCCAGTATGTTGCACTACTCTCTCTTATCCCAGGTCATTGATCATACTATAAGAATTACTTCTTTAGAATAACAGGGTTCATTTCTCTTTCTAAGATCTTCCAGACAAACATTCCAGTCCTATTATGCACATGAGTTCACACTCCATTGTTCACACAATGCTGTACCTAGAGGTTTGCAATTGGGAATATTTTATGCGTACTCCTGTGCTAGCAGTAATGCTGAAGTATTGTTACAGAGGAGCAAATCCTGCTTTAGAAGGGCAATATATCACTTCCTTAAGAGGATTCAAATAATTTAACAACTGTTTCTCTGCCCTAATTATTTCTTCCAACAACCAGTTCACCAAACTGCTCAGAAACCTAACAACCAAAGTGGTGCAAACTGACCGAATCCCATCACTGCTTAAAAAGATTCATTCCGCCCCTCATTGACTATGATGCTAGCATAACAATGTGCTGTCATCGTTAAGGATAAGAGGCCAAATGCAGAATTTTTCCAAATTATCATTAAGAATTTGAAAAGCAACGTAAGTTTCCCACTACAGCAAGCATAGAAATATGAGGATGCATTAGCTATAAAAAAAAATGGAGAAAGAGTTGGTATGGACCTGAAGGAGTGAGACAAAATACTCCATTTCTATCTGGCAACAGGGACTGATTGGCCAACTATTCTGTCTGCTTAATTATTAGTCAGAAAGGTTAGTGCTTGTCAGGTCCTGATACCCAAACTCTCAAAAATGTTCAAAACTATCAGCTTCAAAATGTTCAAAAATCTCAGCTTCTCTTGGGTAGCTGCAGTTGGTCATATCAGAGATGGCACGTCAAACACATCTCCCTTACAAATAATTAAAAGTAAGAACAGGGAATGTAAAATGGCTTGCTTTCATGAAATAAATGCATACTAACCGACAAGAAATCACAAACTTGAAATGCACTCTCTGCTCTTTGGAGCCTTTCCTTTGGTCTTTTAGTTAGATGTGATGGGCTGCTTCAGGAAGTCTGCAAAAAATAGATGAGAAAGAGAGGAAGAGTTAGTTTTCAGACATTTAGTATAAGTCATTTGCCAATTATATGCCTCCAGGAGCTCCGAGGAGCTATGGAAGCACTCTGCAACTATAGGACCACTGAAAAGAATGTAGCTGTTTGATTCCACAAAGGACTATGGTTTGGGATGTTAAAGCAAAGGAGGTCATAGCCTCATTTTTTATATAATATACTGAGAGTGGATTGGCTCCATAAACACAAATGTGAGTTGCCATGTTAGTGCTGACTTTGAGAAGAGATTCCTGGATTCTTTCCTGGATCTACTCATCTCTTCTACATATTTTACCTTTCTTTTCAGGCTTCATATTCAAATTTAAATGAATAAGCAGGTTTCTTTGCTCTTATTAGACCCGCTGCCACAAAAAAGCATGCTACCTGAATCTAAAGTTAACTATTATCATATTAGGTGCTATTTTCCAGCTTCAAGGTCCTAGCAATCTAATTTTATTTAACTGTTGTATGATTATTTAATTCATTTAGGAATTTGGAAATAACATTGCAGATTTGAAAAAAGATTATTTTCAGGGCATTCGAGTTTGTGCTGTAGCTTATTGGATTAGCAGCAGTAATGCAGGAACAAGATCATTTTTTTTAGCTTTGAGAAACAAGCCTTATTCTGAGAATTTAAATTTATTTTTTTTCAAGCTAAGCTGAAATCTCATATTGAAAAGATACAATTCATATACCTTCTAAAATCAATAATATAATTTTACTTTAAGACAATTTGGATGAAGTCTCTGTCCATGGAGGATATTTTTTTCCAAAAACTAAAGAATATAATGTGTTTTGGTATTTTTAGATTGTTAGCCTCTTTGGTGACATATATTCGGAATATAATAAAGCTCCAACAAAAAGGGAAGCACTAGGCAACTACAAGTTATTTACCTGATTAGCAACAACTGGTATTGTAGCTTATAAAGTCCAATAGCATCTAGTTCAGGGGTGTCAAACTGTATTTCTTTGAGGGCCGGATCAGCATTTTAGTTCTTCTCTGCTAGCTGCCACAAGAGGGTGATGGGGGGAGGGTAAATGCCTCCTGCAGCACCCTGCTGGTCAAAATGGCCTCTCTGAACCCCATTGCCCCTGCAGCACTCTGCATTTTGGGGGGGGCATTTTCAGCCTGTTTTGGGCCCCTTTTTTGGCTGGCAGAGTGCTGCAGGAAGCCATAGAGGTGAAAACGAGGCATGGGGGGGCACACATAGCCCATTTTAGCCACCAGAGGCACCGTGGGCTGGTCCTTTGATAGTTCCAACCCACATCCATGGGCCAGATCTGCTCCATGCACCTTGAGTTTGATACCGCTGATCTAGTTGAAAACAAACTCCACCCCCATCTGATTATATAAAGCCAAGATATTGTAATGGAGTTTGGACTGGACAAATGTACCATCCTTATTATCAATAAGAGGGAAAATAGTGACTACTGAAGGAATTAAAATGGCCCGTGGAAATAACATCAGAAGATGACTATTGCAAATATCTGGGCATCTTTCAAGCACACTGAAATGAAGAAGGTTAGAAATGAATACATCAAGAGGGAGAAGTAAAGCTTAAATTTCAAATTCAGTGGAGAAAATACCATCAAGGCAATGAGCATCTGGGTAATTCCAGCCATTAGATACATAGGCAGATATTAGACTGGACTGAAGCAGAATTAAAAGCCTTGGATAGGTAGACAAGAAAAATTAATCCTGCTCTTCACACATTCACTTCAACAATCTTGCAGTAATGTCGACAAACTTTACTTGCCAAGGAAAATATGTGCAGGTGGGGAATGTTGCAAACACATCAGATGATTGAAGAAGGAAAAGGGGTTTTGGAGGAATAGTTGTAGGATAGTGAAGAAGATGCACTGAAGTTAATATTCAAGGAAGGCTTACTGAGCAGATCAAACTGACCTGCAAGAAAACCCAAATGAAGAACAACAACAATAACATCAACAACAAAAAGACACAGAAAGGCAAAGTATGACCAGAACATTAAGGAGGGGAAAACAAACTAGCAGACAAAGCAGATAACAATAAGATAGATTATACCTAATGGTGGAAACACCATCAATACCTGGACCATACTTCTGATAGGATACTCTGCTGGAATTATTAACTGGACACAAGAGGAACTGGACAGTTTGGATGAAAAAAAACAAGAAAACTGATAAATATTCAGTTTGCATTATAACCAGAGGTGGGATTCAATTTTTTTAACAACTGGTTCTGTGGGTGTGGCTTAGTTGGTGGGTGTGGCTTGGTGATCATATGATTGGATGGATGTGGCTAAGTGGTCATGTGACTAGGGTGGGCATGGCTAGGTGGCCATGTGACTGGCAAACCAAATATAAGTGGTCCTCGTTTAATGGCCAGTTGCTCAGCATGTGTTCTAATTTATGACTGACCTCCCCAAAGCTACTTGACCTGTTTTTGGAGTTTTGACACACATGTGCATGCACGCACGCGTGCACACACACACACACACACACACACACACACAAAATCTCTTCTAACCTTGCTATTACATGATTTTGTAAGGATCTCATGCTGGAGCAGGGGGGGTTGGACAAGAAGGTGACCTCCGAAATCCCTTTTAGCCTTAGATTGATGTGCTGTTTCAAAGGGTCTTCTGAAGCCAGGATTTCCTTCCTCTCCTTTTTTTTTTCTCTCTCTCCTTTTCTCCCTCCCTCCATGTATCCACCCATTCATCCATTCATATATCTCATTCACTTTCTCCTCCCTCCCTCCCTTCCTCTCTCTCTTTCTTTTTCTTTTTCTGTCCTTTCCTTCCATCCCTCCCTATTTCTTTGTCTATCCCTTTTCTTCCTTTCTCTTCCTTTTTCTCTCCCTTTTTCTTTCTTTCCCTGTTCTCTCTTTTCTTTCTTTTCTCTTTTTCTTTCTCTCTTTCTTTCCCTCTCTCTCTTTCCATCTCTCTATCTCTCTTTCTCTTTTTTTCTCTTTCTATTCCTTCCCTTTCTCCTTCTCTCTCTCCTTCTAAAGCTAGGAGACCCACTTGAAACAAGCACACACACACACACACACATGAATGCTTCAACCAGCCTTCACACCTCACCTCATTGTTTGTTTTTCACAGTGGGCTGGTCACCGTAGTACTTTCCAAGCACCCAGTAGCATTGCTCACCTCCCAGGAAACCCAGGTGATTGACTGACTGGGGCACATGCACTGTGCTGGTGGGGTGCTTAGATCAGTGCATCTTCCACACAAGAATTATCTCTCTCTGGAGCAGTCATGGGGAGGAGGTGGACTTGCAGGGAATTGGAAGGGGTGGGGGATGGGCAGCTTGTTTACACTGCCATGTGTTGGAATTTCCTGTGGCAGAAAGAAAGATGATGAGGGTCCTTCCTTGCAGCTGCAGCTGGTGCATCTGAGATGCGAAGATCGCCATTAGCTTGCTTGCCCCCTGATTGTCCTAGAGCAAGATGCCTGGGTTCCCAACCCGTCCCCAGGGCAATTTGTTTGGACATGGGATTTGGGGCAAGTTTGCTCTTTAGTTCTCCTCCCCCTTCCCCATTTCTTGGGTCACTCTTTTGTTTCATGCCCCTTCTGCCTGCTTGGGAGGCTTCTGCAGTTGGAAAGAAAAGAAAAAGAGAAAAGGGAGGAGAGAGAAAGAAAAAGAAAGAATGAGAGAGTGAGAGAGGACAATCAGAAGCTTTTCAACATTTGTGGTCAGCCTGGGAGGAGGGAAAAGAGACCCCTCCCCCCATTTCCTCTCAATCTCCCTTCTTCATTCCCCAAGTTTTTCTTTTCTCCCATTCATTCCCTTTCTCTCCCCCCTACTTCTGAGAGCGAGGCAGAGCTTTTTTGAATGGAAGTTTTCATGACAATGGAAGGGATAGCGGATTTGCATGGGTTTAGACTTGGGTCCCTGTAAATTATTTAGGAGAAACTTTGCTCTCAACCCTGCACTGCTTTGGTGATGGCTGCATTGCCCCGGCAGACCAAGTTGGGGTGCAAGTGCATGAGGTATCAACTGAATCTGAGAGATATGTTTAACTGGAGGTAGCTCCAGCTCATTGAGAATGACCCCTTTGCTTATGAAGCCTCTGCCCACTTCCCCGCCATCCCTCTCTATTCCTTTTCAGCCTTGCCAAGAGAAGGGGGTTAGCATTAGCCCCCACCCTTCATCACCAACTAACTGGCTTCAAGGCTGGAAATCCTTTGTTTTTGCCTTCTTCCTTCCCTGGAGAAATGGGAGGAGGAAGAAGGGGAGAGGAGAGTGGCAGCAGTAGGTCGTTCGGGGAGGCAATACGGGGCTGTTCGGGGAGGCAATACAAGGCAATGGGAAGGCAATAAAAGGCCATTCAGGGAGGAAATATTAGGCCATTAAGAAGGAAATACGAGGCCGTTTGGGGAGGCAATATGAGGCCATTTGGGGAAGCAATATAAGGCTGTTCTGGGAGACAATGTGGTGGCAGTGGTAGGCCATTGAGGGACGCAATAAAGTGGTGACGGTAAGCCTCACTGTGTTCCCCCTGCACTCATTTTGGCCAAGTGCAGCGCCCCCCTCCCCCCCCATTGGCCTTACCTTCTCAGTCTGCATGGAAGGCAGCTGGGTGAGTGAGAAAAGGAAGGCACACCAGGCAGCATGAAAAGAAGTGAGTGGGAGGGGCAGGGAGTGAAGGATGGGGCCAGTCAGTGGCACAATTTGCTGGTTCTCTGAACTGCACATAATTAAAACAACTGGTTCTACCAAACCATTCTGAACCAGTAGAATCCCATCCCTGATTATAACCTCATCATGTTGTTTCTAAATTATACCTTCTCTACAGAAAATAAAGCAGTGGGTTACTTCAAATCATGTAAACTGTTGAAGAAGAAAAGCATGTATTGACTGATTACATGAGACCAAGAAGAATAACATCTATACAAGTTAAAAATTGGAGCTTACTGAATATGCAGGAGAAAAGTGAAATAATGTATTTACATTATTTATATCATATAATGTTGTAACTATGTATCATTCATGTGTTTGCAACTGTGTATCATTGCAACTATGTATCATTCAGGCATTTGCAACATTGTATCATTCACGTGTAATCATTGAGCTTCTGTCTCCTCAGTGACCTTTTACAGGGCACGTACAAAGACAAGGAGCTAAACCTCTGTAGAAATAGCCTATTTACATTGAGATTACATTGTCTGGCATGCAGCTTTGTGAAGAAGGAATATCCTGATCAAATTATAAATCTTGCCATCCTGTCTGACCTGGTATCTTACCTTGTTTGAGATATTGTAAATCCTGTGTATCCTGTCTGACCTGGGCTTGACCTAGGCTCTGAATAAACAATCACCCCCTTTTGAATGAGCATAATAAAAGAGCGTGTGCCAAGATATTCTGGGCGCACTCATCCCGAGGAACTTCGTCTCCTGTCGTTTCTTTCTCCTTTCGCTCCCTATCATGAGATGCCCATCTGATGCGGGATAGCAGATACCGCAATATAACAACATATTATGTAAAAATAATGCAATAAAAGACATAAACAGAATGTTGGCAAAAAAAGGTATTACTTGGCCAATTTCTACAAAAGATTGAAGGGAAAGTGGATAAAGAAGATAAGACCTGGCAATAGCTTACAAATGGAACATTAAAAATAAATAATGGGTTGATTTTGATTGTTCATGAACAAGTTATTTGAGCTATTGCAATTAGGCCAGAATTTTAAAAATTCATCAAATGATTCAAAGTGCAGATTGTGCAAAGAAGCAGAAGAAACAGTAATTCATATGCTCAGCCCTGCAAGAAGATCACACAAGCTGATTATAAACAACATTGCATAGTCAACAAAATGATTCAGTGGAACCTCTCTAAAAAATATCATGTACCAGTAATGAAAAATTGGTGGGAATTTATAGCTTAAAAAGTAGTTGATGATGAATAGGTTAAAATATTGTGGGATTTCCAAATACAAATAAAGTGTTGCCTCATAACACACCAGATTTAATTGGGGTTAAAAAGAAGAAAGTGTGCAATTCATGTGACAATATCAGGGAATAGTAAAATCAAAGTAAAAAAAATTGGAGAATATCCACAAAGTACCAAGATCTAAAAGTTTGAAAGTTTACCCCATAAACTGCTTGGAGCTTCAGTAGATATGGGCACTCTGGGTGCCATATTGAAAAAGTTGGAAGACTCTTACAAAATCTCTGCATTGACAAAGTTTCCGTTATCAATTACAAAAAGCCACAATACTTGGATCAACATGTACATGATGCCTACCCATCAGTACATCCTAGGTTCTTGAGAAGAACTTGATGTGTATGAAGGCAAATACCAGCTAAAGATCTGGCAGCTGTATTTTCACATTTTTTTGCATATAATAATGACAACATTTATTATAGATCTATAACAAGTCATAATGATGAACATTGACTCTATGAAGGTAATATAAAAGATGATTTGAAAAAAAAAACTTTTCCAATAAATTGAAAAAAGCAGGAATTGCCATCATCTACTGTCACTACTATAATCACTGAATGGTTCCATAGTAGTTGGTCACTTCAACATTTCTACTATTCTACTATTTCTATTTTCAAATTGCCAGTCACACTAATAATTTTGAAGGGGGAATATCTGTCTATAAATTACACAACTTGTACTATAGCAACTATACAAGAATGGATAGCAATAATCAGAATCCTGTCCCACAGACAAATAGTTTTCTTTCTTTCTTTTTCTTCTTCTCTGCTTTTATCCAACATTATTCTCCACTGCCAGTGGGTTCCAATGTCCCAGGCAGAGATGACCTTCCTTTCACCCATGATACATGATCATAGAGATACCATGATTTAAAAACAGGATCTTATCATGCAAAACATTACCTCTATATTAACCCAACATCCTTCAAATATTAGCTTGATGGAGATACAAAGAACATGCAAAGATAAATCCTTTCTTATTTTTATCATTTAATTTTCGAAAACACATATTGACCAATGGAAGAATCTATTCAGCATGTCAAACATATAGCACTGGACTTGAAAGCTGAGCAAGGCAAGTCTAATTAATCCATCAGAGGAGAATCTTCAGAGGGCTATAGGCTGTGGGAATTGAAAAAAGAATGCATCAATGGCAAATTACTTCTGTATTATCGCATTAAAAAAAACTTACATGAATATGTCAGTTCAACCAACAGGGAATAAGCTTAAATCTTGGATATCATTAAAAATAATACCTAAAAGCTAATACTAAAATAGAGCAAGGATTTAGCATATTTCTTCTATCTTTCTCTGATTAGTCTCATATTTTTGTTTTTGTGCCCCAAAATGGTCTTAATTTTCAATCAGAATAGAGCTGGAAGGGACTTGGAGGTCTTCTAATCCAACCCCCTGCTCAAGCAGGAGACCATACACAACTTCAGACAAACATTTGGCTGTCCAGTGTCTTCTTAAAAACCTCCAGTGATGAAGTACCCACAACTTCAGGCAAGCTGTTCCACTAATTCATTGTTCTCACTGTTAGGAAGTTTCTTCTTAATTCCAGATTGTTTCTTTCCTTTACATCCATTGTTTCTTGTTTTGCCTTCTGGTGCTTTGAAAAATAAATTGTCCATCTCTTTGTGGTAGCCCCTCAAATACTAGAATACTACTATCATGTCATCCTTCTTTTCTCTAAACTAGCCATACTCAGTTTCTGCAACTTTCTTCATATGTTTTAGTCTCCAGGCCTTAATCATATTAGTTGTTCTCTGCATTTTTTCCAAAGTCTCAACATTTATTTATTTAGTTATCCATTTATTTATTTATTTGTTTGTTTGTTTGTTTGTTTGTTTGTTTGTTGTAATATGGTGACCAAAACTGGATACAATAGTAATAATAATAATGAGGTAAGGTGCTCAGTGTTGCCTAATCCTGAGAGATAAGCAGTATATAAATTGATAAATAAATATTGCTACATTGTTTGACAATGCAAGTAACATTGTTAATTTTGATGGAATTTTATGAAATGGAAAAATGCAGAACTTTTAACATTTTTTTGTTTGCTCTTGTGCCACTCTTACCACAATATTATGTACTATTCAGAAAGTGCTGGATTACTCTGAATTTTGATTAACCAAAGAGGTCGACTTTCATTACAAACTTCAAAAAAACAATCCATTAAATCATCCATTTTAAACCAATAATAATGGCTCAGACTTTTGATCTCTTTAATTAATGCAGTTTTTATAGTGCACGACAAATGCTTACATTATTTAAAAAATAAAGGTATAACTATTCATTTATAATGGCACTCATTCATGAAGAACTCACTAAAAGAAAGAATCTGGTTTATTGCTGCTGCATAAAACATTAATAGTGCTATTATAGATTGCAATAGTGATGCAATTGTTTTCAAATAATTTTAGAAATGCTACGAAGACAGTTGAAAACTAATATCAATTTAATCTATCAGAACTGTTTTCTGAGCTTTCATTTTGACATTGGTATCAACCTTTGTTACAGCCTTGGATCACAGATATTATTTTATCTTACATTAAATCAGAACTGTGGAAGCTATGGTCACTACTGTTCAGGGCACCAGCTGTTATTTTCAAGCTATACAGTCTTACAAATGTACCTAAGAGAAAAATCATTATTTTTTTTCAAGAGGGTCAAATTACATTTCCAGATTCTACAAACTACTTAAGTCAGATGCATCTCTGACATAAAACCCTTTGCAAGTTGTTTCATTCACATTTCAGTAGTATGGCCATTCTATGAATTACAAGAAGGCTTAAAAATAAAGATTAAATCTGTACCAAACTTGGCTGTTTTCCTTCCTAATCTTGTGGGGGGAGGGAATTTTATAGGAAATAAGTGTTGTCAGCTTGGATTCCACGGTGAGAGAGTAAGAGAGAGAGGATAGACACCTACTACAGTATGTAAACGCAACGTATGTACACAAAAGGAAGGGGACGAATAGTGATCTCTTTTTTTTTGCCATATATGGTGCCGCATAGAAGGATAATATTGTTTTAATCATTTTTAAAAAGTGCAGAAAGGAGATGTTGTTCTGGAAAACTCTGACTTCAATTGCTAATGTCACAATTGTTTAGCTTGGAATATAACCTCTCATATTCCTAAGGAGATAGTTATCCTCAATAATTCTTCACTAGTTCAGAAAGCAATTTCTTTGCTGAGAGGGCTGGAAATTCCCTAATAATTCCTTTGAATTCATTTGTCTCTAAGGGCAGACTGTCTTTATTGCTCTCTCCTTCCACCAAGCATTCTGATTCCTAGTGAAACACCACCAGATGGTGATCTTCCCATGACTATACAATTATAGAAAGTTCCTCCTTGTCCAGAAAGCATAATGCTACCATAATAGAAAGCCATTTCAAAATATCTGTTGGTGAATACTCCAATTTTTAAACCATTTTTACCTATGCTTGCCATGGAGATTCTGGTACTAAAGATGGGTGTATGGATTGCTTGAAATCTGATTATCTTTTGTTAAGCCTGGATTCCCCAACCAGGGTTAGGTAGACAAGCTAAACAGAATGTGCAGCGTTAGTCAGATAGGCACACAGATAAATGAGTGAGCTAAGCTTGTATGTTTATTAACATACAGTAAAAATAACAGATACGCTTGTGCTATCAAGAATATATTTTATTCCAGTATAAGTTTATAGCATAGTCAAAAACAGTCCTATATTCATTTACCATGTAGTCAGTCCATTCAGGGATATTCAGTTAGCAAAGTCCATGTAGAATATCCTATTGTCAGTTCATATAAATCAGTCCGTTGTAGTCTCTCCCGTTCGAGCAATGCAGTCTTGCTTCCAAGCAGTAATCAGGGATCATCAAAGCCAGAGAGAGAGAGAGCAAGCTGTAGCCTTGCTACTTTTATATGGTTTTCATAACCACACCCACAGTTGCTATTTTACAGTTAAAGCTGCATACACTAACTATGATTCATAGTTATGATTTCACCTAAACCAGTTAGGGTGAACAATGTTATCCCTAACATCTTTATTGCCCATTTTAGTTGGCAATATTCTGGCCTATTGTTTTTCTACAGATTTTCAAATTTGAATAAATTTGAATAAATCAAAAAGTGTAACTTTTTTGAGTATTACATACAGTTTCTTTATGAAATGTCAATTATCTATTTTCTTTTGTTCTCAGATTATGTATTGCTTTTGTTCTTCAGTTGTTTATGGAGTATTAAAACTACACAGAAAAAACCCCTGCATTTTCAATTTTGATCATACATTGCAGGGTACAAAATCACTCAGTTGCAAAACATCGTGCCTGCATTGTTCAATCAAAAGAGAAATTTAGAGTTATAGCTTGATGCATACAAACAAGGAGTTGAAATAATTAACATGACAATTATTGATATGACATCTGATGCTGTTGTGCCATTAGATTTGCCTCTCTACTTGAGCACACTAGAAATCAATAGTGATGGAAAGAGACAGTTCTTTGAGTAGCTATTTCGACATATATATCTACCTGATTATGGAAGTTCTCCCAATGTGTAAAAATTGAAAACATTATACTCTGATATTTGCGGTATCTACTATCCCGCATCAGATGGGCGTCTCATGATAGGGAGCGAAGGAGAAA
>BLBF01000002.1:96450309-96509325 GCA_015471245.1 Laticauda colubrina
GTATTGATACACAGTTGCAAACACATAAATGATACATAGTTACAACAGATATTCATATGTAACTTGCTTCCTGCTATAGAAGAAGGAGAAGGAGGAGCTGTTATGAGAATACATGTTTGAACTGTGGGATCCTTGGTGTTCTCTGAGCTTGTTTTCTTGCAGACATTTCATTACCAAACTAGGTAACATCATCAATGCTATAAGGGAATGGAGGTTGCTCTTGTTTTTATATACTAATAGCTTTCCCTGCCAGAGTTGGTAGGAGTATTCTTGGTGGTTCTTGATTAGATTGTTGTTTACTATTAGTTTGTTTGTTTTCGTTGAGAAAGAGAAATGAATGTTTTTTTGCATTCAAACTAAAATAACTAGTTCCTTTCCCACCAAGTTCATTATTAAAACTGGATCCTTCAGATCAGGTGCTGCTGAAGTCCAACTCATATTAGCTACAGCCAAAGATATTCAACAATATTTTAAAGTGTTTTTATTTTAAATTTACCTATCGTAAGGGATTAATCCATTCTAAAGAAATGTAGCAAAGAAACCACCAAATAAACATCCTCTGAAATCTCTTGGGATACAGCTCAATAGTCAATCAATAAAGCTGAGATAGAACTGATTCAGCGACTCATGAAATTCCATGAATTCCCTTTTCTAGGGATGGTTTTTCCATCAATGAAGGATGGCTTTCTAAGGATAGCTTTTCCATCTGAAGAGAGAGAGAGAGTGAAAGAGAGGGAGGGAGGAGAGAGAGAGAGAGAGAACTCCTACATGCAACTTTGAAATCCTAAAGAAGAGAACATTGTTTCTAAATCTCAAAGCATCAAGAATTACAGTTATGTGCAAGGTGGTCATAAAAGGCTGAAATTGTAAGTCCATCATACTTAAAATAATAGTCCTTTCTGGTTTTAATATGAGTTTGAGTAGTTTACTGCAATTGAAACATCTCAGAAGATTCATGGACATTTGTTATCCTTATCATAGAGAACTCTTGATGTGCAGTTTTCACACCATCTTATTCTATTTGCCAGTCAGTTATGAAGGAGCCCATAGTTTAAATAAAGCACAAATAGCCTGGTAGAGAGTATATAAAGTAGGGGACATAATTATAGCCAAGAATGGTTCCCTTTCCTTCCCTAGGGAGTTGTTGGTTCCTTGATTTATGGCCTTCCAGGCCCCCAACAGCTCATTAAGATTTAGTAATGCAATATCATGATTACTCAAGTATCTCAATCCCATAGAGATTGTGTCTGCTGGTACAGCAGGACCACATTAGTTTAGAACAACTAACACAGTAGGATTAGTTGTGGGGGGAAACTGCTGGAAAAATCTCCAGAAGGATTCTAAATGGCTTTCATCCATTGAATTATTCATTCTAGATTTAAAACTTGTGGCTTCCTTGTTCAAGAAGGAAAATAGATCACTAAAACATGGAACAAAATTGCTTTCTTTTATAAATTTAGCAATTGGTAATAGAATTGCCACAGCAGGGAAATGTTTTACAAAAACGTGGAGATTCCACATTGGTCCTTGAAAATTGACAGTAGTTTTGCATCAAAACCATTTTATGTCAGCCTTGGAAGCCTATCCCATTTGAACTTTGTTTTAGAAAAGCTCTAACCTGGGTGAAAATGAAAAATGCAGTGCTGGCCTGTTCAAGAAATGTATTTCCTTTAAAACATGGCCTTTTTACTTTGTGTAAAGTAAATGACCAAAAAATGCTAAGAATTTAATGTGACTTTTGCAAATAATGTGAGGAAGGAGATGTTTACCAAGAAAGGAATGGAATAAACTTCCATCATCCTAGATCCTTTGGATTACAGCTACTAGCATTTGCAGTTGTTGCAGCTATGGAAGATATGCTATCAGTCCTAGGGCATGCTTCTTTGGGAAAAAACCTGATATATTTACAGGTGAATGCACAACAGCAAATCAATTTTTATTTAACAAAATACATATGAAGCTGTATTGTACTGCATTTATGAAATCTTTCTGAATGATGAGATGCAATGAAGGATTAAATGTGTGTGTGTGTGTGTGTGTGTGTGTGTGTGTGTGTATAATTATACAACTATATATTTAAATTGCTTTAAATCAGTAGCATCATGAATTCCAAGCTAAGATATCAGCTCAAAGAGCAATGTGGATGTGACTGAGAATGAATAAGCACAGGAGCACCACAAAAGCCATGGGAAATAATCAAAATGTTATTTTTTTACTTAAAAGCACATTTCCTAAAAAAATGGATTTAGGTTATCTTGCAGGATAATGTAAAACTATTTGTAACAGTTTGTTAGACAACTCTTGGGTGCAAACAACCAGACCCATATGTGTAGAGTTCAAACTAGCTACTTTATTTTTCTCAACCTATGTCAAAGGAATCTCTCCAAACTAGCAGTTTTCACTGGGGAAAGACCAGATGAGATTCTAAGGCATTTGTGTGTGTGTGTGTGTGTGTGTGTGTGTGTGTGTGTGTGTGTGTGTGAAAAAGAATTTTTCTTTCTTAGAAATTCAGTAACCCCTGCAATGAACAAACAAACAAACAAACAAATCCTAAAGTCAAAGACCATTCAATAGAGAGATTCATATAAGTATAAGAATTGGGCATGTAATTATTTCAAATAATAGCAATTATCAAAAATTTTGATCTAAGAATGCTGTATTAGTTTTCCTCTAAAAACACATCATGTATGGAGATTTTGGAAATATTATTGTTTCTACTGTCAAAGCATATGAGACTTCATTAGTGACTCAGCTTTTGCTGAACTCCTAATTAAAATAACATTTCTATTATGTTATTATGCCATGGTCTTTTCTTCAAATAGCTAAAAATCTACAGCAACTAATTACCATTATTATTCCTTAGTACAAAATATTCTCAACTGGGTTATAGAAAACACTCCAATGAATTCCTTGGGGTATGACTCATTGAACTGAGTGAAGTTTATGTTTGAGCAGATCATCATGAATTACATTGATAGAGAGAGATATAGATATTATATTGATTTATTTATTAATCAAATTTATATAGCCTTCTATCTTACCAAAATTCTGGATAGTACACAACATTCAATGCAACAACATATATAAAAAGGACAGGTATAAAATATTAAAAAAAAACAATATCAATAAATATCATAAAAATCAAAGACATACATACTTATCAAGAGCCAGGAAAATCAGGAGATTCAGGTAATTCAAATGATTCTAAAGATTTATTGCAAACTTAAGCTCTCTACAAGAATTTTAACTACTAATGACCAAAATAAATTGCTGGAGGATAAGAGACAAAGGAATTCAAGGTTGCCTAGGCTTAGATCTCTTGTGGATATGAAGGGACTCATGACTAATGACATATTTGACTCCTCAGGATCAGCCTGGTCATCTCTAACATTATCTCTATAAAGAATAGCCTATTGGATCAGACTGAAGATCTATCTAATGATTAATCAGTGATTAATCCTGAAATGATTAATAAGTTTCTTCTAAGACACTTATAAAAGGACATGAGGACATTAGCATCTTCTAACTTCTGTTCTGGAATTCAGGGTTTAAGCCCATGTCACACTGCACCAACGGATGCAAAGAGGATGTAAAATGAAGAAAAACGCTTGCCATCCGTTGGAAAACATGATGCATCCGTTGTGTACTCACTGCGTATGTCTTTCATACACTATATCCATCAAACATCCGTTTACTGCTATTTCATCCGCTCAAAAAGTTTTGAGCTGCACAAAACTTTTTGAGCGGATTAACTTTCTGCCGCGTATGATCTACATCCGTGACACATATGGGCAACAAACGTTCTACGTCCATTGTCATCCGTTACATGTCCGCTGTATCCTCTCGGCATCCTCTGGGCATCTGCGCAACTCATCCGCTCCATCGGAAAGCGGAAAGAAGGAGGAAGCGAAAGATACGTGGAATGTCCACAGCTTTAGTAGCACGGACATAGAAAGGATGAAAGTGGATGCAGCTCAGATATAAAGCATTAAAACGGACAAAACGTTTGTATATGGGATGTATCTTGGATATTTAGGATGTCTGGAGGATGTCTAGAGTATGTGGAAGGACACCTAGGGGAAAACCGATATTTCCTATAAAAAGGGGGAGGAAATCACCTGGATCTCAGTATCAGTCCAACAGCCGTGGTGTGCAGACCTCTTCAGCCTTGCTCTTGCTCTTCCACATCACCCATTGATGTCCACCATGGATCATCACACGCTCCTTTTGGTAGCCGCCATCATTCAACACCAGAACCAAGCCCTCTTCAAACTGTTTCACCTTTTCTATGCAAAGAGAAGAAGGAGACATCCAAGAGCTGTCTGGGTCTGAAGATGGATCAGGAGAAGAGTGGAGTTTGGACTCTATGACAAGCTGATGGTGGAGCTGAGGAATGAAGACACTCATGCATTCCAGCACTTCATGAGGATGCCACCAGCCATGTTTGATGAAGTTGTGGAACGTCTAAGACCCAGGTTGACCAAGGCAAGCACCAACTTCCCTCCCAGCCTGGACCCTGGACTGAAGATGGCACTGACTCTGCACCACCTGGCCTCTGGAACCACATACAGAAACATGCAGTATGCCTGGAGGGTGCCACACAACACCATCAGCAAAGTGGTCAGAGAAGTGGTGCAGGCCATCATCGAAGAATACCTGGTGGTGTCCCACCACTGAACAAGGCTGGAGGAAAGTTGCAGAGCAGTGGTATCAGAGGTGGAATTTCCCCACACCATTGGAGCCATAGATGGGAAGCATGTGGCCTGCAAAGCTCTAGCAAACTCAGGGTCCACTTATTACAACTACAAGGGCTTCTTCAGCATCATCCTCTTTGCCATGGTTGATGCTGACTACAAGTTCATCTACATTGATGCTTCAGGCAACGGGTCAGCTTCAGATGCCCAGATATACAACACCAGTGACCTCAAGGATGGGCTGGAATGCAACCTCATCATGGGTTTCCCAGATACAGACACCCTACCTAACAACACACAAGATGTGCCCTACTTCATCGTGGTGATGACGCCTTCTCCCTCAGAACCTACCTCATGAAGCCCTATACTTCAAGATACCTCACCCGTGAAGAGAGGATCTTCAACTACAGGATGTCCAGGGCAAGACGGGTGGTGGAGAACGCCTTTGGCATTCTGGCCAACAGGTTCCAGGTACTTCTTACCACCATGCAGCATCACCCAGGGACTGTGAGGAGCATCGTGGAAGCTTGCTGCATCCTGCACAATCTCATGCGCGCCCGCTACCCAGTGTTGCAGAACAGGCTTGTGGGCCGTCAACAAAGCAATGGGGACATGGAGCCTGGTGAATGGAGGCAAGGACGAAACCTGATAGACATTGTGGATGTGCAAGGCCCCAACAGAGCTACACATGAAGGGAAGAAGCAGCGCAACCTCCTGAAACACTGGTGCAACTCCCCAGCTGGAGCAGTGGAATGGCAAGACAGGATGGTAGATGCTTAATGGATGCTTCCTTCAGCCTGTCTCATAACACTGATGAGATTGTGCCATGTATGTTGAGTGGACTTACAATGAATAGGGCATTAATAAAGAGCTTTGTTTATTTTGAAATGTGTTGATCAATGAATACCTTGTTATTGATAATAAAGGGCCATATGTGTGGCAGCTGGGAGGGTGGACCATACAGTTCCACTATGCTTGCACTGGAGGTTTATCTATCCCACAACTATCCTTACCCATCCCACAGCTATCCTTACCCATCCCACAGCTATCCTTACCAATCACACAGCTATCCTTACCCATCCCATAGCTATATATCCCACAGCTATCCTTACCTATCTCACAGCTCTCCATCCCACAGCTATTCTTACCAATCCCACAAGCATGCAAAGGCTTAACTCTTTTTTCAAAGTTTTCACCAATACTTTATTAAGTAAAAAAATGAACCAATTGTGTGAAGCAAATATTAATAACAAATTAATAACAAACTTTATGACTTTATAAAAAAGCAAAATGATCCAAGTAAAGTGTCTTAAGCAAAGATAAAGTGAACAGGTAACAACTCAGTCTCTGGCACTCTTCTCAGTCACTCTGAGGCGTGCCCATGGTCTCAGATGTAAAGGGACCAGGGACTGTAGAGGTGGCTGTTGCTGTAGTGCTGGTCTGAGGTGCCATTGGGGTGCCTGGCCCCGAGAGTACAACAGGAGATGGTGTGTGCAGAAAGCTCTCAGAGAGCTGACTCAGTCCCGTGAGGTTGAGAGGCCCTTCATCAAGTACCTGGGATGTGAGGCCCAAGACTGATGACAGATGTTCTGACAAAGGGCTTGGCTGTGGGGTGGAGGAAGGAGGAGTGTTGTGGAACTATCTGGTCTGCATCTGGGTCAGGCGAGGTGTCTGTGGCATCTGTGGCATCCGAGGAACCTGGGCCTGGACTGGGAAGGGCTGCCTCTGCTGTGGGAAGTCCTTGGTAGTGGTAGGCTTGGTAGGTGAGGGGCTGTTGAAATCCATGGAAGGGCTGTGACATCGCCTGGGGTGGAGAAGCAGACATGGAGTGGGTAGGAGCAGGTTCAGCTGGGCCTGGAGGGTGGTTCAGAAGAGCTGTGATCCTCTCCTTCATCACCTGGTACTGGGCCTCGGGCATGTCCATGAAGGTCTGGCTCATGTACGTGATGAAGGGCTTGCGGTTCGAGGATGGTATGTTGAAGTGGACCAGCTGGGAGAGGAGATCTGTGCTGGCTTTGATTGTGTCCCTGATCTTCAAGAGGACAGTGTGGCTCTGTCTCTCTGGTCTGCATCTCTGCCTGCTTTCTATGGAGGTGGAGCTGGGTGTGGGTGTGGGTTGGTCTCTGGTGGCTGTTTCTTCTTGCTCCATCTGAGATAGGGGATCCTCCACGTCCTCCGGCATGGGGAGTGCAGCTGTCGGGGGGGGGTCTCTGTCGTGGGGCACTCCAAAGACACCTGCCTGGACATGGTAGCTGTCTCCTGGCTGGAAGAGGAGTGGCTGTCTGTGGGCTGTCTGATGGAGAGGGTTGACAGAGGGGCTGCTCCTCGGTGATGGGTGTCACCCTCCAGGAAGCTGCACTTGGCCATGACATAGGTCTCCCAGTCAGTGAGCTTGACAGCGGCCTGCCCGGATTTCTTCAGGTGCAGCTTGCCATACCAGGTGTGCATTTGCTTCCACCACCCCAGGAGGACATCTGAAGTGTAGGCCAGGCTCTCCGCCTTCTCTCTCCAAGCTGCCTGCTTTATCTTGATGTTGCGATAGAGCCTATGAACATCTATGATGTTGCGATGTGGCCCTTCCTCCACAGGTACTCGTTCTCCATCAGCCATTCCAGCACCTCCTCCTCATGGTCTCAGAAATGGAGTACTGTTTCCTCTCTCCCTTCTCCTTGCCTTGCCTCTTCCTCCCTCTGGCAGGGCCCTCAGGGCCTTCAGCAGCAAGGCTTTGAGGGCCTTGGGGCTGGTCCACCACAGCAGCAGCAGTAGGAGAAGCACCAGCAGCAGCAGGAGAAGCACCAGCAGCAGTAGGAGAAGCACCAGCAGCACCAGCAGCACCAGCAGCACCAGCAGGAGAAACACCAGCAGCACCAGCAGCACCAGCAGCAGCAGGAGAAGCACCAACAGCACCAGCAGCACCAGCAGGAAAAGCACCAGCAGCACCAGCAGGAGAAGCACCAGCAGCAGCAAAAGCAGGAGCACCAGCACCAGCAGCAGAAGCAGAAACGCCAGCAGCTTCAGAGTCAGCGCCAGGGGGTGGGATGATGGTTCTGTCCTTCTTGCCAGGGTTGGCAGGAGTAGGCACAGGCTTCCTCTTCTTCCCTATGGTGTTCTCTCAAGATGTCTCTGGCAGCAGGTTTTTCCTCTGAATGGTAACTGCTTGCAAGCTGCATCCTTTTATATCCATGGAGCTTACGCATGTGAAGTGAATGCTTTTCATCCACTACGCATCCTCTAGGCATCCGCTATGCATCCTATAAGTGGCCGTGATGCATCCACGTCATCCGCTATGCATCCGTTCCTTCTGCTACGTGTCTGCTTCGCTATTCTCCCCCAGAAGCCCTGCGGATGTGTCATCCGCTTCCATCCGCTTTCATCTGCTAGGCTTCCTACGAACATCCGCTTTACATCCCCACTACATCTTCCCCACGTCCGTTCCTTTCCATTGTTTTTTGTTCTGTTTAAGCAAATTTGGGGCACTTTGAGAGCGGATAACAAAAGATGGAGCCACCCCTGAAATTTTGCTTGTTTGCTGTGTCCTTTTTGCATATGTTTTGCATCCATCGGCCAGTGTGACCTAGCCTTTATCAGAATGGTATGTTTAAGTTTTTTTATGTCCAGTGCTCATGATGGCTTGATTCTAAGTGGATTTAAGAACCTGACTGAGGGAAATATGATCTCTTGACAATTTAGGCCACTTATTCATCGATACAGAGGTGCATGATGTCATCTTCCTGTCTCTTCCATTCCAATAAATGTTCAATTATCAATCAATCAATCAATCAATTTCAATTAGAAACTTCTGCTTTACAAGCCATGCCCTTGAAATTAGTATACAGTGCTTCCTTCTATTGTAACTGCAATAGACTCCAGCGTGATGGTGCAGTGGTTAGAATGCGGTATTGCAGGCTAACTTAGCCCATAGCCAGGTGTTTGATCGTGACTACTTCAAGGTTTACTCAGTCTTTTATCCTTCCATGGTTGGTAAAATGAGAACCCAGATTGCTGGAGGCAGTATGCTCCCAACAATCTGAAGTATATAAATCTGTTATTGCTATTGCTTATCACAACTTTGATGGGCTATAGTGCTGACAGCACCCAATCCATTGCATGATCACTGTTCTAGGTGGCAGTTTGTCTTGGATGCTGAGCTGCTGTACTCCCTGTATCCTGCAGTTGACTTTTGTCTGTTTGTGTTTGTTTGTTTGTTTTTATAGATCTAAAATGGCATGTTAAATCAGGGAATTGTTCTTAACCCTTAGAAAATCATGTTCAGTTCACGCTTTTCACCTCCAAGTGGGAATCCTATTTGTTTCTACACTAGCAAAAAACTTTCCAACTAAGTACTGCAAATCTTCTCTTTTCCTTTTCTAAAAGCATATTTACATTGCAACAAGGTCTACAACTACCTTGTTTCTATGGAGCTGAATTATCAGTTCTTCCTTGGTGCAGAGTTTTTGTGTAGGAAGCAAGAATTAAACAAGAACCTCTCTCTGTTGCTTTGATGATTGCAGCGTCTGAGCTATAATGGTATCAAAAAGACAAGAATGGAAGCAGAGAAAGGTTGGCATCAGAAGTTATGATGTGATCTTTCCAAATATCTGGGAAATTAAAAGAAAGGCACAGGGACTAGGGAAGAGGGAAAAATCACAAAAATGAAAAGGAAGGAATGGATGGGCCAGTCTACAAAGTAAGCATCTACTAAGACTTATCTTCTCTGGAAGTAGGGAAAAGCAAGAAACAGAGGTACAACCAATGAGATCTTATGGTAGCCATTACTCAGACTTAGCACCAGCCTAGCTCCATTGCCAGGAACACAATCCAGAGCAAAATTGTTTATGTTTATTTGAGAATGAATGAAGAACAGCATAGGAGGTAATAGACTTCAGTCTAGAATTGCACTCAAACACGTTGGCAACAGTTTACAGTGCATTTATTTGTAGTGCAAACTGTCACCTTGTCCTGTTGGGTAATTCTCCTGCTAATATGTTCTCTCAAACTTACATTTAAACTAATTGCTTTCTTTTAGGTGGATGCATCTTACTGGACACACACACACACACACACACACAAAACAAAACATATGAACAAAGTGAGCCTTATACATACAAAATCAAAATGCACAACCAACATATGCAAGCAAACCAACTAACCTTTTTTGTTTGTTTTTATTTTCTCAATATTTCCTGAATAAAGTCCACTGCAATGCTTGCTATAACAGGATCTCCATCTTATAATAGAAGTTGTAACACTTGTGTGACATGCAATATGCTCTTGGTTTAATATATCGCAGAATTTTTTTTGATTGTTGATTTAATAACTGTTTTTCTTTCTCTAAGCTGCCTACTTTGTCTCTGGGCTTTGAAAAAAAAACACCCAGAGAATAAAAACAAAATTTAACTGGAAACATGATAAAATAGTATATTTCTGGTCATAAAAAAGGGCCCAGTGGAAGTGAATAGCTCAGGGTAAGAAAATAGTACATGCATTTTATATTTGTTTCTCCCAGGGTTCAAATCAAGGTCATTGTGTATGTCAAACATGTAGACAGAAAATGTAGGCAATTCATGAAAAGAATTATGAAATCTATATTATTTATATATATTATATTATTTATATTGTATAGTATCATATCATATTATATATAATATAATATGATTTTGATTATGATGGTTTTGATAGCTTTATCCCCATATCCCCAAAGTTTAAGAAGTCATGGTTCAAATATCACATCATAATATGTGATTCATCTTTCTATATTTATTTTATTAATCAAGGAAGGGACTTAGCATGTGAATTTCATACAATGCCATAAATCTACCTAATTATTTTCCTTGTGAATTCACCTATCTTAATCATTGTGTCAGAACATATTTGCTTTGCCACTTTGATAACATGAACATGAATTAAGCTGAAGTACAAATCTGAAGCATTCTGATTATGCATAAATAGAATGCACAGAAGTGCTTTGAGCATTTTAAATCACTTACTAATGTTTTTATTCTTGCCATATGTTCTGACACCTAAGTCTTCAAAGAAAATTCTTTTCTGAATGAATAAAGATGTGTTTCTATTTTCTGTCCCAGATATAACTCCTGAGATATGCAGTATTTGAAATGTCTATAACTATCTGACTTTAGATCACAAACTGCATCCAGATTTTTTTCCATCCTTCTTTCTAGCTTTTTTAACCAGTGTGTTCCTGACTCACTGCGGGCCAACGGTTTTCAAGATGGCAAAGGCCCTTGCGAAGCCCCGAGATGTTAAACAACTAACGTGACCAGAATTGCAAAGAATCCTCAAAGCACACTACGCTCCGATGGTGTCAGACTTAATAAAGCGACATGAATTTTACCGCAGAGACCAGAGAGAGGGAGAGACCATCGCCAATTTCGTTGCTGCCCTTAGACAATTAGGGGGTGAGTGTGATTTCCTGAACATTGACGAAGTGATGAGGGATCGCGTGGTGTTGGGTCTGAGAGACTTGACCGCACAGAGTAAATTACTCAACAAGCCCAACATCACCATGACCGAAGCCATCACGGAAGCCACAGCCGCTGAAGCTGCAAAAAAATCGGCCATCGCAATGAAAAAGATGAACACACACAGCGAAGAAACAAACCCAACCAAAGACAGAAAGCAGCCTGCCGCCACAACCCACTACAAAGAGTCTGGCGAAACATTCGAATCAAGCGAAGAAGACGACGAGGTCCACCGTTTGCTCACGAACAGAAAAGAGCGCGAAAGAAGGAATTGGCGGGAGTGCGCTGGCTGCGGAGGAAACCATTCCCGAGCTGAATGCAGATTTCTCGATGCCATCTGCAGGCATTGCAAGAAATGAGGGCACATCGAGAAAGTCTGCAGGAACAAAAAAAGCTATAGCCCAACGAGACGCAGAAATTCCCCAACACGAGCTGAGCCTAAATGAGCTGAGAGAAAGTGGCAACAAGAGAAGCGAGCCAATACACACCAAACTGTCACTATAAAGAGCGCTCAGACGGAAAGCGGGAAGAAAGTTAAAGTCATTGTAAAAATCGAAGGAAAGCACTGCAAGATGGAAGTGGACTCGGGGTCCTTCCTCTCCATGGTATTGTGGGACACAATAAAACAGCTAGTCCCAGGTATCAAACCCAAAGAATTACAGAAGCAGCACCTAACTCTCAAGGACTACCAGGGAAACCAAATCCCTGTAGTCGGCATGGGACATTTCCAAGTCGCCTACAAACAACACATCAAGGTGCTACCGCTGACCATAATTGACCGAGACAGACCAAGCCTCCTGGGCATCAAATGGTTCGCGCCATTGGGCATCTGGATGACCAGGATCGATCGAGTGACTACAACCGGCTGGGAAGACGAACTCATCCGAGAATTCCAGGAAGTTTTTGACAGCTCACTTGGCAAGTATCGGGGAAATCCCATTTCTTTCAGTCTAAATCCCCAAATAGCCCCATGAAGAATAAAAGCCAGGCGAGTTCCTTTTGCACTAAAGGCAAAAATAGAGGAACAGCTGGACAAATTAATAGCCCAAGGGGTGTTAGAACCTGTGGACCATGCCAAGTGGGAAACACCTATAGTCACACTGGTCAAACCCAACAGGTCCGTTAGAATCTGTGGTGACTATAAGGCTACCCTGAACCATGCATTACAACCAAGCGCATACCCGGTGCCTGTAGTCCAGCATTTGCTTCACTCCCTGGGAAAAGGAAAAGTTTTTGCTAAACTTGACCTAGCACAAGCCTATCAACAGCTCCCAGTGGACCCAGAAACTGCTATAGGGCGCATTCAAGTGTCACCGACTCCAATTTGGAGTGTGGCCCCAGGCGTTTTCCAGAGTCTAATGGAACACCTCCTAAATGGCATACAAGGAGTTGTACCATATTTTGACGACGTCCTGATCTCAGCCAAAGATGAAACCCAATTAAAAAAAGACTCAAAGAAGTACTAACTAAGTTCAGAGAATCTGGCCTCAAAGTGAAAAGAGAAAAGTGTTGCCTAATTAAGAATAGCGTCGAATTCCTGGGCTATTTAATAGACGGAGAGGGTATACACCCTACAGACAAAAAGATTAAAGTGATTAAAGACGCACCAGAACCAAAAAACAAGACCGAACTACAAGCCTTTTTAGGACTAATTAACTTCTATAATGTATTCCTGCCAAATAAGGCCACTATAGCAGAACCATTGCACCGTCTTTTAGACAAGAAAGCAATTTGGACTTGGGGTTACAGAGAAAAGCAAGCCTTCCAAAAAATTAAAAGCTTGCTAACATCATCAAACGTTCTCCTTCAATTTAGCAACACACTGCCCTTAAGAGTGATCTGCGATGCCTCCCCATTCGGAGTAGGTGCCATCCTAAGCCACCAACTACCTGATGGCAGAGAAGCACCCGTCGCATATTATTCAAGGAGTTTATCCAAAACCGAGCAGAATTACAGCCAATTGGACAGAGAGGCACTAGCAATTGTCGTAGTAGTGAAACGTTTCCACGAGTACCTATACGGGCGGACTTTTCAAATTATAACAGACCACAAACCGCTAATAGGAATTTTGGCGGGAAACAAACCTACACCAAATATCCTCTCCCCAAGAATGACTAGATGGTCAGAGTTCCTAGAAGCCTACTCATACACTCTGACACACCAACCGGGGAAACAGATTTCACATGCGGACGCTTTAAGCAGAGCACCCTTGCCAGTGACTGAAGAAGACCCGGCACCAGCGATGACAGCACTACAAATAGAGACTTGCCCCGATCTACCCATATCAGCGTATGATGTCACCAGAGCCACTGCAAAAGACTATTTGACTGCCCATGTTCTTAACTGGGTAGGTAAAGGCTGGCCAGAAAATCAAAAAACTGAAAAGTTTAAACCTTTCCGGACCAGACAAACCGAACTTTCTATTCAAAAAGGTTGTTTACTGTGGGGTGATCGGGTGGTTATTCCTAACAAACTACAACCTAGGGTACTTAGTATGCTACACGAAGGTCACCTGGGGATTGTAAAAATGAAAAGCCTTGCTAGAAGTTATGTCTGGTGGCCGGGTATTGATAGGGACATAGAATACTGGGTAACCTTGTGTAACAAATGTCAAGCAATTAGACCATCCCCACCCAAAGCACCCATTAGAGATTGGGAAATCCCACGGGGCCCCTGGTCACGAATCCACATCGATTTCGCTGGTCCAACTAAAGGACATACCTTTCTGATTGTTGTGGATGCCTATTCTAACTGGTTAGAAGTAAGAATTATGCCATCAACAACAACTGAATTAGTAATAAAACAACTGGACGGCCTTTTTGCCACCCATGGCATTCCGGACGTCCTCGTGTCCGATAATGGACCACAACTGACCAGCCTACACTTTGAACAATACCTAGCCTCCCTAGGTATTAGACATGCCCTAACCGCGCCGGCCCATCCAGCTGCAAACGGTAGGGCAGAGAGAATGGTCCGATTTACAAAGGAAGGGTTAGAAAAAAATGGACACTGGAGATGTACAGCAAAAAATTAACTGATTGCTCACACTCCAGCACATAACACCCAGTACCACAACCAACAAGTCCCCAGCAGAGCTACTCATGGGGAGAAAACTAAGGTCACACCTTGATAGATTGCACCCAGAATTCACGCCAGAAAACCCCCCCGACTCCTCTACACGGTTTAGAAAATTTGGAATTGGCGATTTAGTCTACGCCAAAAACTTCACTTGGGACCCAGTATGGCTACCAGGACAAATTACCCAAATAACAGGCCCCAAATCCTACCGGTTAACAGTAGATGATGGCAGGGAATGGAAGCAGCACATAGACCAGCTTCGATCCCGAAATATAGAAAGAACCACAGACATACAACCACTCGTCGAAAAAACCGACAAATTGCCAACTAAGGTGGGGGGGGGGTAAAATGCAAGAATTAAATAAAGAACCGTTAAAAAATAAAACCTATGAAACATATGAACAAAAAGAGCAAATAAAAGACTCACTGTTTGGAGAGACTTGCATGAAGAGCCCATCGGAAGGGGCCAGCCAAGCCAGCTCGACCTGCCCAGAGGAAACGGGAGGGAGCGGCAAAACTGCCAACCTAAGAAACTCAGGCAGCGGTAAAATGGCTGACTCACCCTTCCAGAGGGTTCCAGGGAGAAGAACGGACAACACAGCAGCCCCATCCAAACCGGTCGAAGTCTTCACTAAGAATGAACCGCGCAAGTCAAGTCAAGTCCGGAAAAGCCCCACCTACCTGCGAGACTACGTCACCATGTAGGACTGAACTAAGAGGGGAGGGGTGTTCTATATGTAAATTGGGTGACTCCAAATCTGCAAACCTGATTGGTCAAATAAACTGAGCATTGGATTGGTTCACTAGGAACCAATCCAAAGAGCTGCTGAAAGGCGGCAAATTTAAGCAACTGCCATTGGCTACAAGCAGGCAAGCCAGCCTGTATAAAAGGCTGGCCTCGGCTTCAGCCAAGTGTTCCTATTTACTGACTAGTTAAAGAATAAAGTATTTGTTATTGGAACACGGTCTACCTCGTGTGTTTTCTGAACAAAACACACTTTATGTTTATACTCTGCATAATTATATTCCCATTCAGACTTTTGCCCTGAACTATCTTGAATTAGTTACATCTGATTGCCGAAACTGAATAAGTCTCCTTAGCAAGTTTGGCTAAATGTACTTGAGCCCCATACTATCAGCATTTTTAATTACATACACAGAGACACACGCACACATATATAATATAATATAACATAAGACACAAGCCTGAAGATGATGAATGAGACTTCATTTAAACGTCGCCTAGATACTTCCAATTTTACGTGGGAGAAAACCTGAATAACCAAAGATCCACATACAAATACCATAAAAACCACAGAATATATATATATGTTTTTTTAAGTTTTCGCGGGTACTTACATGTGTGCTGTTCAGCTTCCTTCGGGTATTATCCCACATCATTGTAGTGCTGTTAAAGTTGTAGCAACGTTTCAGCAGAATCTCATCTGCCATACAGAAGCCTGATGATGGCAGATGAGATTCTGCTGAAACGTTGCTGCAACTTTAAAAACACTACAATGACATGGGATAATACCCGAAGGAAGCTGAACAGCACATATATATATATATGTGTGTGTGTGTGTATGTGTGTGTGTGTGTGTGTATTATTCATTTCATGTACCTAGAAATATGTCATGGCTAAGATCCAGATCTCCATTGGTCTATACCCAAAATGGAACCCATTCCTACATGCTTTTTTCCAAGAAATTATATCAAGTAGAAAACAAATTGAATCATGAGGCAAGTAGTCATTTAAAATTTTGCAAAATGGAATATTGCAAAATAAATGCCAAGTATTTAAATTTTAAATTCATGCACAACATTTTGAAACCAAGAATGGTTGGTTTATAAACCTATCTAAACTGCAATCTTGATCGCCATATTGCTGAAGCTTAGAAAAATCATATGTAAGGTCATCCTCTGTAAGTATTATTATGGATATTGAAACTGAATGAGTGAATTGAAAGGATTAAGTACTGCCCTCCATAATTTTGTTGGCTATGAAACCAGCTTGTAGGACATAATTAATTTTGTATACATCAATGTCACCATAGATGACATCTTAAAGGTGCAACATAGGAAGAAAATATGCCAAGAGCTCCCTTATTAGAGCACATATACTGTAGTAGTTAAGACACTAAATTGATGCCATGGAAACTTGAATTCAAAGTCATCCTAAGTGACAGAAACTAATCCAGCAGTTTTGGCTTGTTATTCTCAGCTCACAGGACTGTTGCAGAATGGAGAAACAAGAGAAAGAAGAGCTATAGGGCTTTGAATTCCTGAATGAAAAGTGGGATATAAATCTTTTAAGTGAACTTTTTAAATGCAAGTAGAGATGATGCAGTACCCTGAGGAATTGCACCTTGCCATTAAGATAAGTGGAAAATAGATTCTAAACATTTATTTTCCATTTCCAATTGGTGAAAGAGGTAGTCGGCTTAACAACCTACCATCCTAGTATAACCTCTCTCTCTCTCAAAAAAAAAAAAAAGGGGGGGGGGGAGCTGGAGGTACAGAAATCAATATGATGTGGAGAACCCAGGAGAAGGCACACAGCTATATAGAGTAGGCATGCTTCACAGACCTAAACATAGTTCTGAAATTAAATTTGGTTTATACAAAGAAAACATAAAGAAGGAAAATGTCCCTTCCTCCTACCATCCTTCTTACCATCTGCTCTAAACCCTCTCCAAAGGCAAACAGATCTTTATTGGTTATGTAAATCTGTTTATAGTTCAATACCATTTCACCCTTTGCTTGTCAGAATTTAGTATTTTCAGGTTAAAACTTCCAGCTACTTTAAATATGTAACTTAGAACTATCCTTTTTATTCTTATTACAACAGAGTCAGAAAAGGTACAAATTAAATTGGGATATCTACATGATTGCTCTGTGTCCTGTAGCCATTTGATTGGTTATCTGAATGGAATCTTCTGCAAGTACTACTTCAGTTTTCGCAAAGTATACAGTATAATACATGATTTCCAGATGAATTTTAGATAGTAAGACAGGATTAAAGAGATATAATATGAATTAGGTACAGATTACAACTAGATGTCAGGAAAAAGATCCCAAAGGCTCAAAACTCAGAATTCTTTTGTTGCATTGAGACAGTCATTTTGCAGTAAGAAAATGGAAGTCTCCAGAAATTGATATCCTGTCATAGTTTTAATATTGTTATATCATGAATCTGATCATAGGAAAGTGAGAAAGGAATATCACATGCTACTATTTGAGATAACAAATTGGATGTATTTCTTCACATTGGGATGATCAGTTAAAGTATACTTTCATTTTAAATTGTCTTTCCTGTAAATTACCCATCAATATCTTATTGCTATTTTATATCAAACAAATAAGGAAAACAAAAGCAAAAGGACAATATTTTCATATATTCTGAAAGTTTATGACATATACCACATTCATTGGGATTCAAAGGGGAAAAAGAATCTGTCAAAAGAGATGAGTAGGTTAAAGTTATAAATTATCTTGACCCTGTACATCATACTTCAAGTGGATAGTGATCACTAGTGTCAAAACATTCAGAGTTTTGAGCTCTGACAACATACAGGAGAGAGAAACCCATTGCTGTAGAGTGGCTATTGAAAACTTGACACCTTGCTGTATCTGACCCAACTCCAATCAGACAGTCAGTTGTTGTAGGCTCTTAATCCATTTCAGAAGAAATCACTGGAGAAAAAAGGTGCTTATTCTTAGGTATGCTGGAACCAAACCAAACTGGCACTGTGAATTATGTTTTGAAGGCAATAGCAAATCACCACACTCACTACTGTACTTATAATACATTATTATGTCCCACTCCTCTTAGTTAGGCAAGCCATTATGTGACTTAGAGCGCCAGAAAATCTTCAGAGCAAGTCTATTACCATGAGCAATTCCACACAACAGCATAAGTCTCCCATGCTGCTCCTAGTTCTTCTTAAAGAGGAGTTTAAAAATGCCAGCCCAGATTTGGGGAATGAGAAAAGTCTGAATTATGGCCACCAAAAGCCCTGATGACTTGTTTTCCCCTTCTTTCCCTTCCCAATAATGCAGAAAGCCTAGTTTTATTGGTAGGATTGCATATGTGAGTCTAGCAGTTCCTGCTTTCTCCTTTTATATAAAGTTCACTCATTATCAATCCCTGTATTTTTCCTTTACTTTCCAGATATGTATATGCAAGTTTGCCTTTATGTCACCTTCCCATGTTGTCTACTTGATATCTTTATCATTACCTTCAGCTTCATTTATTTTTTTCAATCTTTTCTTCAATCTTCAATCTTTCTTCAATCATACAATCATCAAAGGAAGAGGAACAATTGTTGTGCCTTTATTTCTTTGTTCCATTATAAGGCTGCACAGAACTAATGACACAGCTCAGTGGTGGGATTCAAATTGTTTTACTACCTGGTCTGTGGGCATGGCAGGGGACGGATACTATAAAATTTTCAGCCAGATGTGGTATTTGCTGGTTCTCTGAACTACTCAAAATTTCCACTACCAGTTCTCTCGAACTGGTCAGAACCTGCTGAATACCACCTCTGACACAGCTTCATAAATAAAATCAAAGAAGTAGCATTCAGTGAAAACCTGTGTCTTAATTTCAATATGTTTACATTACAGTTTAAAACTTATTTTTTAAGGGAAGGAAAGAATTTTATTACAGTGCATACAGGGTAGTAAAGAAAAGGGAATATGCTTCACCCAAGCATATTGGGCAGAAACCAAAAGGGTACCTATCTGAAAATGCAAGATTGGAATAGAAAGGTGGCTGGCAGAAGAGATGGAGAAAGCATCCCCTCCATTCCATGTTCTTTATGACTCATCAGCTAGAAAGGGAGGGAAGGGACGGGGACAAACTGTTGAAAAAAATGTAGCAGTCCAGGATGGTCATAAAGAACAGCTAGCAGCTGCTGGAGGAAAGGGGTGTACCAAGTATTATAGCCAATTAGAGCTGAGAATATCACTAGACTAGAATGAAGCTTCTCTGGATTATGAGACTGAAAGATTTTAAAGGTGCTGAGGATGGAAAACAGTACTTTTGAAGTAGGGCTTCAAGACACAGTCAGGAATTGCACTTGCAGAAAATTGGGAATGGTGCAGGGATAAAAGTCTGATCATGCATTCAAAAAAAAAAAAAGTGGGTTGGACTTGCAATTTGCCAAGTTGAGAATGTGGATCTGTCCTTTGCTTTTTATGGACATGTAATCTATGGGTAAGAAACAGAGAATCACTTTGTTTAAGCTTCTCATAAATTGCAGGACTTAAATGGATAGCTTTAATGATCCCAAACAACACATATTATCCGTAATTGAAATGCTTTGAGATGTGCTGGGTAAAAGACACGCCTCAGAAAGCAGCCCTTTAAGAGCTGATTTATTTTTAGTGAAAGACTTGCGATGCTTTTTCCCTCTACAAGTGACTGTACTCATCTGCCATAGAAGACTGCAGCTATAATTATTTCTCCAAACCTGAATATAGCAAAAATAACTGGTCATAGTATGATGGTTAACTGGCATAATACCACTTTATAATGCCTTGGTAAGACCAAACTTGGAATATTACACCCAGCCTTGGTCACCAAAATATAAAAAGATGCTGAGACTTTAGAAAGAATGCAGAGAAGACCAACAAAGATTATAAAGGGATTGGAGGCTAAAACATATGAAGAATGGTTGTAGGAATTGGTCTAGTTTAATGAAAAGAAGGACTAGGAATGACATGATAGCAATGTTCCAAAATCTGAGAGCCTGCCACAAAGAAGATTGGCTTAAGCTATTCTCCAAAGCACCTAAAGGCAGGACAAGAAGCAATGGATAGACATTAATCAATATTAGCCATATCACAATCAAAGGGTAGGTCAACTGTAACTTAAACACATTTCCCAGTTCTGTTGAAAATTCCATGTTAATTACCTGAGGAAGACAGATTCCAGATGCAGGCTCTACTTTTTAAAGTCTTAAGCATTTTATTGATTTATGGGTATTGATTTATCTTATTATGCTATATTCTTCACATTTGTCTCTTTCTTTTCTTTGTAAATGGCACAGAACTTGAGAACAACAACATACTGAACTTTTCTGCACAAGTGCCTATAATACAGGTGCTTGCATACTCCCCCACAGATTGCTGTCACAATTCCTTGCAGTTTTGTTACATCAGGGGCTATGCCGGCTAGCTAACCTGCTTGTGCTGCTTTCCTGAACAGGCAGCAGCTGAAGGCACAAAATTTAGCTTGAACAGCATGGTATTGTCTTAGATATTTTCTGCTATCCTTATGCTGAATATAGCCTAGACTATAGGCTATATTCAATCAATAATGAAAAGTAACAGATATTTAACCCATGTATTTCCTAAGGGATTCTTTAAAAGAAATTCATATGCATTCTTTCTAAGAAGGAAAAAGCTCTGCATTTTTGCTCTCCCAGCTTTGGCAAACACAATTCCATTGTGTTTGTTGTATGAAATTAGAGACAAATGTTGATGCATCCATGCTACTCTTTCCTCAATATTCTGGGAGGCAAAGGCCTAAGGGTGGGGGCCCATAGATGGGAGAGGCCAGTCAAAATTTTCCCTACTGGTTCTCCAAACCAGTCAAAATTTTCTCTACTGTCCACAAGGACTGGTCAGAACTATTAGGAATGTAAGTCACCTAACAGTTGGGTTGGAAATATATAAACCAGGATAGACATTTTAATACTATCTCTTTAAGGGAATGCTAAAATGGTAGTTGGATGTGGTTCCTCAAATAGCCATAAAATGGAGTCAAAAACCTGGTTTCCCAGAGAGTGCTGCTAGTTGCTAGTTGGTGGATGCTCTGATGTTCGCTGTTTTTGGTTCCTGCATTTCCCTATTGACTGTTGTTGATCATTGTTATTCTTGGATTGATGTGAGTCTATTACTGAACTGTTTTTGATACTGGACTTTGATTTTGGATTATCCCTAGACTGAAAAACTGATTGCTTTAACCCTGTATGACTTGGACTGCTTGTTGGACTTTGCTTAACTGTTTACTGGAAGTAAAAACCTGCATTTTACTATACAGTGTATCTGTGTGCTGGTTGTGTGTTATTTTTCACCACTCTCACTATGTCTCCCTGTGTGCACTCATTCTCTTCACAAGAACCATCTGAATACAATGCCTGATTATAACATAAAACTTGCATTTTCAAGGAATTATATCCCTCCAAGGTTATGATTTTGTTTTGATCAAATTATTAGATTATTATTATTATTATTAGATTTTTTTGAGGCCATCCAATTCTAAAAAGACACTAATTGGTTTACAATATTTAAAATTCACAGTTAAATAAAACATGCCAGCCTAAGTAAAATAACATCAATAACATTCAGCAATGTTTGTTTTACTTTTTAGCTTTCTCACTTATTTAGAACTCTTTAATAATATATTTGCATATTATCTTTTAAATAATTGTTTGGTCTATAATGTTGGCTGGCTGGAAGAGCAAATTTCTTGTTAAATCTTAACCTGAAAAAACAGTGATTAGTTTAAATGGTGAGCAATTTACATAAAGCAGGATCTAATCAGTTTATAATCATGGTTTCTGATTCACTACAGTTCAGGCTAATCACAATTTCTACAAAGAACAGATTATTTGCATTTTCTGGGGCTGCTTCAAAGGAATGAGGAGAATGGGTGGACATAGGAGTCTTTGCTGTGCAAAATACAAGAACATCATTTATTTCACAATGGCGCTTGGTTGCGCTCTCTTAATTTTTTAAGTCCCAAGAGATATTACTTGAAGATTGTGTGCTAATAGTGAGTGAAGCTATAGTCATGGATGAATGAAATCTAAAACTCTTCATCTCTTCTTCTAGTTCTAGTGACCTGTAATATAACATCTTGAATCTAATCATCATTCTCACCTAAATGGGATGCCAAATGAAGAACAGATTCCATTCTCCCTTGAATCTATCCTAATTACTTCCTTTTCCAATTAAGGCTGCATGTGAGCTTTGGTCTGCAAGTTGCATAACTCAATCCTATTAGTATTCTGATTAGAAACAAATAGAGTAATTTATAGTATAATTCAGGATTGTCAAACTCATGGCCCATGGGCTGGATGCTGGCCATACCCACGCCAGTTTAGCGAAGGGAAAAAAAGTCACGATACGTCATATGATGATGCCATGTCAATGTGAGCTTGACACCTCTGGTATAATTCCTCACTCACATATCTTCCCAACCATGAGTTCAGAAGATCATTTCAAATCATTAGGAATGAAATATATGCAATTCATACAAGAGTAAAAGAAAAATCAAATAATTTCAAATAATATTTTGGGGGCATTACATTTTAATCAGTCAAATACTTTCCTCTGAAGGAATTAAATCCTTGAAGAGTTCTGTTCAGTTGTAACACAGTAAGTAGGACTTAATGAATAGTGTTGAATTCAGTCTTGTTTTGATCATAATGGTCTAAGAAGGAAAAGGTTTGTGTGAACAGCTTTTGTTGTTCTGTAACCTGATGTTACAAGTGTTTCTATGATGGGAAATTCCAATTAAGAAGCAGCTGCTCCTATTCAAATTTTGGCTCTTGATATGAACAGTTGTGCTCAGATATATTTTTTTTATTTCTGACACGGTACAGATGAAATTATCTCAATCTCAACATATTTCTTACCTTCCTATTTCATTCACTGCACCCCAATTTTAAGGAAGTTATCATAATTTCATGGACTACAATCTTCTTTGCTATCTAAGGTGGATATGGCTGGAATATTGCTTTCAAACCAGGATATCAACAGATTAAAATCTGGTGTCAATTAGAAGAAAGAGAAAGCACGCTTAGGTTACAATTCTCTGAGTTAAGTAGCTCTCAATGTGAAGAAATGAAGTTACCGCTTTAGCTATTAAAAAGAAAACTTCACTGATTTTGCCTTGTTAAAAGCAGAAGATTAGGGGGATATAAAACTAGCAATCTAAACCATTCTGAATAGAAATCCTGTCTTTAAAAAATAAACAAAAACATGACCATAAGGAACAGATGGGCAGGGAAGGTTTATATTTTGATTTCCTTTTAGCCTTAGGTACATAACTGAAACTTTTATTCTTTTTGAAAAATTGCTTTTCCCACCGATTTCTCAACCACTATACAAACCATTAAGCTTTATTACAAATGAAACCAATTGTGGTATCTTGGTTTTCAGTAAACCTGGAGAAAGCTCACAGAGTGTTCATATACAAGAGGCTGCACTATATAGTTAACAGCTTTACAAAGGGTGTTTGCAAACATCTTTAATATTTTATACCATAATTATTGAGCATTTTATTTGTCAATATTCTTCAGCAGGCCATCAGTGACATTGTATTTAATTACTTTATGGGACAGTTACATTCCAAAATTGCAAAAGCAGGAAAATATTTTCTTAAAAAAAACAACAACCAGCAGCAGCTGGAACAAAAATGGAATCTCTGTGAATTTGATTTCCCCTTCCATAAATACATATTTATTTCCCTCCCGTAATACTTGTTTCCTCACAATGCTGAAGTACATCTATTTAAATTGATCA
Organism: Laticauda colubrina; assembly: GCA_015471245.1. Taxonomy (NCBI): domain Eukaryota; kingdom Metazoa; phylum Chordata; class Lepidosauria; order Squamata; family Elapidae; genus Laticauda; species Laticauda colubrina. The sequence goes on from BLBF01000002.1 coordinate 96,474,098, forward strand.
CTATATTTAAAAAAAATCACAGAATAATTGTAAATCAGTTACATGAAAATTTAAACAATCTAATATATTTTTCTTTGAAGATGTTGTAAAGAACAGAGTTAATTAAAAGGATGAAGAGAACTATTTTACAGGGAGAATTTTTCTTTTAAAAAAACCCAAGATGGTGGACATGTTAGTGGAATCCAAGCTCTGCGTTTTTAATGTTTGGACTTGTTGATTTGTTTACATAAATCAGGTGGAGCTTTGCTCACATTATGGCCAATGTCTTGACTTTCTCTTGGCAATACACTGCAGATATCCCTGGCTACAGATCCATTATAAATAAGTCTTTTAAAAGAGCATGATGGAAAAGGCTGGAAATCAAATAATATGGGTAAGGCTGTTGATTGGCTATAGAGCCATAAGATACAATCCAGGTCAAGTTTCCAAATCTCAAGTCAAAATAACTGAACTGGCTTTTACTAAGAACAGCTTTTTGGCTGATCTTAAACTAAGCTACCTTGTCACCACCAGAAAGTCTTAGGGCTGTTTTAAAAAAATGGTATTAGAAAATATCAATGGGAGATGTCTTCCATGGTGTTGCCAAGAAAACAGCTAAGTAGTCACCAGGAGTATAGTTTCATTTAACAAACTCTTTCTCTTCCTTTACATCTGGAATATATTCCTAAAAAGTCTAGTGTGCTACGTACTAGATTTTGCCAAATCCCTCATTTTTCAAACACCTGCTACTATCTTACCTGAATGCACACAATCCCAAATGCTGAGGAGGTTTTTCATGTTAAGGATGCAGTAACCATATGTCCTTTATTATAAATGATAGACCTTTACAGTATTTCAGAAAGCTGTCCATTAGATTTATGTATTTATTTATTTTCTGGTTTCTTGAATTTTCTTTCATAAAATATAGTTAAGAACATTTTTTTAAAAAAAATATCCTGATGAACCTTTTTCAGATTTGCCTCCTCTTCAGGTTTATCCTTTATGTTGTGCCCCCCCCCCCCCCAGAAAATATAGTCACTGTAGTTCAGGGGTGTCAAACTCAATTTCATTGAGGGCCACATCAGGATTGTATTTGACCTTGGGGGTTGTATTTGACCTTGAGTTGGTGTGGCCAGGGTGGGCATGGCTGGAGTGGGCATGGCTGGAGTGGGCATGGCCAACTCAACATCCTGCAGCATGTGCATGGCCCTCCCAAGATCTGTTTTTGCTGGCAGAGGGCTACAGGAGCCCATCACAGCCAAAGATAGAGCTTGGATGGACCACATGCAGCCCTCCTGAGCTCTGTTTTCACTGGCAGAGGCACTGTGGGCCAGTCCTTCACTGTTTCTAGGGTGATCCAGTGGGCCAGATCTAAGCATCCCATGGGCTGGATCTGGTCCAGGGGTCTTGAGGTTGACACCCCTGCTGTAGTTAAGGAGTAATCTAGAATTTTACTGAATAGATACATGTGAGTGGGGAGAAATCTTATATTTGAGGCTGAACCTCAGAATACATTGGAATTTAAAATCTTCTCATAGATTCTTAACTCTCTGAGTCAGCTGATAGAATTAGAATTCCAAATATTAAATTTAGCATCAGCTAACTGTTACTTAGAGTTCCAAGGGATGACAATCTTGATCACACTTCAAGATTCTAATTGAAGGAATAATGTACCCTGTTAATGAACAGAAGAGTTTGATATGATATTCAAGTAGTGCCGTCTTCTGGTGCTTCTAGAGTGTTATAATGAGCTGCATCCCTCTCTGAATGCAGCTAGAATGAGAAATTCCAGAGCACAGCTTGTATTTCTTTGAAACAGTTATCAATTAGCATTCTTGCTTCTTGTGTTATGGGGATATTGAATTGCTGTTTTTCTCCCCTTATTTGAGCATCTGGGAAATCACCATGGCAACAACGCATGCCAGGTGTCTGTTTGAAAGCGCTCCATTCCTTCAGCTTTTCCTCCCTGAAATTCATTACTTTAATTGCCAAGCTAATACTGGAGCAAAATGAGGCTGAGCAGAAAGATTAAAAAGACATCCTTCTTGATTAAAATCTTCATAACCTAGAATAGGTATAATCTGTAAACTGCATCAAGTATATAAATTAGCTTAAGAATGGAAGATGCCCATTAATATGAGTGAGATAAAGCACAATAGCTCAGCATTACAACTCTTGCTAAATAAAGTGAGAATCAAATAAGCAAAACTGTAATTTTTTTTTTTTAAAAAGCTGTTAGAAATCTCACTTGAAATATTTGTTGTTGTTTTTAATGCTTCAAGAGAGCAAAATGCAGTACACAGGTAACCCCCAAGAGACAAGCAGATCTATGGGAAAGGATTTGGACCAGTACAAGATCAATATGGATGATCTGAATAAATTACTATAGCCCAGGCAAAAGGTTAGATTTGACTTGAACAATCAGAATTGCCTCTTCATCCATGTGGTGCAAATTGCTACAGCATAATTACATAGCTAAGTGAAGTGAGAAAGATGTGATTGTGAATACGCCCATGCCCTTTAAACTAATACCTAAGACATCTGTGTTGGTTGCTTTATTTATTTTTACTTGTTTCTTGGATCAAGACATTAAAAACACTATTTAACAGCACATTAAAAATAAAAATAAAAAGGAGTCCCTGAGAAGTCCCTTACTCCTTCAGCTGTTATTGACTATAAGGGGCAATGATGATCTCTGTTTCAAGGCCAGTGAGCCAGTGCTGTCCAAAGACATTTCTATGGTCATAAGAAAAATACCCTCTACTGTTTATTTTGCATATGTATTAAAATTGCTCATAAATGATCACCCACTATTTGATAACTTCTGCCATTATGGTGATGACAATGTGATAGATTGTGCTTTTCCTTGGTGTTACCCCAGTGGTTGAAGATATTTTCTGCTGAAATCTAAAACACTGCTTGTTAACCCAAATAAATAATTCATTTGGAAAATAGACAAGAGAATTACAAAAAGGCTAAAGAAGAAGGCTATTTAAAATAATGGATATTCTTACCAGGGGTGGGATTCGACTGGTTCTGTCCAGCTATGTAGAACTGGTAGCTCTGAAGAACACCAGACATAGAACCAGTTCTATGTCTGCTGATGTTTTGGCCCACCTACCCACCCGGGCTCTTATCTGACCTTTATTTCCTGTTTTTTCAACCTCAGCCGCTGGCGAGACACAGTTGTAGTTGAAAAAGTAGGAAAAAAGTGTTTTTTCAAATGCTGCTTCTCTGCACTCAGCGCTGTTCAGCTGTCCAGGTAGCAAGCTAATGACAATTTAAAGGCGCATACCCAGTGTGCAGGGAAGCACATCATAAATCACTGAACTTCATAAATCACTGAACCAGTAGTTAACCCTATCGGATCCCACCCCTGATTCTTATCTGTAGTTTTCATAAAAACCTAGCCTTGGCTTATGATTTGACCACTAAATGGTTAAGCCCAAACCATTACAAATATAGGGCATTATCAGACATAGCTTCAAATAAAAATTGAGTCCTTCACCAAACAGTCAACAGCCTTCCTAAGTAATTTCCACCAGATTCCCAGCTTTCTCCTTTTACAATGGCAGGACCTGCTTCTCTAAAATCTTATGATTGTTGCAAGAGGAAGCCATTTCCTAGTAATGCAATTTAACTCTAGAATTTTGATTAGCTTACCATACTGTATAGATAAATAATAGTCCCTTAAGTTATGCTTAAGAATATTTTGGGATATACTTTTTCCCATATGGGTATCATCTCAGTATCTTCAGCAATGATAATAGTAACTAGAGAATTATGAAAAATTAAATTTGCATCTATGGGTAGCACCAAAGTACAGATAATCCTTTCAATGTGTTAAAGATAGAGTCATTGAATACAGCAATGGTTGCTTTGTAAAGGATGAGGTTCTATCCTAATATTTAAGACAACACTGTAGTACAATCATAAGAGATATTTCTAGTTTATGGATTTGGCTCCAGTTGGAGGAAGAGTGCTTACAATGCATTACAAAGAACGTGTGAATCACAGTTCAGTGTAAGAAAATACCAGTGTGTTAATTTTCCAATCCAACATTAGGAGATTAAGTTTAAGGACACTGATTGTGCTCAGTCTAAGCCTTCCAGGAGTGATAAGGTGGGGAGAAAGCTCAAGACTTCCAGGAGTGGTATGACAGAGGGAAGGCTCATACACCAGCTGAGCTCACAGTTCACAGTGAGGAAAATTTGAATTACTTGAATCACTTCTGTATATAAGAGCAGGTGCTGACAGAGTTAAGAGTTATAAGAGCAGGTGCTGACAAGCACCCCAATTTTTGTTACATGAATATGAGGGGCACTGTAATAGTTGGAATTTCAATAGGAGACCATATGTCCCTTCATTCAGCACTGTCATAATCAAACAGTCATTGAAAGAATGGTTGCAATTCAAGGACTATATTTACAGATTTTCTAAACACTGATAGCACAAGTACAACTCCTGAGGAAGTGGATTTTATAGAAAGTGAAACCCCCGTTCACCTGGGGGAAAATGTATTTTCTGTATGGAAATTATTTCCCTCTTATTTCAACTGACTAACTTTTAAAGATTTAGGTAGACATAGCCAGTGGTGGGATTCTGCCAGTTCGCAATAGTTCAAGCGAACCAGTTGTTAAATTACACCCCACCCACCCTGGCTATCAAAGTGGATCCCGGGCACTGTGCTGCAATGGAAAAACGGGCAATGGAACAGCCAGTGTGAGGGAAGGAGAAGGATGATTTCCTTCTTTCTTCTCCCTCCTCCTTCTTGCCATGTACCAACTGCCCCATCGCCCATTTCTCCATGGCAGCACAGCGCTATGCCCAGGATCCATTTTGATAATAAGGGGAGGTGTAATTTAATAACCAGTTCACCCAGAGTCAGGTTGGCTATCACATTCGTCATGTTCAGAGCTAGAGGATGGGGACAGGCCATGCTTCCCAAGACAACCAACCCAACCCTGGGCAAACTGATTGTTAAATTATTTGAATTCCACCACTGGACATATCCCAAATGTTATTTTTCTTTCTACCATGAGATCTATCTGCTTCATCAGTGGTGTTAACTGAACAAAACTATCATATTTTTGTTGTATTCCCCATCCCAAAGGAATCTTTAGATTCTGATGCCAGGAGAGTATAAATGTTTTAATATAAATATTTCAAATAAAACCATATATTCCCTTTTCTTTGTAATAACCTACACTGATATATGGAGCTGTTTCAGCATTTTTTGTCATTAAAACTTTAAGGTAAGGTGTTTCTCAATTTATGTCTCTAATCATGTGACCAGGAAACAAAGAACTGCAAAAATAGTATTTAAAAAGCTATTTCTGAGTAAGATTTTAGACAGGCTTTCTGGCAGTTTCAGAATAATTATTTAAGTTTAGTCACATACAAAGATTTTAGTGGGTGCTGGATTTTCTTAGTGAAAAAAGCCAGCATAACCCAAGATTTTTTTCAGAACACTGAAACACAGGTTAACTAGTAAAGAATTATCTCTATTTTTTAGACAAGTGAAAGGGGGGAGGCTTTCCCGAGAATCAAAGATCGTAAAGAGCATTTGAGTAAAATAAGCAATCAGAGGTTAGATATTATTTTTCCTTTCTTGATAGTAGTCCTGTTTCACAGTAAGTGTTTGAAGGACAACCCATGTTTTCAAGATTATTTACATTTGGAATTAAAAACCAAAGGCACTTCAGGTAGTTCAAGAACTTCTATTAAACTTTACTGCTGTTTAAACATTGAATCTATCAAGTTCAAAAATGTTTTTAACCAGAGAGTAAATTCCTGTGAATTTAAACAATGGATCTATCTACAGATACAAGCACATCCTCAAAATAGGCAGATGAATGATAAATGGAGAAAGAGAGAAAGAGACATCTGTGCTATTCTCTCCACTATTGCCCAACCATCAAAGAACTGTTGGAGATGCCAATTGACCGGATTAAAAAATAAATAGACTTAATAAATAGAATTGAAATAACTAGAATTTTAAATTGTCTTTTCTACTGAAAAATTTTAAATATAGAATAATAAACCAAGAAAAAAATTAAAATTAAAACAATGAATAGAAGATAAAATATCAGTGGATAATCAAAGACTTTATACTGGTCATAAAAATCAAAGTTTGGTATTTTTATTATTTGATTTACTTATTTAGCTTACAGTATACCATGTCAGGGAAATCTACAAATGCTAAACCCAATTAATCCTGACAGCCTAGATTGCTAGTTCATTCTGTTTAGTGCTTCTGCACCAATCCTTGGTGCACCTTGGGAGGCAAACCAGCTTTACACCAGCTAGTAGTGCTCATGTTGCTGGTTCTTCTGGGCTCCTCCACTGGTCTTGTCTTGCTTGTGCTACAATGCCTCGCATCAGACCAGGCCCAGTGTTGGCTTCTGCTATCCTACAAACAAATTAGATTAGATTTTTCCCACTGAAGTTGTACCCATTTATCTACTCACAATATTGCTTTCGAGTTGCTGGGTGGGCAGGAACTAGAGAATGAGTGATAGTTCATCCTGTCTCACAGAACTGGGCTTGAACTGTTGGCATGCAGACCATTTCTGGCTGACAGTTCCAGCATCAATAAGCCACTGCATCACCTGATCCCTTTATTGATTAATTCATTGTACAGAACTGAGTATGTTGCATTACTGTTAAGAAGTCTAAAAAATACCTATAAAATCTGAACAAACAGTTAATAGAATAACTACCATTATTCTAAGGATAAATACAACTACACAAAAAGGAAAAAAAATAAGAAAATAAAAAGGGAAAAAAATAAAACAGGAATAGAAAATTACTTGATTTTATATTCCCTCCATTTTCATCAACTGTTTATTACAATCAACATGTTTAAATGCATTTAAAAGGTTTTTGACTACAGACCTTATGTTAATTATTTTCCTCTTAAAACATATTGTTGCCTAAAACATTTTTTTCTTTTTGTGCAATGTATGATATATAGGAAAGTCATTCTTTCTTAAACTTGGTCAAACATCTCATATGAATATAGGCAGTTAATTTTGCTGTGTATTTCCTAGGCTTGGTTTTCCAATCTGATATTGTCAGCCTTTTGATTAGGCTGAACTTGAATACCAGAGTCATGAATACTTTTATTACTAGATTATAATAACAGACTTTTGCCACTCTCAAAATGCTCTTTTCCTGCTTTTATCTGAAGAGAACTAGTAAAGTTCAAATGTTTTCTTAAATTACGTTCCTGCTTTGGACTCAGATTTCTCTGATTATTTTCCTGGCTATGGCTCTTTATATCCTCTTCCTCAAAGCTCATAACAGATATCATCAGCAAAGTTTGCCTTTTTAAATGTTAATATATACCTAGATATTTAACTTGGCTTTATTTTATCGTCTGCTGCTATATTCAAATTGTGTCAGTTTGTTGATAAATTATGTCAGTGTTCCATTGAAATTCCCAATTTCACTCAGGACTCAGAAATACAGAATTTATTAAGGAAGTCATGTTGGCATAACTGGGAAAACCTGAATCTGAGAGTTCTGGGTTTTCCATTCCCAACTGAAAATCAAAATACATCTCCTGCACCTACCAGTCCATCACATGGCCCAATCAACCATCATCCCAACTGGAGACATTCCTTCAGAGACATTCTTTCACACTCCTATTCAGGTGCAGGGTGACTTGTCCTTGACTTTGTGAGAAGAATGTTGTTGAGCCTAATCTTCCACCTCTCTATGAAATCCCCCTCCCAAATTCCTAGGACTAAAATGTGGCAGCCTTGAAGCTTCCAAATAAAATATGGCTTCCAAGGCTGATACATTTCACATAAAAATAATTTCAAGAGAGAAAAGTATAAGTGAGAGAATGTTAAAACAGAATGAAGGAAGGCATAACTGTATATTACCAGCTAGGAAACTAGCAAGCTACAGATAGATCTTTTCTAACTCTTTTTGTAATATCCAGTTATCATTCCTAATTGTGAGATAGACTAAAGATAAGTGCTATTTCTAAAAAAACTGAAGGTCACTGTTATTATACCTGTTATTATACCTTTATACCTATGTAAAAAAAAAAGGTCATTCAGCCATTAAAAATATTGCCAGAACTTCTCTCCCCAAGCAGTTCATGGTTGGCATCACCATAGTAGAACTGAGTAAAAGCTTTCAATTTCTTCTAAAGTAACAAAGTACTGGTCAGTTTTAGATAATGGAAGTCCCCTTGCTTTTATCTTCATCCTCCATTATTATTATGTCTCAATTGGGTCCCATTTAATTTTGCCATCCTGCTGAAGCTGATCTGGATCTTATCCTCTGGATGCACATAATTACTGTGTGTAATCAATTGCAAAGATTTTAGCCAAGTGGTTTCTCGTGAACTTCCTCCCTCTAGAATAGTAAATGTCTAGTTGAACAGAACCTACAGAACAGAGCTTTTAGCTTAGGTATTTGCTGTTTTCAAAGCAAAGATTATTATTTTTTTGTTACAAACTACAAACGCAAGCATGGAAGCTTATAGTAAAAACAGTACATACAATTGATATAGCATTAGCTGCTGACTTGTATGTTTGAATGAGCCATCAGACTCAAATCCCTGATAAAAAATAAATGTACTGCCTCATTTCCTGCATATGCAATGAATTCAAATCATACATTTTCAGCTAGAAGGTGTAAGAGGACATACTTGGGTGTAAATTAACTATGCATCCTTTGCTCTAGGCTTTTAGAACAACTGTGCAAATCTTACTATAGGTATATGACAAGCTACTGTTAGAGATTTGAAAAAATGACATGCAGCTGAGATATCAAAGCACAACACTGAGGCTTCCCAGTAGTTAGCATACCATGCTAACTACCGATGCTAAGCACGTAACTCCAGGATTTTTCAGCTTGTCTCTTTGATATGTAACACTTATTTATTATACAAAAATAATATTGATGCCACAAAATATTCAGGAGGAATAATTTCAGGCCCTTCCCAGAAAAGGACTCAAGTGATGAGAAAACCATCTCCTTAAAAGACAAATAGGTGCTTTTCATTAGAAATTAGAATAGTAGATGCTGAAACGGTCTGTCAGAATGCAGTTCAATAATGCTGGTATGGTCAAAAGCTTTTTCTGTGATCAGTGTGAAGATACAGATCTTCATACTAACTTACAACTCTTTTGATATTCTGCGAATATTAGGCTGGTGATTATGGGTAGCTCCAGTTTTGCTACTGAACACTCAACATGTGTTTTTCATAAATGGACAACAGTTGAGTGACAATATGATGTGGTTTATTGACAGATAAAGACAAGGTGGAGTGAACTGGTAGAAATACATTGAGATTAAAAAAAACCAAATGGGAGTCTTTTTCACAAGACCAATTTACCCAATTTGTGACTCATCTAGTGAAATTAAACAACAGAAAAAAGCCATGACTGACAGTCTATCAGAATTTAATAACTTATATTATTAAATGAAAAATCTTATGCCACTTCACAAATAAATTTATCACTGCTTTGATCTTGCTTAAATTTTTGTGGATGAAAGTGTACTCTAAATCTAAGGCCTGGGGACTTTGTGAAAAGAAGAAAAAAAAGGTAGACAAATACATGAATGCATTTCCAAAATTAGCCATTATGCTTAAAATAAACTATTAAAAACTAGACTCAAAATTATTGGTTTTCTTTTTGTTGTGTATAGAACTTGGTAGACTCCAAATATCTTAATTGGCCGAATAAGCCGTTCTCAGATTGGTCAGTTAAGCACCATTCCGATTGGCCTGCCTGATGGTGGGAACACTTGAACAACTGTTATTGGCCACAAGCTGCGAGCAAGCCACTATAAGAAGGGCTGCCGCGGCTTGGGTAAATGTTCCATTACAAGTCACTATACTGTTTTAATAAAGAGCTGTTTGTTGAAACCCAGACTCGTGCACCTTATTTCCAAACAGAACACTGGTGATGAAGGTCCTAGAAGATCATCCTAGAAGAGCAAGACCGAAGCACGCGGCAACCAGAACCGAGCGACCGAGATGGCTGGTAACAATGCGCCGCCTGCAGCATTCAACCCAGCCGAAGAAGATTGGGAGTCGTACATTGACTGCTTTCTGATGTTCTAAGAAAGCAACAAGGTACAGGAGATAACTGACCAGAAGAAGAGAGCTGTATTCCTCACACACTGTGGGCCAGCTGTTTTCAAAATGGCCAAAGTGCTAGCTAAACCGAGAGACATTAAGCAGATGGCATGGCCTGAATTGAACAGAATGCTACAAGCCCATTACGCACCTGTGGTCTCCAACCTGATCAAAAGGCATGAATTTTATAAACAAGACCAACGGGAAGATGAGAGCATTGGGGATTTCGTAGCAGCCCTAAGACACATCGGAGGAGCCTGCGTGTTCCAGAACATGGACAAGGCAATGAGAGACCATGTGTTCCTTGGATTGAAGGATGCTACACTCCAAAGCAAGCTGCTAAACAGTCCAAATATCACAGTAGCCAAGGCCATCACAGAAGCCACCACTGCTGAAGCAGCCAAGAATGACGAGGTGGTCAGAATTCCTTGCTGCATACAATTACACACTCATCCATCAGTCAGGAAAGACCATCACCCATGCGGATGCCTTGAGCTGTTCCCCACTGCCTGACATAGAAGGAGACCCAGCTTCCACCGTCTCCACTCTCCAAATCGAGTCATGGCCAAATCTGCCATGAACCGCAGCAGACATCGCTAAAGCTACCGTGAAAGAGCTGCTGACAGCTTGAATCCTGCATTGGGTAGGTAAGGACTGGCCGGACGAGAATAGAGGCGAGACTTTTAAACCTTTTTGCAACCGACAGACTGAACTGTCTATTGAAAAAGGCTGTATACTGTGGGGGGACAGGGTGGTAATTCCAAAAAGTTACAGGAAGAAGTGTTGTGCATGTTGCACAAGGGACACCCAGGCATAGTCAAAATGAAAGCCCTGGCCAGGAGTTACGTCTGGTGGCCAGGGCTGAACAAAGACATTGAACGATGGGTGGCAACATGCCATCACTGCCAAAAATCAAGGCCTACTCCCCCACTGGGCCAGTCATGGAATGGTAAACTCCAAGAGGCCCATGGTCGAGACTGCATATTGACTTTGCTGGGCCAACGAAAGGGAACACATATTTTGTAATTGTTGACTCCGACTCTAACTGGTTAGAGGTTATTCTTATGGCGTCCACTACTATGGAAGCTGTCATAAAACAGTTAAACAAACTTTTTGCCACACATGGACTTCCAGATGTAGTAGTCTCGGACAATGGGCCCCAGATTACCGCTTTAGCTTTTGAGCAATATTTGGCTGCACAGGGCATCCGGCATGACAGCACCGGCTCATCTGGCTTCTAATGGATGAGCCGAACACATTGTTTGTTATACTAAGGAGGCCCTAGAAATAATGGACACGGGGGACGTCCAAGATAAACTTAAAAACTATTAACTATTCAACATATCACCCCTAGTACAACCACTAACAAAAGCCCAGCAGAACTCCTCATGGACAGAAAATTGTGTTCCTACCTTGATAGACTGCACCCCACCTACACATGTGACAAACCCCCTGATTCCTCCAGTAAATATCACTCCTTCGATATCGGCGATTTAGTCTATGCTAAGAACCTTACGGGGGACTCATTATGGCTTCCAGCCACAGTTACCCAAATCACAGGGCCCCGGTCATACCGACTTGCACGAGATGACGGCAGAACATGGAAGCGGCACATAGACCAGCTTTGCTCTTGAACATTGGAATGTAAAACTACAACACCACCGCAGACACCATTAAATGAGCCAAAAACAACTGAGGAAGGGGGGAAACACAAAATAATAAAAAAGGGAGAGACGAACCTCCAATAACACAACAACAACCACTGCACAAACCCGAACTAGAATCCCAAATGAAACAAAAAGAGTGCTTACCCATAGACGACCTCCAGAGAAGAAGTCTGGGAGGAGGAGAGCAAGGCGAGGCCTTCCTGGAAGGAGACAGCCAGGCCAGCTCAACCAGCCCAGACAAACCAGGAGGGAGCAGTGGAGCCACCTCAACCAGCCCGAGAAACTCAGGCAGGAGTGGCAAGGCTGACTCACCCTTCCAGGAAGTTCCATGGAGAAGATATGGAGAGAAAGCGATCCTGTCCGAACCGTTTGAGGACCACACTGAGACTGAGCTGCGTAGGTCAACTAGGACCCACAAAAGCCCTACCTACCTGTGTGACTATGTTACACACGTTGGACAAAACCAAAAGGGGAGGGGTGTTGTGTATAGAACTTGGTAGACTCCAAATATCTTAAACTGATTGGCTGAATAGGCCGTTCTTAGATTGGTCAGTTAAGCACCATTCTGATTGGCCTGCCTGATGGTGGGAACACAAGAACAACTGTCATTGGCCACAAGCCATGACCAAGCCACTGTAAGAAGGGCTGCCGTGGCTTGGATAAATGTTCCGTTACAAGTCACTATACTGTTTTAATAAAGAACTGTTTGTTGGAACCCAGACTCATGCAACTTATTTCCAAATGGAACACTTTTTATTCACCATTCTGGATCATGTGTTTTGGGTCTATAAACCTGAAAGCAAGTTAGGTGTCTTCTTACAATTCAGTAAACTCTTATGTGGGCATTTCAAAGTAAAAAAAATGGATTTAATTCAAAGAATTAATACATGAATGAATGAAAAATGAAAGTATTAGGGGCCCCACACAGTTTGAGTCAGGTAAAGCCAACTGAAGACCAATGACAAATGATATACTTCTTCTAAAGGCCCTGTCACACTGCCCAACGGATGCAAAACGGACTCAACAGATGAGAAAAATGTTCCATCCGTTGTTATCCGCTCTCAGAAAAGGGCAAAAATTTGCATAACTGGAGCGGATAACACGGACGCGGGGAGGACGCAGGGTGGATGGAAAGCAGATGCGGAACGGAAGCCCAGCGGATGGAAGCGGATGAGAACAGATGGCACATCTGCAAGGCTTCCGGGGGACCTCAGTAAAATGGATGCGGAACAGATACAGCGGATGCAGAGCAGATGCACAGCGGATGAAGCGGATGCAAAGCGGATGCACAGCGGATGCACAGCGGATGCACAGCGGAAGCCTAGCAGATGTCGAGCGTGAATTGCACATGCAGGGAGCATTAATTGCACATGCGTCAGCCCCGCAGATATAACGGAAGCAGCTCGGAAGCAGGTCACCATTCAGAGGAAAGACCTGCTTCCAGACACATCGACAGCCTTTCCTGTCCTGCCTGCATGTCTGCCTGCAAGCCTTGCTGCCAACCTTGCTGCCAACCTTGCTGCCAGCCTCCCTGCCAGCCTTGCTGCCTGCCTGCCTGCCAGCCTTGCTGCCAGCCTCCCTGCCAGCCTTGGTGCCTGCCTGCCTGCCAGCCTTGGTTCATGCCTGCCTGCCAGCCTTGGTGCCTGCCTTCCAGCCTTCCTACCAGCCTTCCTGCCAGCCTTCCTGCCAGCCTTCCTGCCAGCCTTGGTGCCTGCCTGCCTGCCAGCCTTGGTGCCAGCCTGCCTGCAAGTCTTCCTGCCAGGCTTGGTGCCTGCCTGCCTGCCAATCTTCCTGCTAGCCTTGGTTCCTGACAGCCTCCCTGCCAGCCAGCAACCCCACAACCATGTTGAAGCACAGCAAGCCTCAGCCATCTGCTGCCAGCCCTTGCAAGAGGGACAGGGCTACCATCCCACCCCCTGGCCCTCACTCTGGTTCTGCTGGGGCTTCTGCAGCATGGGCTCGCTCTTCTGGGGCTGGGGCTTCTGCTGCTTCTGCTTCTGGAGGAGCTGATGACAAGCACTCCAGCACCAGCCACCTCTACAGCACCTGCACCCTTCACCCCTGAGACTGAGCGACCAAGAGGAGTGCCAGAGACTCATTTTTCTCTTATAGCTTGTTGTTAATAAAGTCTATTTTTGATTCACACACTTGCTTCATTTCTTTTTTTTCATAAAGTCTTGCTGGAAACTTTTAGAAATGGTTTAAGCCTTTGCATGCTTGTGGGATGGGTTGAGATAGCTGTGGAATGGGCAGGGATACCTTTAGGATGGGTAATAGCTGTGGGATAGATAAACCTCCAGTGCAAGCATAGTGGGACTGTATGGTCCATCCTCCCAGGTGCCACACCTATGGCCCTTTATTATCAATAACAATGTAATCATTGATCCACACATTTCAACATAAACACAACTCTTTATTAAATGCTCTGTTCATTGTCGGGCCACTCAACATACATGGCACAATCTAATCAGTGTGATGAGACAAGCTCAAGGAAGCATCCATTAAGCATTTATCATCCTGTCTTGCCACTCCACTGCTCCAGCTGGGGAGTTGCACCAGTGTTTCAGGAGGTTGCGCTGCTTCTTCCCTTCATGTGAGGCTCTGTTGGGGCCTTGCACATCCTCAGTGTCTATCACGTTTCGCCCTTGCCTCCATTCCCCAGGCTCCATGTCCCCATTGCCTTGTTGGAGGTCCATGAGCCTGTTCTGCAAGACTGGGTAGCGGGTGCGCATGAGATTGTGCAGGATGCAGCAAGCTTCCATGATCCTCCTCACGGTCTCTGGGCGATGCTGCATGGTGGTGAGAAGTACCTGGAACTTGTTGGCCAGGATGCCAAAGGGGTTCTCCACCACCCGCCTTGCCCTGTACAGCCTGTAGTTGAAGATCCTCTCTTCACGGGTGAGGAGTCTGGAGGTGTAGGGCTTCATGAGGTAGGTTGTGAGGGAGAAGGCATCATCCCCCACGATGAAGTAGGGCACATCTTGTGTGTCGTTGGGCAGGGGTTCTGGATCTGGGAAGCCCACAATGAGGTTGCGTTCCAGCCTACCCTTGAGGTCACTTGCATTGTATACCTGGGCATCTGAAGCTGACCCGTTGCCTGAAGCATTGATGTACATGAACTTGTAGTCAGCATCGATTATGGCGAAGAGGATGATGCTGAAGAAGCCCTTGTAGTTGAAATAAGTGGACCCTGAGTTGGCTGGCGCTTTGCAGGCCACGTGCTTCCCATCTATGGCTCCAACGGTGTGGGGGAAGTTCCACCTATAATACCACTGCTCTGCAACTTTCTTCCATCCTTCTTCAGTGGAGGGGCACTGGAGGAGCTCCTCCTTGTATTCTTCGATGGTGGCCTGCACCACTTCTCTGACCACAATGCTGATGGTGTTGTGTGGCACCCTCCAGCCATACTGCATGCTGCTGTAGGTGGTCCCTGAGGCCAGGTGGTGCAAAGTGAGTGCCACCTTGAGCCCAGGGTCCAGGCTGGGCCGGAAGTTGGTGTTTGCCTTGGTCAACCTGGGTGTCAGGCGCTGCACAACTTCGTCAAACATGGCTGGAGGCATCCTCATGATGTTTTGGAATGCACAAGTGTCTTTGTTCCTGAGCTCCACCATCAGCTTGTTTTACAGTCCGTCCTCTGCTCTTCTCCCGATCCATCTTCGGACCCAGACGCTTCTTGGCTGCCCCTTTTTCTTCCCGTAGTAGAGTTCACAGAGCCTGTAGATGGCTTAGCACTGTTGCAGAATGATGGTGGCTGCCAAAAGGACTGTGTTACAATCCACAGTGGACATGACTGGATACTGTGGAAGAGGAAGAGCCAGATGAAGGCTGCAGAGGTCTGCAGCCGGGCTGCTGGTCTGAAAGTGAGATCCAGATCTGTTGCTCCCCCTTTTTATAGGCAGTATAGGTGTCCCTTTGCATCCTCTAGGCATTCTCTAGGCATCATCTAGACATCCTTAATATCCGAGATAGGTCCCCTCTGCGAAGGTTTTTTCTGTTTTACATGCTTTATTTCCGTGCTGCATCTGCTAGGCATCCGTTCTGCATCCGTTCTGTGTCCATTCCACTTCCTCCCTGCGTCCAAGCGGATGCGAGTTGCGCGGATGCGGAACGGATGCCTAGAGGATATAGCGGATGCGTAATGGATGCAGAACGGATGTGTAGCGGATGCGTAGTGGATGCAGAACGGACGAATTGGATACATTTTTTGCGCAAAAGTTTTGAGCAGCTCAAAAACTTTCTGAGCGGATGAAACGTCAATAAACGGATGCTGGACGGATAGAGAGGTAGCAAAATGGAGGCAGTGAGTACATCGCGTTAACCAATGGATGGCAAGCTTTTTTGTCTGTTTTACATCATCTTTGCATCCGTTGGTGCAGTGTGACAGGGGCTTAACTTATCATATAAGGATGCTATAATCTATTATATTAATATACTTTCAGATATTTGGGAATTCGGTTTAAATCTTAAATTGGAAAAGGGGGCATACAAATTCCCATCTTATCAAAGGGCATGAATTTAAATATATAAATTGATAATGCATGACTCAGAAGGAATTGAAAACAAATCTCAGTATTACATTGCTTCATCTAGCACCATTCAGGTTTTAGCCTTAAATGAGTTCATTTTGCTGGCTTATTTAAACATTAGAAAGCTTTTATTTGAGGACAAAGGAAACACACTATTACACAATATGCATGTTTTGGAATAACTAATTTTGGGTTCTGCTTCATGACAAAAACGGTTATGAAGGACAGCCTGAGCCAGTGAGATAAAATGTAGCATAAAGTAGCAAAGTAGAAGGGAATACCTTGCTGCTTTGAATGAATTCAGATTTCCATTTCTGGGTGGATTACATCTTAATATGCCATAGCCTCCTTCTTTACTAGTGGGAAAATGCAGGGTGGATGGTCCCATTTACTAAGTTAATTCACAGTCCCCAACATAGGTGCCTTAATGGTTCTATGAATACATGGAATTTTATAGTGGATGTTCTGTCCTGGGTCCAGTGCTCCTCAACATTCTCATAAATTACTTAGAAAAGGAGATGGAAAAATGTTCACCAAATTTGCAGATAACACAAAGCTAAGGGGAGATTACAAGCACACCAGCAGATAAGTTTGTGGTACAAAAGGAACTTGGAAAGAATTGAATATTAGATCTTATCCAACGACATGCACTTCAGGCAAGAACAAGAAACAATACATGGAAGCTTTACAATGGTGGGTCAAGATTCTTAACAAGAACTTTCCTGATCATGAGAGCTATCAAGTCATAGAATGGCCTGCCTCCCAGAGTTATGATTTTTCTGTTAATTAGAGGTTCTCAAGCAAATGTTCTGAAGCCATTTGTTTGAAATGGTATGTGCAATCTCTCTCTGGGAATAGGATATTGACCTAAAAAACTTCTACTTCCCCTTCCAAACCTATGATTCTGAGATAGAAATTGAAATGTTCCTTGTGGAATGTGAAACTTTATTTTAGACATAATTTTTACAATAGAATCCATTCAAAAAATCAAACATTAGTGGAATAAGAATACACTATTGCTTAGCATCATTGAAGCTAGTAATGAAACTTAGACTTCTGAGGGCAGCACATCCCACATATAAATATTCTCATATAGCATCATGATCAGATGCAGTAAACACAAATCCATACAAGAGTTTCTTGATTCTTCTCTAGCAATCAAATAATACCTTTAAATTGATAAAAGTATCATAAATGACTTCATGAGAACAGCTTGAATATTTTCCCCTCAATATCTCAGTGTGATGCATTGATCAAATGTTGACTATCTATCCCTGAAGCCAGCTTGTTTGGTCCCTCAAAAAAATTCAAATGCACTAAAAATAATTCAAACAGAAGCTTTAAGAATCATGTGCTCTGTGTGCTTAGTTGCATGTTTAATATAGTTTTTCAACTGGAGCTTGGCTGTATCCGACACAAAATCTGTCAATTAAAATGCTAGATAAAAGTGATCTTTGTAGTGCTTCTCCAGTTTGGTCAATCCATGTCAGTGGATTTGCCTCTTTGTGGAGAAGAGATCTTTTAGTTTATTCTTTGATCAAGCTTTGTCTTTCAAAAAGTCCTTATAGAGTCCAAACTAAAGTTATAAATTTAAATTTAAGAGAGCTGGATTTAAAACCTCAAACCATTGCAACAGAGGTCAGTTTAAGCCTTTTCCAAAACAAAATGTTTATTTGCTACCCAAACTCTTCTTCATGGAAAACCCTTCACTGTCGTAACATACAAAGTTTCTATTGGACTAAAGAGAGAACATGATCATGTCCTATTCTCAGGATAATTATGTCCATATTCAAGTAAAACTAAAAGAAATCTAATTACCTGTTTTATTTATGCTGACTGATTGTCTATGGCAATAACCTCAACTTTTGGGCTGGCAGAAAGAGGTTGCATTTGAATGGATCAGGACGCTGCTATCTCTGTGCAAGTAGCAATGTTCTGTTTCATGTTTGCATAGTAATTCTCATCAGGAAATGTTAGATTTGAGTCTGGCCTTTTGGTTTGTTTTTATTTTATTTTATTTTATACATTTCTGATTATTGTATTAACTAATCACTGCACAACCTTCTTATTTATCACTGTACAGAAGCCAATTATTATTACTACTAGATAATATTATTTTATGGAATAAAAACATTTATGGAAGTTTGCAAAGCTCTTTAGGAAACAAATTATTACGTTTAGAAATTACTCTGGTGATTATGTTACTACAATCTTAGCATAAATCTGTAGAGCTTGTGTATCTGAGAAGCAGCTTTCCTTTTTACTCCCCTCCCCTCCCCTCTCTTTACAAAGAATGAATACTCTTCCATTTTCTCTCCTTGGGGCAGGGGAATTGGTTGTATTTGACCACAAAGCACTTTGACAATCTATTTTTCTGTTCTATTTCAACAACTCATTAGAAGAAAGAGAAGGAATATGACATACTTATAATTCCTGTAGCTTTGACTTAGAGAACACTCAATTACTTTTTCTTCTGCTTTTTTAATAGCATAAAAAAGTAACCATTATCATTCTTTAATTCAAGCAACCTTTGAAATAACATTTTAGTTTCAAGAATTATGAATGTCATAGAGGGGGGAAATTATTATGACTATCCATAGTTCCCACTAAGCCACGGTTTGTGTAAACATAGCTTTTCTATTAAATCGTTCCTTTTAAATCACATATTATAACCAGCAGTTTCCCACATTTTCTCTTATGAGAACTATTGCATATCATCAAAAGAACTTTCTGCATTGTCTAAATATCTGGAAAACACACTACCTGTTACTTCCAATTATAATTTAGGTTTCTTACAGCCCGGTAATCATAATTTCTTAGAATAGTTCCATGCATGCCATACAAGTGCTATACAAAATTAAGAAGCAGATCACATAAAACAAAGAGTTGCTCTCTTTAATGTCCCTGTATATAAACTGATATATCAGATTGGGTTTTGGTTACATAAAGGCTAATTCTGATCTTAGAGTAGTTTGATGATATAATATTTTATGAAGAAGGTGATGGGCTACTTTTCATTGGATGTGTTCAAATGGAAACTAGGTTAATCTGTTCTGGATATTTTAATCTGGATTCCTGCACAAGCAAGGAGTTAGACCTAATGGCCTAAATGACTCCTTAAAAATGTTGACCTCCATAAAAATTACTTTGTGCAAATTAAACATGAGCATGTATGAGAAGAAATGAAAAAGCTTCTGCAGCTGGGCAATTTTCTTATGTATTCATGAGCCAATGTAGAATGATAACCCTCCTCCCCCAAATATTTCAAATACTGATTTCTTAATTCTAAGGTAACGGTAAAGGTAAAGGTTCCCCTCACATATACGTGCTTGTTGTGGTTAGCCGACAGCAGGTGCGAATGGCTGAGGAGAGTGAGGACTCAGATGAGGAGCCAGGACAATTAGGAAGTGGACTGCTGCCTTCAGAGATAATGGGAGCTGGCAGCAGTGATGAAGAGGTTCCTGAAGAGCCGGTGCAAAGTGCACATGCACACAGTATTACTTGCAGGAAAGAGCAGCTGCAACAGCATTGGTGACTTGGGAGTAAGGCTGCAAGGTAATGGTTTCTCCTTCAAAAAGATAAAAACCAACTGTGAAGCGAATGTTCTTTGCAGGAAGCAAAGACATTTTAAAATTCAGCCTTGCAGACATTACAGTATCTTAAGCCCCTGTCACACTGCACCAACGGATGCAAAGAGGATGTAAAATGGACAAAAAAGCTTGCCATCCATTGGAAAACGAGATGTACTCACTGCCTCTGTGTTGCTTCCTCTCTATCCATCCAGCATCCATTTATTGACGTTTCATCCACTCAGAAAGTTTTGAGCTGCTCAAAACTTTTGCGCGGAAAATGTATCCAATTCGTCCATTCTGCATCCGCTACACATCCGCTATGCATCCGTTCTGCATCCGTTACGCATCCGCTATAATCCGCTAGGCATCCGTTCCACATCCGCACAACTCGCATCCACTCGGATGCAGGGAGGAAGCGGAATGGATGCAGAACAGATGCAGAATGGATGCAGCACGGAAAAAAAGCGTTTAAAACGGAAAAAACGTTCGCAGAGGGGACCTATCTCGGATATTAAGGATGCCTAGAGGATGCCTAGAGGATGCAAAGGGACACCTATACTGCCTATAAAAAGGGGGAGCAACTCACCTGCATCTCACTTTCAGACCAGCAGCCTAGCTGTGCAGACCTCTGCAGTCTTCATCTGACTCTTGCTCTTCCACAGCATCCAGTCATGTCCACCGTGGATTGTGACAAAGTCCTTTCGGCAGCCACCATCCTTCTGCAACAGTGTGAAACCATCTACAGGCTCTGTGAACTCTACTACAGAAAGAAAAGAAGGCGGCCAAGAAGCGTCTGGGTCCGAAGATGGATCGGGAGAAGAGCAGAGTATGGACTGTACAACAAGCTGATGGTGGAGCTCAGGAACGAAGACACTCGGGCATTCCAGAACTTCATGAGGATGCCTCCAGCCAATATTTGATGAAGTTGTGCAGTGCCTGACACCCAGGTTGACCAAGGCAAACACCAACCTCCGGCCCAGCCTGGATCCTGAGCTCAAGGTGGCACTCACTCTGCGCCACCTGGCCTCAGGGACCACCTACAGGAGCATGCAGTACGGCTGGAGGGTGCCACACAACACCATCAGCATTGTGGTCAGAGAAGTGGTGCAGGCCATCATCGAAAAATACCTGCAGGAGCTCCTCCAGTGCCCCTCCACTGATGAAGGATGGGAGAAAGTTGCAGAACAGTGGTATCAGAGGTGGAACTTCCCCCACACCGTTGGAGCCATCAATGGAAAGCAGGTGGCCTGCAAAGCACCACCCAAGTCGGGCTCCACTTATTTCAACTACAAGGGTTTCTTCAGCATTCTCCTCTTTGCCATGGTCGATGCTGACGACAAGTTCATGTACATCAATGCTTCAGGCAGCGGCTCATGTTCAGATGCCCAGTTATACAACACCAGTGACCTCAAGGAGGGGCTGGAAGGCACCCTCATCATGGGCTTCCCAGATCCAGACCCCCTGCCCAACGACACACAAGATGTGCCCTACTTCATCGTGGGGGATGACACCTTCTCCCTCAGAACCTACCTCATGAAGCCGTACACTTCCAGACTCCTCACCCGTGAAGAGAGGATCTTCAACTACAGGCTGTCCAGGGCAAGGCGGGTAGTGGAGAACACCTTTGGCATCCTGGCCAACAGGTTCCAGGTACTTCTCACCATCATGCAGCATCGCCCAGAGACCATGAGGAGGATCGTGGGAGCTTGCTGCATCCTGCACAATCTCATGTACACCCGCTACCCAGTCTTGCAGAACAGGCTCGTGGACCTCCAGCAAGGCAATGGGGACATGGAGCCTGGGGAATGGAGGCAAGGGCGAAACGTGATAGACACTGAGGATGTGCAAGGCCCCAACAGAGCCTCACGTGAAGGGAAGAAGCAGTGCAACCTCTTGAGACACTGGTGCAACTCCCCAGCTGGAGCAGTGGAGTGGCAAGACAGGATGGCAAATGCTTAATGGGTGCTTCCTTCAGCCTCTCTCATCACACAGATGAGATTGGGCCATGTATGTTGGGTGGGCCTAAAATGAACAGGACGTTTAATAAAGAGTTGTGTTTATGTTCAAATGTGTGGATCAATGCTTACTAATGAAGGGCCAAAGGTGTGGCACCTGGGAGGGTGGACCATACAGTCCCACTATGCTTGCACTGTAGGTTTATCTATCCCACAGCTATCTTAACCCATCCCAAAGGTATCCCTGCCCACCCCACTGCTATCTTAACCCATCCCACAAGCATGCAAAGGCTTAAAGCAATTCTAAAAGTTTCCACCAAGATTTTATTACAAAAAAAGAAATGAAGCAAGTGAATCAAAGATAAACTTTCTTGAACAACAAGCTGTAAAACAAAAATGACCCAAGTCAAGTGTCCAAATAAAATCCACAGGTAGCCAGCTACCCAGTCTCTGGCACTCTTATTGGTCACTCAGAGGTGTGCCCAGTTTCAGGGGTGAAGGGTCCAGGTGCTCTGGAGGTGGGTGGTGCTGGAGTGCTGGTCTGTATTGACATTGGGGTGCCTGGCCCCGAGAGGACAACAGGGGACGGTGTGTTGAGGAAGCTCTCAGACAGCTGGCTCAGGCCCGCGATGCTGAGAGGTCCTTCCTCCATGCCAAGGGCTGTCAGCCCCAGTACTGATGAGAGATGTACTGAGGCCGGGCTTGGCTGTGGGGTGGAGGAAGGAGTAGTGTAGTGGGGCTGTCTGGTCTGCAGCTGGGTGAGGACTGGCGTGGGTGGCATCAGTGGTATCAGTGGAACTGGTGGCAACGGTGTCGTCCGATGACTCTGTGCCTGGACTGGGAAGAGCTGCTGCCTGTTCTCCTGGACCTCCTGGTAGCCGTAGCCCTGGTAGGTGAGGGGCTGTGTGAAGCCTTGGAATGGGAGGGACATCACCTGGGGTGGAGGAGCAGACCTGGACTGGGTGGGAGCAGGTTCCTCTGGATCTGGAGGGTTGTGAAGCAGCTCGGTGATCCGGTCCTTCACCACCTGGAACTGGGGTTCCTCCATGTTCTTGAGGGTCTGGTTGACATAGGTGAGGAAGGGCTTGCGGTTGGAGGATGAGGAGTCGGTGCTGACCAGCTGACAGAGGAGATCTATGCTGGTGCAGATGGTGTCCCTGATCTCCAGCAGGACAGTGTGGCTCTGCCCCTCCTGCTGTCTGGCTCTCTGCCTTTCTGTGGAGGCAGAGCTGGGTGGTGGTGGATGCGGCTACAACTGTGGTGGACTCGATGTCTCCTTTCTCGCACCACACCAGGGAGTCCTTCACGTGCTCCACCTCAGTTACAACAGCTGTCCGCGGGTTCTCTGCCATGGCACGCTCCACAGAAACCTGCCTGGAGACAGGGACTGACTCTCGGCCGGAAGAGAACTGGCTCTCAGCAGGCTGCCAGAATTAAAGGGTTGTGAGAGGGGCTCCTGGTGCTCCTCAGTGGCAGATCTCACCCTCCAGGAAGCAGCACCTGGCCATGACATAAGTCTCTCTATCCGTCAGCTTAACCGTGGCCTGGCCAGATTTCTTCAGGTGCAGCTTCCAGTACCAGGTGTGCATGTGCTTCCACCAGCCAAAGAGCACCTCCGAAGTGTAACCCATACTCTCCACCCTCTCTCTCCAAGCAGCCTGCTTCCTTTTGGTGTCCCTGTACAGCCGGTGTCCCTTCCGCCACAGATAGACATTCTCTCTCAGCCACTCCAGCACCTCATCCTCGTGTTCCTCCTCGATGAAGTATTGCCTCCTCTCCCATCCCTGCATACGCCTCTTCCTCCCTTTGGCAGGACCAGATGGGCCCTCATCAGAGGGGCTCCCAGGGGGTAGGGGCTGCTCCTCCACACCACCAGTAGCAGCAGCACCAGCAGGATCATCATCATCATCACCAGCAGGATCATAATCATCATCATCATCAGCAGCAGCAGCAGCAGCAGGATCATCATAATCATCATCATCAGCAGCAGCAGCAGCAGGATCAGCAGGACCAGGATCATCATCAGCAGAGTAAGCACCAAGAGCCCCAGCAGCCCCAGCAGCAGCAGCACCAGCAGCACCAACAGGACCAGGAGCACGAGCAGGACCAGGAGTACGAGCAGGACGAGCAGGACGAACAAGACCAGGAGCACGAGCAGGACCAGTAGGACCAGCAGGACAAGCAGGATCAGCAGGACCAGCAGGACCAGGAGCAGCTTCAGCAGAGTACGCAGCAGCAGAAGCACCACCACCAGCAGCAGCTTTAGCAGAGTACGCAGCAGCAGAAGCACCACCAGCAGCAGCAGCTTCAGCAGAAGCTCCAGCACCAGAAGAGCGAGCCCGAGCAGCAGAAGCCCCAGTAGAAGCAGAGTCAGGGACGTGGGCGGGAGGGTGGCCCTGTCCCTCTTGGCAGGGATGGCGGCAGGTTGCTGAGGCTTTCGCTTCTTCCCCATGGTTGTGGGGTTGCTGGCTGGCAGGGAGGCTGGCAGGCACCAAGGCTGCCAGGAAGCTTGGCACCAAGGCTGGCAGGAAGCCTGGCACCAAGGCTGGCAGGAAGCCTGGCAGGAAGGCAGGCAGGAAGGCAGGCACCAAGGCTGAAAGGCAGACTGGCTGTCAGGGAGGCTGGAAGGCAGGCTGGCAGAAAGGCTGGCAAGCAGGCAGAGAGCAAGGCTGGCAGGGAGGCTGGCCAGGAGGCTTGGATGCAGGCTGGCAGGAAACCTGGCAGCAAGGCTTGCAGGCAGGCATGCAGGCAGGGCAGGCAAGGAATCGATGTATCCTGCAGCAGGTCTTTCCTCCGAATGCTGGCCACGTGCGAGCTGCTTCCCTTTATATCTGCGTGGCTTACGCAATGCATCCCCCCCGCATGCGCAATTAATGCCAGGCATCCGTTACGCTTCCGCTGTGCATCCGCGAGGCTTCCGCTCTTCATCCGCTGTGCATCCACTCTTTCCGTTCCGTGTCTGCTTTGATGAGGCCCCCCGGAAGCCTTGAGGATGTGCCATCCGCTCCCATCCACTTCCATCCACTGGGCTTCCGTTCCGCATCTGCTTTCCATCCACTCTGCGTCCTCCCTGCGTCCGTGTTATCTGCTCTGGTTATGCAAATTTTTGCCCCTTTTGAGAGCGGATAACAACGGATGGAACATTTTGCTCATCCGTTGTGTCCGTTTTGCATCTGTTGGGCAGTGTGACAGGGCCTTTAAGTTGAGGACTGCTATGTTGTGAAATATTTATCTGTGATTCTTGGCAGTCTCACATAGTTTTGGTGAGGTTTATGCTTATCAAAGTTAATTAGTTTGCAGCAACCTTTTAACTGGGGATTTGTAAGACTCATTAAAAGTAAGTAAGACTCTAAGACAGTAAGACTGTTTCCTTTGGTTATTGTTTGTTTTCTTGAAAAAGGGTTTGGGTCAGAACAGTGCTACTCTTTCCCGACTCTAGGGGGCAATGTTCATCTCCATTCAAAACTGAAGAGCCAGTGCTGTCCAAAGACATCTCCATGGTCATGTGGCTTCCATGGCTAAATGCTGAAGGCACATGGAATGCTGTTAGATTGCCACCAAAGTGGTCCCTATTTTTCTACTTGCATTTTTACATGCTTTTGAACTGCTAGGTTGGCAGAAGCTGGTAACATGTAACAGGAGCTTATTCCATAACATGATGCTAGGGATTCGAACCACCAAACTGCCAACCTTTCTAAACAACAAGCTCAGCATCTTAGCCATTGCACCACTGTGTTCCCTTATCTCTTAATTGTGCTTTCTGTTGAAGATCAGGGTCATAAATCCGCTACATATCCAGACCAGACCTTATTTTTATTCTTTGCTACAGAATGCCAAGAAATTTCTTTTAGCTAGGCCTTCCTTGATAATGTTCCAGGATTTATCTCCAATTATTTTCTTGGTTAGCTTGTCTTTTTATCAACTACATTCCTCTGAAAATAACACTGTAGCATTATTAATAAATGATCTTATTAACCCCTTGTGGTAATACCCAAGCAAAGTCTTTAAAGTCACAGTTGTTTTAATTAGTACATCAGCATGAAGAATGGCTTACACCCAAAATTGTCATATGGCACACCACTTGGGGAATCTTCTCATATACTCAGAAGGCACAAATGTGTTTATTGAAAATTTAAAATATATTATTTATCAGGGAAGAAAGAAAATTAATTCACAACTTATCCTCAACACATGAGAAGCAACAAATATGTACTTTATCACTAACACTGAGGCACCAGGATACATTGTTTTGTGAATGTATTTACCATTGTGAAAATTTCCAGTGATTTTCTTTTACACTGTTAATTTTCTTAAAATATTTACAAGCTATTTATCTATTATCATTAATAAGATAATTTGACAATCTGGTGGAATCATCTGTCAATCATTTGGAAGCCTGCACTCTCAAATAGAAAGATCTCCATGCCACAAGCCAGGCAAACACCTGGGCAAAAACAGACTCCCTCTGATAGCTCCAACCTAACCCCCCCACCAGGCACCCAGGTGAAACCCAGCTTGCTAATGAATAGCAGCTTGCTAATGAAGAGCAGCCGTCCTTTCACACGGAGCCAAGCTGCACTGAAAGCCTCCAACACAAGAACAGAGTGTTGCCAGCCAATCAAAGCCACAAACAGACAGAAGAAACCAGAAACACCAATCAATCAAACTCCAAGTCCAATGAACACAGATCCAGGCTCCCAGCCAATCACAATGGACCAGCCTCAAATTTGAAACCAGGAACTAACTCTAAACAGAAGCCTGAGGATGGCAGATGAGATTCTGCTGAAACGTTGCTACAACTTTAACAGAACTACAATGACGTAGGATAATACCCGAAGGAAGCTAAACAGCACACATGTAAGTACCCGCGAAAGCCTAAGAAAACATATATATGTGTGTGTGTGTGTGTGTTTTTTTAAGTTATCGCAGGTACTTACATGTGTGCTATTCAGCTACCTTCAGGTATTATCCCACGTCGTTGTAGTGCTTTTAAAGTTGTAGCAACGTTTCAGCAGAATCTCATCTGCCATCATCAGGCTTCTGTATGGCAGATGAGATTCTGCTGAAACGTTGCTACAACATTGCTACAACTTTAAAAGCACTACAATGACGTGGGATAATACCCGAAGGAAGCTGAACAGCACACATGTAAGTACCCGCGAAAGCTTAAAAAAAAAACCAAAAACAGAAACATATATATATATATATATATATTTGGTTATTCGGGTTTTCTCCCGCGTAAAATTGGATGTTTCGATGAAGTCTCATTCATCATCTCCAGGCTTGTTTCTTCGGCTCTGTGCTTCTCAGAGTAATGTGAGCTTGCAGCTGCTTCTTCCTTTTAACTGCTAGTGGGGGTGTGACTTGATTGGGTGGGGGCTTGACTGTGTTCTGATTGGGTGGGTGGGTGTTCTCATTGGTTGGGGGTTTGGCTGTATTCTGATTGGTAGGGGGGTTGGCTGTGTACTGATTGGCTAGGGGTGTGTTCTGTTCAGGTGGGGGCTTGGTTGTGCTCAGGTTAGTCTTAGTTGCTGGGGGTTTTGAGCTGGTGAGATGTGATCCTGTTGTTTGGCTTCACGTTCATGGTTGTGCCACATCTTCATGGTGGGTGTCGCTTCTTTTATGGGTCAGAGGGGTTTGAAGTGGGTAGTGGTGCAGTTGTGGTACGGCTTCTGGTCCGTGGTCATGTCTCATCTTCTGTGTGAGTGTGAGTCTTTTTTCTATGTGAAAGTGTGGTGGTAACATCTTGTGTGGCACTCGTGGGTGTGGGTCCGGTGTCATTCTTCCTGTTAGGTACTCATTTATTAATGAGGGCAGGTTTCCAAAGGGTTGGTAGGCGGAAGGTATCATCTCGTTTATTCATGCTGTGTGGGCGTTTTTCTATCTCTATGGCTTCTCTGATTATTCTGTTGTTGAAGTGTTCGGTTTTGGCGATCTGTCTGGAGAGCTGAAACACAGACCACCCTCAAGACAGACACACATACCAACAAGCTCAGAAAACTACAACAACACCAGAAACAAACTCCTCCCCCCTCACATCCACACATGAAACAAACAGTGCACAACATCTCAGACAAGATCCTCACTGAAGTTGAAAAGATTCAACTTTGCTGTCGCTCCCAAACACATCCCCACAGAAACCATCATATGTGGAGTTGAAACCAGCCTGACCAAAACCAACCCTGATGATGCTCACAGAATCAGACTTGAAATCACCAACATCCTCTGCATTGGCAAACCACCCAAAAGCAACTTATCCAAAGAAGAACAAACTGCACTACTTAACCTGAAAGAAGACACCAGCATAATAATCCTACCAGCAGACAATGGCAATGCGACAGTGGTTATGAACATATCTGACCACCAAACCAAGTTAACCAACCTACTCCAAGACCCCACATACAAACCCCTAAACACTGACCCCACCACCTACCTAGAAAAAACCACCAGATCCAAAATAAAAGCCTCCCCCATCAGCGAAGAAATCCAACAAAGAATCACACCCAGAGAAAAATCATCCAGATGCCCTAAGCTGTATGGTCTCCCCAAGATACACAAAGAAGGAACCCCACTATGATCAATAGTCAGCTCCATAGGCTCACCTCTACAAAATTTAGCCAAATTTCTCGCCAAACAACTACAGCCCTATGCAGAATCCATCAACTCACATGTAAGAAACTCATTCCAGTTCATCGAGATCATAAAGAAACAAAACTTACAACCCAGCGACCTACTAGTGAGCTTTGATGTCATATCCCTCTTCACCCAAGTGCCTATAAAAGAAGCCTTGACAGCCATCCAAGACAAATACAACCCCCCAAGTACATCCTAGATCTTACCAACCACTGCCTATCCAATACATACTTCACCTACAATGGACAAAAATACAAACAAATAGAAGGAGCACCCATGGGATCACCCCTCTCACCTGTCATAGCAAACCTCTACATGGAACACTTTGAAACACAAGCTCTAGAAAAATATGATCACAAACCCAAACTCTGGCTCAAATACGTAGATGACACCTTCATAATCTGGCCACATGGAAAAGAAAAACTGAACAACTTCCTCACACACCTCAACAGCCTACACCACAAAATACAATTCACCATGGAAACAGAAGCCAACAATCAACTTCCCTTCCTAGATGTCTTAGTATACAAAATATCCAATGGATCCCTAGGACAAACCATCTACCAGAAGAAAACACATACAAACCACTATCTAAATGCACTCTCACACCACCACCCAGCACAGATCAATTCCATAGCTGAGACACTCATCTCCAGAACAAAACGCTTAGCCGACGAACAACACTTAAAAACCGAACTACACACTCTCACTAATATACTAACAGGCAATGGATTAAAAAAAAAGAAGATTACCCACCTAATCCAAAAAGAAACCCCAACCAAAAGCCAAGACTGAGAACAAGAGAATGTTCTCCTCCCATATATAAAAGGCGCTACAGACAAAATCAGCAAGATCCTCCAAAAACACCACATTAAAACAGCATTCTGCACAAACAGAAAAATATCCACTATCCTAAGAAACCCTAAAGACAAAATAGAGTTAGAAAACGAAGGAGTATACGAAATCCCTTGCACTGCCTGCCCCACCACATCCATCAGACAAACTAACAGAAGAATAAGTGCATGCATTGAAGAACACAAAAACTCAATGAAAAAAGAAGAACTGACCTCTTCCCTGGTCCAACACCTCAAAGCCACAGGACATGAAATTGACTTTAAAAATACCAGAACTATCGCCAAAACCGAACACTTCAACAACAGAATAATCAGAGAAGCCATAGAGATAGAAAAACGCCCACACAGCATGAATAAACGAGATGATACCTCCCGCCTACCAGCCATTTGGAAACCCGCCCTCATGAACAAATGAATACCTAACATGAAGAATGACACCAGACCCACACCCATGAGGGCCACACAAGATGCTACCACCACAGCCAAGCCCCCACCTGAACAGAACACACCCCCAGCCAATCGGAACACAGCCAATCCCCCAACCAATCAGATCACACCCAGGCCCCCACCAAGTCAAGTCACACCCCCACTGGCAGTTAAAAAGAAAAAACAGCTGCAAGCTCACATTATTCTGAGAAGCACAAGGCTGAAGACACAGGCCTGAAGATGACGAATGAGATTTTGTCGAAACATCACCAAAATACTTCCAATTTTACGCAGGAGAAAACCCAAATAACCAAAGATCCATATATATATATATATGGATCTATGAACTATGAACTAAGTGTGAACTATGGCTAACTAACTGTGAACTATGGCTAAGATACATCGATGACACATTTGTGATTTGGCCCCATGGAAAAGAAAACCTAAATGATTTCCTAACACACCTGAACATCACATACCCGCAAATCAAGTTCACCATGGAAACAGAAATAAACAAACAACTACCATTCCTAGATGTACTAATCTACAAAAGAACAGATGGCACACTAGGACACACCGTATACCAGAAGAAAACACACACCAACCACTACCTCAACGCCCAATCCCACCACCACCCAGCACAGATAAATTCCGTGGCCAAAACTCTAATCACCAGAACCAAACTCCTGGCAGACAAGACACATATAAAGACTGAACTATGCACCCTGACTAAAGTACTGACAGCCAACAGCTTCCACACAAAAAAAATCACTAGCATGATCCACAAAAACACACTAAGACATAACAGAGACCTAGAAGATCAACAGACCTATGAAACAGCTGTCTTGCCCTACACAAGAGGTACTACAGACAAAATCAGTAAGATATTACACAGGCATCACATCAAGTCTTCCTTCAAAACAGACAAAAATATAGCAGCCATCCTTAAAAACCCCAAAGACAAAATTGACCTGGAAAACCAAGGCATATACGAAGTTCCCTGTGCATCATGCCCGGCCACATACATTGGACAGACCAATAGAAGAATAATTACCCACCTGGATGAACACAAAAATGCAGTAAAAAAGCTGGAACACACCTCCTCACTAGTCCAATACATGAAAACCACAGGTGACAACATCAACTTCAATGGCACCCAAACCCTAGCCACTATAGAAACCCCAGCCACAAAATCATCAGAGAAGCCATAGAGATTGAAAAAAGACCTGAAAGCATGAATAGAAGAGATGATTCCACCAGACTGTCAATCATTTGGAAGCCTGCACTCTCAAATAGAAAGATCTCCACACCACAAGCCAGGCAAACACCTGGGCACAAACAGACTCCCCCTCCAGCTCAAACACACCCCAACCAGACATCCAGACGAAACCTAGCTTCCTAATAGATAATAGCCATCCTTTCGCGTGAAGCCAAGCTGCACTGAAAGCCTCCAGTGCAGGAGCAGAGTGTTGCCAGCCAATCAAAGCCACAAAACAGACAGAAGAAACCAGAAACACCAATCAAACAAACTCCAAGTCCAATAAACACAGACCAAGACTTCCAATCAATCAGGATGAATAAAAAAGCATCCTGGGACAGCAATAGGCTAGCCTCAAATTTAAAACCAACGGCTGTGAGAACCTGACCCACATACAAACTCAATACAGAAGCCTGATGATGGCAGATGAGATTCTGCTGAAATGTTGCTACAACTTTAAAAGCACTACAATGACATGGGATAATACCCGAAGGAAGCTGAACAGCACACACATACACACACACAACCATATTTTTCAGTGCATAAGATGCACTGTCCCCCCCCCCAAAAAAGTGGGCCTTATCGCGAATGTTGCCAAAAGCCTTGCCCACTCTTCAGCCTCCACTTCTGCCTCCCAGCAAATTGCCTCCTTGCAACAAACAGCCTGGTCAGTTTCAGCACAGCCTGATTTAGCACAAGAATCTGATTGTTGGTTAGATCTGCCTCCCAACGATCAGCCGTTTCAGGCTGCAGGGATTGCCATCGCCTCTTGCCACCTCTGTGCGCCCCATTTTCCACCTCCACATGTCCCATTTTCAGCTTGTTCTGATCCTCACTATTCATGGAGGCCAAAAACAGGGTGCGCAGAGGCCTAAAATGGGATGCAGAGGCCTGAAAATGGGCAACTGCAATCCCTGCAGTGTGAAACGTTGGGAAACATATCCAACTGACAATCAGCTGCTTGTGCTAAATCAGGCTGTGCTGAAGCTGATCAGGCTGTTTGTTGTTTGCTGCAAGGAGGCAAATTTCTGGGAGGCAGAGACAGTTCTGTACCCCTTGTTTTCATCCCCAAAGGTTAGATGGGTCTTATATTTCAGAGCATCTTATATTCCAAAAAATATGGTATTCTCAGAGCTAAGTCTTATTAAGTGATACACAGATCTTTTTACTGATGTATCAAAACAAGATAATCTAATGAAACATGAAGATGAATGCATGATGATTGAAATGAGCTTGCTTTGAGCAGAATGATGTAATGGATGGAAAGGGCCCCAAATATCAAGGAGGTGAGGAAGTCTGAGAAAAAAAAGAAAATTTTGAAAGAAGAGAGTAGCTTTTCCTTGTATTATAATTGTATCAAGGGAGCAGTTAGAGAATTAGGCTTGAGTGTGGGGAAACCAAGGAAAAAATATGACTTTTTTCTTTGTCTTAAAGGCAAACAGACAAGGAAAATGTGGAATCTAGGTCTATTTTTCCTTTGCATATCTTGCATGTGTGCCTTTGGTTTAGTAAATACCAGTATACTCCATCTAAAACTCCATCTAAAACAGTGACTGAACAGCAAGTAGCCAAGCATCTCGGTAAGCAATTTGGAGTTGTGCCTTGGCTTTTTGTAAGCACACCATATGATCAAACATATCTTCACCTGTACAAACTGGCAAAGATAAGCCAATTTTGCATTCTCACTATAGAAAATCAACAAGGAATTCTCTGTCATTTCATACATATTTTTAATTAGGAGTTTTAAAACTTTGTAAACAATCTATAAAAGCACCATTTGTTCTCTTCCAATATGTGTTTACTTAAACATAATTCTTCCCACCTCTGGAAGTTTGCAATCCAAAGACTGTGCTCCATGAATGTGAGACAGATTTTCAACTGCATTTAAGCTGATCTGGCATTAGAACTGACATGGTTGGGAACTGTTATGCAAATGCACCCTTTGTTTTTTGGAAGGATAAGATTATATTTAATACAGGACCACAGGTCGACTATTTAAGCTTCATCAAATTTTTACTGAAAAATGCTCACTAGAAAGTGATTAGTGCTATTTTTGCATGCTTTATTTTAAAAGTCTTCATGCAGAGCTATCTCCCTCCCTCCCTCCCTCTGTGTGTCTGTGTCTCTCTGTGTGTGTGTATGTGTGTGTACATAAACTGTAATTGTACATAAACTGTTGCACATTTGAGAATCAAAACATTTTAAATTAAGCATATTCATTTTCAACCAAGTCCAGTTGAATTATATGGGGTTCATGCCGAAAGGAAATGTAAACATACAAAACGTTATAGCCTTGGCTACAGTTTCAAGAATGTTTATTTAGAGAAAAACCTGAGGGAATATTATGCATTTCTTTAAGAGGATGATAATAAGGATGCCTTCGATCATTAAGTCGCTTAGGAGATCTTTTAGCTTAGCATGTAAGTGTATTATATAAAGTTCTGTTTATTTCATCCATATATCCTTTCTAAACTTAGGAAGGATCCCAGTGTTGCTTTCGTATAAGGAGAAAGACCTTTCTCTTAACTGTACAATTTCAAAACATATTACAGAAAAGGAAACGGAAACATCTTTTCTTTATTTCTTCTCTTTGCCACAGCAGAGTAATGAGATGACTAAGCCAGAAACAAAGCTTGATGGAGCTGGCTTCTCAGGTTGGAATTCATTTATGAGGTAATTTCCTTCTGAGGAAATATTAAGAATATGCTGCGTGTTTCAATAAAAAGACAATATGCTTTAGCCAGATTTAAGCTTCCCTAAGTCATTTACTTTCTCTCAAAGACCATTTTGGAAGTTTTGAGTACCATTTATTTGATTTCTGAAAGATGTACATATGAATAAGGTTTTATTTTACAATCCTATTGTTTATTAATTCGTGGTAATGAACCATAAGAAACCTTGTTGTTTTCCATTACAGGAATAAACACAGGCTCTTTTTCTATAGTTTTTCACACTCCTTTTTCTGGTGACCTGGCTGTAAGAAAGAATCTAAAATAATTTGAAGCATTTTTATATATTAACTATCATTGTGTATCATCTGAAACCAATAAACCATGATTAGCCTTGAGTATGATTTATTTGAAAGAAGCCAACCTCAGCCAAGCATAAAGCTGATTTCAATACACAACCAGTTATTATTACAGGTTAATGTAACATTTTTACTCTCCTCCTGATCATCCAGTTGAAGAAAAGGAGGTGATATGTATAAGGCCAGGGGAAGAAGTACATTCTCCTAATGATAAATATTATGTAATCTAGAGAGAAAATCTGCCTCTCCAGG
The DNA here is from genome assembly GCA_015471245.1 of Laticauda colubrina. Taxonomy (NCBI): domain Eukaryota; kingdom Metazoa; phylum Chordata; class Lepidosauria; order Squamata; family Elapidae; genus Laticauda; species Laticauda colubrina. The sequence goes on from BLBF01000002.1 coordinate 96,508,353, forward strand.
ACCACACCTGAACCAGAACAAGCACTGTAAGCCAATATTTTGTCAAAAGAACAAATTGTGCATTGTGACATTACAACTCAATTTCTCCCTCTTATATATGTGGACATAATGTACTAGGACACATATTCCAAAGGGAGAAACATTTCATTGCAATGTTGGAATGCATACCTTGTCATTTACACTCCCAATTCTTGCAGATGCTCATGTTTTGAGTTAAAAACCTTTTGAAACAGGCCTTCTTCAAAAGTTGTGACTGAATTTTCATGTAATGAAACAGGAAATGAAATAAATAATTATATTAACTAAGTTTAAATTAATTACATTTCACTTTTCGCAGGTTGGTCCACCAGCATGCTACCCAATTTCCAAATACAATTCTCTCCAAAGGTCCATATTATACATCCATGATTTCATTTACATCCAGCTAAATTTACTGGATGACTAGGAGTTCTTGTACATTGACATAATGAATATATTTTGTTCTCATACCAGTTGGAGACTATGCCACCAATTCAATGTTCAGTGGGTACCAATGACGGTATGTGTGGTTTAAAGTTTGCAGACTGAATACTTATATAAATTATTTCTACATATATTTATTAAGACTTTAAAACATTGATATATACATTGACTTTTTTCAGCAGGACTTTTTTCTATAACAGGGCTGTCAAACTCCCAGCCCGCGGGCTGGATGCGTCACTTGCTGGCCACACCCATGCTTGGTTTAGCGAAGGGGAAAAAAAGCCCAGATACGTCATGTGATGTAGCTGTGATGATGTGAGTTTGATGTATAATGCTCTCCATTGGAAAAGAAGGAAAGGAAATCTTCACAGTGACAAACATTATCTCTACCCAGTCTTCTTATTTTTTTCCTTTCCTTTCCTTTCCTTTCCTTTCCTTTCCTTTCCTTTCCTTTCCTTTCCTTTCCTTTCCTTTCCTTTCCTTTCCTTTCCTTTCCTTTCCTTTCCTTTCC
>BLBF01000002.1:96509335-96519436 GCA_015471245.1 Laticauda colubrina
CCTTTCCCCTTTCCCCTTTCCCCTTTCCCCTTTCCCCTTTCCCCTTTCCCCTTTCCTCTTTCCCCTTTCCCCTTTCCTCTTGCCTTTCAAATAATCTGCAGTTCAACAACTATCTCTCAAAGGAAAGTTAGATTAGTAATGCAAGTGAATAAAATGATTACACTGTCATGGTGACACATTGGGATGATTATTACTATTACAGACAGAAGCCAGGGCTTATTTTGTTCTAAAATATAATTCTTAAAAGAGACTGCCTTATCTGAAAAAGTCAGTTTGCCCTACCTACTTAGATTTTAAGCCAAACAAGATGGGCAAATAGTAATGTTAGTTCTGAGAACAGAAGTAAAAGAACATTGCCAGGTCAGGAAGTTTCAGGTGTAGGTCCTGTGTAAATAGACAAAATGTTTAAAAAAAAAAAACAAGATGCAAGTGCTTAGGGAGTGTGGATTAACAAAAAGAACATAAACTAAACTAACTGTAATAATGCAGGAATAGGACAGTAGTTCTGTCAAGCTCGCAATAATATCACATTTTTCTTCTTCTTAAAATATTTTATTTGTGAAATATAACTATCAGAAGTGCAGCAAAAATATAATAGTGTTGATGTAATCAGAAAAGACTATACTCAATAATGATTAAATGAATGGCATTTGAAGAAAGTAAAAATACATCCATAAAGTGTTGTTATGCAGTATCGCTAGTTTATTCCTGTAACATATTATTAAATATAGCTATGTAGACCATCTATTGCTTCTTCTTCTCATTTTTAATACAATTAAGTTATTGCAATACAGTGATATTTATATTGTATACTTAAAGATGCTTGATATTTTTTCACATATCTGTGACCCAGGGAGTTGAGTAAAGTTGGAAAAAATGAGTGAAATTGTGTGTGTGTGTGTGTGTATGTATGCCTCGCATTTCAATATCTTGCATTTAATAAGATTATAAATAAGTACAGAGTCTATGTAGGATGAAGGTGTTATTTGAATGACTGCAAATTCAAACACTGTCAAAACACTTTGTTAAATAGGAATTAGAAAAGAAATTGACATGAATCAACAAATAGGAGTTTGCTGTAGAATATTTTCTTGAATTTAGAACTAGCCTCCACAAGGCTAACCCAAAATAGCAACAATATATAGAAATTATAGAAAATATTTACCAGATATTCATTTTTTTAATTCAGATCAGCGCATTCTATCTCTATTCCACTTCTATTTATATTCTTTTCAATCCAACAGAATGTTGGAAAGAAATTATATGAGGGAATTACCCAATGTCTAACCAGCTGTGGTATTACTCTGAAAGCACCACAGAATCAAATCTGGGCCAATTGTGAAAAGAAAAAAAAAAAAGCTTGAGTTTGAAAAATAGGCTGAATCTATCTGAGGTCTGTAGAGAAGACACTTAAAAAAAAAATCTCAGGGCTACATTTAAAAGCTTCTGAATAGGAAATAGCAAGATCTGTAAATATAAGTGGGAAAAAATATCCATCTGGTTCAGTTCCAATCAGGGAGAAAGATGGAAACATGGAAGCTGGTTGGAAAGATGGTTTAATGATGGGTGGTTTGGGGGAGCTGACAACATGGAGTCGAGAGTGGAGTTTTTTATACGTTCTTTGAGCTTTGCACTTGAGCTTCCTGTTGCTATGCAAGAACATACATTTTATTGGCTGTTGTTGGATTCCTATGAAGGGGTCATGTAAAGGTCATAGCTGGCTCTATAGGCAAAAGAGGAAATACAAATCCGAGGAGCTCCCAACTTTGGTTGAAGTTTGAACTGCTCTGAGATGATGTAATGAAGGGGCTTGTGTTCTGAAAGGATGTTGGGCAATTCCTATTGTGGCCTAATGGCTTTCAAAGTAGTTCTACTTTGTATAGAAGGTAATAGGAGGTAAGGTAAATTAAAAGTTCTGAGCAGTGTAAAATTGTATCACCCACAAGCTCTAAAGCATCACACTATTGCAAATAACCCAAACCAAGTTTTGCTCACACATTTTGCTTGCTTGAAATAACTCACAACAGAGCTTTGAGTGAGTGATGGACTTGCTTTCCAAAGATCCATGGCATTAATTTTGAATTAACACAGACTATTTTTGAGGATGCTATTAGAAAGAATGTGGGGGCATAATGGCTTGATTGATCAAAACATTCTCACATTTTGGGAACTCCAAATCACTCACAGTTAATTTTCTACAACTTCCTGACCTTTTTTTTCCTGGGTAATCCTGGCTTTCATTTTCCAAGGTGATTATTCACCATTTCAGGTAGTCCTCAACTTATAACAGTACATTTTGTGACTGTTTGAAGTTACAGCAGCATTGAAAAAAGCAATATAACCATTTTTCACATTGCAGCAATCCAATCATCATGTGATCAAAATTCAGTCATTTGGCAACTGATTCAAATTTATGATGGTTGTAGTGTCCCAGGGTCATGTGATCACTTTTGTGAACTTCTGACTAGCAAAGTCAATGGGGAAGCCAGTTTCACCTAACAACTGTGTGATTAATTTAACAACTGCAGTGATTCACTTCACAACTGTGGCAAGAAAGGTCGTAAAATGGGGCAAAAGTCACCTAACAAATATCTTGCTTAGTAACAGAAATTTTGAGCTCTACTGTGATCGTAAGTTGAGAACTACTTGTATTTGACCACAGAAGATTTTGATAATTCATTTTTGTGTTCTGCTTCAAAAACTCATAGGAAAAAAGAAAAGGAATATGACATACTTATAACTCCTAAAATAAAGTTTAACTTGGCAACAGAAGTTTGGGCTTAATTGTGATTATAAGTCGAGGACTATCGATATTACGCTTACACTGTTAAAAAAATAATGGAAACCACTAAAATATTTTTAGCATAGAAACTCATGTTACCTATTCCAGTAAATCAGTTATGCCCTTTTTCAGCATGGATGGTTAAGACTGTGTTTCTCTGTCCATGTCTTTTCGATAATGCCTTGCAATCGTATTTTAGCTGATATTCTATTTTTTGAGTACACAGAACCATCCTTAGGATAGGAGCTCACTATTATTATACTTGCTTTGTATGAGGCAACATTGAAGATGCTTTTCTTAAAAAAAAAAAAAAAAGGTTAAAGAGAGAATAAAAAATAATCAGGAAAATTGGTTTGCAAGCTCTGGACCTGAAAGAGCTCCCGATGAATTCCAAACTGATTGTTTACTCATTGTAAAGGCTTCATTGTTATATCACAATGGGGGGGAGAAAGAGTTCAAGGACTGCTACAAGGTTGGCAAAGGAAAATAAAGAGCAGTGAAAAGGAAAGAACAAAAAGATGTTTTCTTTACACTAAATGGCATGGTTCATCAGTCTCCTTTTCACTGCATATATAAAATCATTTGACACAGCTGTGTGTCAACATTCCAAGTAACAACCTCCAAAAAAAAAAGACTCAGAGAATATCATCTTCCCAAAGATCTATTTTATTAGAGATGTCATATTGACACAATTGGGGAAAACCCGAATCTGAGAGTTCCAGATTTTCCCTAGCCCAAAGAAATTCAAAATCCAACCCCTGCAACCAATCATCCATCACATGGTCCAACTGTTACTTCTTTCCAACTGGAGACTACTCCCAGTCGCTCCTCTCCAAGTGCAGGGTAACATGTCCTTAATTTCCTGAGAAAGGAATGTTGTTGTGGCTAATCTTCCACCAGTCCTTGAATCCCTCTCCTAAATTCCCAGGCACTAAATGTGGCAGCCCAGAAGCCTCAAAGAAAAATGGCTTCTGACACTATGTATGTTATGAAAAATCTATTGCTCTTAAAGGGAACTGCTCCCACAGCAGTGATTGCACTGTTCTTATTTTAGTTCTAGGATGCTATGGGAATCCTGATGACATCTTCCTTCTGTTCTTCCACATAGGTGTCACTAAGTATTAGTGGTACAATTGTAATAGAAGTCCCAGCCAGTACAAAGGTTACTACCGTGTTTCTCACATAATAAGGCCGGGTCTTATTTTTTTTTGAGCCCCGAAAAAATGGCTGGGCTGTCTTTTCGGGGGTGACTTAATTCCTCCCCCCTTGCATCTTCTGGCAGGCGGGTGGCGATGGCTTGGAAGTTGACTTCAGCATTGGTGGGGCACTTCGTATTGGGGTCAACACAGGCAGCACCATATCCGGGTGTGCAACAAAAGTACTTCCTAACGGCAAGCCCCCTCACCATTCCCCACCATTTCACATGTTTTAATATAAGCCTTAATTTGGGGGGAGGGGCTTAATTTCATTTCATGCCTATAAAACATGCTGGGACTTCTTATTGGGGGAGGCCATATTGTTGGAGAAACAGGGTATGATATGAAACAAGAAAGGGGATTGAGAAATTGGCCATGGCAAAAACTTTGGACCACAATAAGAAGATAACTTTGGCTACACTTATAAAGAAACTTATAAAGAAAAAAAATTATAAGATGTTTTACAGGTGGCATCTTCCACCAGCAAGGTTTTCTAAAATGTTTAAAAATATATCTCCAAATAGTTGGAAATGTAAAGATATACCTGGCACATTTTTTCACATGTGGTGGACTTGCAATGCTGCAAAAAATATTGGAGACTGATTAAAACACAGATAAAACAAATGTGGGAGAATGCATTCCATTTAAACCAGATTTTTTTCTTCTTGGAGTAATATCAGAAAAAATTTAAAAGGAAATAATGTATACGTATTGATGGTGGCTAGGATATTATATGCACAATATTGGAAAAATGAAAATATACCTCTAGAAACAGAAAAAATATGGCGTATGCAGAATCTCATAGGTTACCTTTAGACAAAAAAGACAAAGAAGAGTTTAAATATTATAAAACATGGAATAAATTTTATAAATGATTATATACTGCTCAAAAAAATAAAGGGAACACAAGAATAAGACATCCTAGATCTGAATGAATGAAATATTCTTATTAAATACTTTGTTCATTACATAGTTGAATGTGCTGACAACAAAATCACACAAAAATTATCAATGGAAATCAAATTTAGCAACCCATGGAGATCTGGATTTGGAGTTAAACTCAAAATTAAAGTGGAAAAAAACACTACAGGCTGATCCAACTTTGATGTAATATCTTTAAAACAAGTCAAAATGAGGCTCAGTAGTGTGTGTGGCCTCCATATTCCTGTATGACCTCCTTACAATGCCTGGGCATATTCCTGATGAGGTGGCAGATAGTCTCCTAAGGGATCTCTTCCCACACCTGGACTAAAGCATCCCCCAACTCCTGGACAGTCTGTGGTGCAACATGGCGTTGGTGGATGGAGCAAGACATGATGTCCCAGATGTGCTCAATTGGATTCAGGTCTGGGGAATGGGCGGGCCAGTCCATAGCATCAATGCTTCATCTTGCAGGAACTGCTGACACACTCCAGCCACATGAGGTCTAGCATTGTTGTGCATTAGGAGGCACCCAGGGCCAACCGCATCAGCATATGGTCTCACAAGGGGTCTGAGGATCTCATCTCGGTACCTAATGGCAGTTAGGCTACCTCTGGTGAGCACATGGAGGGCTGTGTGGCCAGCTAAAGAAATGCCACCCCACACCATTACTGACTCACTGCCAAACCGGTCATGCTGGAGGATGTTGCAGACAGCAGAACGATCTCCATGGCAGAACAATCTCCACATCTGTCACATGTGCTCAGTGTGAACCTGTTTTCATCTGTGAAGAGCACAGGGTACCAGTGGCGAATTTCCCAATCTTGGTGTTCTCTGGCAAATGCCAAGACGTCCTGCACAGTGTTGGGCTATAAGCACAACCCCCACCTGTGGACATCAGGCCCTCATACCACCCTCATGGAGTCTGTTTCTGGCCATTTGAGCAGCCACAAGCACATTTGTGGCCCGCTGGAGGTCATTTTGCAGGGCTCTGGCAGTGCTCCTCCTGTCCCTCCTTGCACAAAGGCGGAGGTAGTGGTCCTGATTCTGGGTTGTTGCCCTCCTATGGCCTCCTTCATGTCTCCTGATGTACTGGCCTGTCTCCTGGTCATGCCTCCATGATCTGGACATTATGCTGACAGACACAGCAAACCTTCTTGTCACAGCTCACATTGATGTGCCATCTTGGATGAGCTGTACTACCTGAGCCACTTATGTGGATTGTAGACTCCGTCTCATGCTACCACTGGAATGAAAGCACCGCCAACATTCAAAAGTGACCAAACCATCAGCCAGAAAGCATAGAAACTGAGAAGTGGTCTGTGGTCACCACCTGCTGAACCACTCCTTTATTGGGGATGTCTTGCTACCTGCCTATGCTTTCTACCTGTTGTCTATTCCATTTGTACAACAACATGTGAAATTGATTGTCAATCAGTGTTGCTGCCTAAGTGGACAGTTTGATTTCACAAAAGTGTGATTGACTTGGAATTACATTGTGTTGTTTAAGTGTTCCCTTTATTTTTTTGAGCAGTGCATAATAGGAGACAAGGACAAAATACTTGTAATTATGATTAGTTTAATTTGTAATTAATATTTTAATAAGGTGATTATAAATGTTGAAGTAAAATGTATTTATGTATAACAAGGATAAGTTGGATATATTGTGTTGTATTTGCACTATTACAATTAAAAATAAATAAATAAAAAAGAAATTGGCCAGGTGCAGTATGTATCTAAGTGAATGTTTTAACTGTGGTTTACACCAAGACATATTATGTGTTATGTAAGTGCAAACATTTAAAGTGAAACTGTAATTTCTACCAGCATTTTGGCAGATCTCCCAAAGGCGTTTTTCTACACTGCTACTGTATATATCCTTTGAAGGCCAGATTTTTACACAAAATGTTTCTTCATTACAAGATTTGGAAAATAAATATGTTTCACTGACAGAAAATATGTCATCCGGGCAGTCAAATATTGCTTATTAACTGCTCACCATGTGATAACTCTGGTTATTTTAATTTTAACAGGTGCTGATGTTCTAATTTTGAAAGTTACATACAAACGTTCAAAATACTAAATGCATGAATTATTTACATATCATTGAGAAAATACATTATGTGTTGCAGAATCATGTGATCACATATAATTTATCACTTCAATTATTCAAAGAAGAGAGAGAGAGTGTGTTATTTTCTGGATTAAGACTAAAGAGATACTTGTTTTTTTTTAGGAAAGGACACATATAGACCCAGTCAACAATGAAGGCAAATATATGTGTCCCAGGATAATGTTGCAGGTTCCAATTTGGATCCATCATTGGGACCAGAGGGGAAACAGACCACTCATCAATCCACAGATGTGCTGATTTATCCCCAGTTTATCAAGTACCTGGATGACGGGGGCTTAGCAGCACAAGGAAAGTCAGCCTTCAAGATCTTCTACTATCGCTTTGCATCTTTCGGCTGTCATAAGAAATGGGGGGAGGGGAGAGTGGGATGAGTCTGGGAAGTGAGCTGGAGGTGTTACATTTTTCTGTTGTGTAAATGAAGGGGGGGAGCATACATCAGAGTTAGGTTTCGATTTCTCGCTTAGCTTTCTTTTCTCTGCGCAACTGCAACCTGTTATCAAAACATGCCAAGGTCAACGGACAGAGGCCTCATCATCACCTGAAGATGCCCACATGATCATATTCACAATTTCTAATTGGAAGTTTCATCTGAACTATTGGGGGTGGGAACACTTCCATCACTTTGTATATGTGATTTACGCGCCTAATTTCTCAGATTCAGAATTCTCTGGTTGCTACCACTTCACTTTCAGTAAAATATAACTTTTCTCTAAATTAAAGAGTCTAAGTATTTCTTTCTTGGATTTTGAATGGAGCACCACCTGACACAACAGCCAATGACTTAATATCCAGCCATCAACACCCCAATCTACATCTAAAAGGCTACATACAACATCCACCATATAACTACCATACCAAGAACACATCGAGAAGATGGGCTCCAGCATGAGTCTGAAGACTAAGAAGACAAACCTCTGGTCCCAAATTACAGATTGTTGATTGTAGACCCAGTCATATTCTGCAGGGCAATGCAGTTTGAAATATGTTTACTTTTAAATGGTTTACAAAATAATTAATACATACTAGTTGAGGTCTCTCATCATTCTGTTTTCAGAATGATTCATCTCAGGTCAGCTAAAGGACTTTAGTAAAGCAGTCTGTATTTATTTTCTGAAAATAGATTAAGTATGTCTAGATGTATGAAATTATATTTTATAGCACAGCCATTCAAACAGTTTCCTTTTCTGTAATATTCCAGATAATATATTCAAGTTCTGATATTGTGACACTGTGCTTTTTCCCATCATGTTTTCCCATAATTGTTTTGGACTGGGGAAATTTATATAAAGGAAAGTGGAGGTGATGTTTTCTGAAGTGGGCAGTATATTGTAATATATTACTTCGGGTTTTACTCAGATATACAATACTAATAGTAGTATTATTCAAACCAAACATTTGAGAATGTCTGATTTTTTTCAAAGACATACAAAAGAGGTTTAGGCTTCCTTGCTATTTTTGTTAATTTTCATTTTAAAAAGTTTTAATTTTGATCACTTTGTTCAGGAGTATGCCCCTAATGTCTATAGAGAAAATATTTTATTATTTTCATTAATCTTCAAAAACATTTTTCTGTTAAGAATTTCTTTTCACTATATTTTCTTCCCCTGTGGGAAAATGCTATATCTGATGTTCTGCTGTCAGGAGACACAAAAATAGAGAGCTAAGATATATTTCTGTGATCATTTAATATAGCTCCTAAGAAGGTGAAACTTTCCTTCTGTCTAACAAATATCAAAGTAAGCTTGGGTGGAGGACATTTTTTTTTCAGTGGCAGACAAATGAAAGGTTTGTTGCGGTGGAGATGAGCTTCATGCATCATTATGACTCACCAATTTTCTAGTTTCCACAAAAGAATAGATAAGTACAGGCACTCCTCAAAAAACTTTTCCAGGAGTGCTTCAGATGGAATGCTCTTTAAACTAGGGGCTGTTTAAATAATTTGAATGAAATTAAAGCAATGGCTCATTGTTCATCTACACATTTCTCAAAAGCCCTATATGAAGCAATGATATTATATCATATATGTACCTGGCATATATAAAACAGAACTCCATTTTTAAAAGATGCAACATTGACTTCAAAGCAGTTGGTCAATTCGGAAATGCCCTTACATTCTTTTAGTGCAGCTGTTGTATTCTGTTTGTTTTTCCCTTACATCTAGATCTTATAGACCAGGGGTGTCAAACTCGATTTCACTGAAGGCCGCATCAAGATTGTATTTTACCTCAGAGGGCCAGAGTGGGCGTGGCCAGAGTGGGTGTGGTAATCTCAACATCACTCGTGTCAGGGGTGCCTGTGGTGGCCAGAGAAAACAGGCTCCTGAGCTATGTTTTCGGCTGCAACGGCCTCCTGTAAGTAACCCTGCCAATGAAAACAGAGCTCAAGAGGGTGTGTGCAGCCCACCCGAGTGCTGCTTTTGCTGACAGAGGCACCACAGGCCAGTCTTTTGCTGTTTCCAGGATGGCCCTGCAGGTCAGATCTAATCACCCCGTGGGCTGGATCTGGCTCCTGGGCCTTGAGTTTGACACCCTTGTTACAAACCAAAACCTTTCTACATACTTAGAAAGATCCTGATCTATTGCTTTCTCGAGCAGTGTTTAAATATTTTGGTCTACTGCTAACTCTCATGACCTTAGTAGAGACATGGGAAGAGAGGACCCCATTTGAGTTGCTTAGAGATGTCCTGATTACTGTTTTATTTTATTCTGTTTTATTTTGAACAATAACAGTTGTCAAACCTCCTCTATGGTAATAAGTGTAACATCTTCCTCCCTTTTTGTGCCATCAGACTACCTGCCATCATCCTTGTTTAAAGAGATCAATCCTCTTTTTAAAGAAAAAAAAATGTTCCCTTGTATGATGGGATGCAGTCTTAATTCCCCAGAAGGAGGGATGTCATTGCAGAGGAATTTGAAGCACTCAGATAGCTTATGACAGAGGAAGAGAGAGAAGACAGCTCCTTCCTAATACTTCTCAGAGTGTATGTTTGTCATAGTTCAAGGCTATTAAACTCCTGGCCCTCAGGCTACATGTGTCATATATATATATATATATATATATATATATGA
>BLBF01000002.1:96524436-96538305 GCA_015471245.1 Laticauda colubrina
CACACACACATATATATATATATATATATATATATATATATATATATATATATATATATATGATCTAATTAACAACACAATCACTTGAGCTGGGATTACATGTTCTTATAGGAAAGGTATATTGTACATAAAACACTTCAAAAACTATACGGGCATCCCTCAATCTGGTTCATGGCATCTCTCTTGCCTTCCCCACAAATGACTTAGTCATAATTAAAAGCAAACAAACAACAACTAAAGCACTTTGCAAGGAGACCAAGGTAATCTGGTGCATGCCATATAAGAGTGATAAACATGTAAATTGCAATCTGATAACATTTGCATCCAAGAGTCAAGATACCAGAGAGTAGTTATACCAAATGTTCTGCTTTTCCAGAAAATTTTACTCCCCTAATGCAGGGAGGACTACCCAAAATATTTTAGAAAGAATGCCTGTTTATAACTATGGATCCCTTGATTTTTATTTACCACCTTAACCCTTTCCTTAAAAGTCTATATGCATTTTCTTGCACGAACTTCAATTTAGACTAATTATGGAGGTGGCCTTCAGGTTAATGTTAATCTTTAAAAATCAGGTCTAACTTTCTCAGCAATACATTTACTGTTCCTTAGTTCAATCTCTTACTTCTTAAAGACTATTTAAGTTGGACATGCAGCAATCATCATTAATACATTTATCATCCATTAACAGGACCACCAATTCTTGCATAGAAGACTAACAATATAGACATTCATTTGAAGTGAAGGTAGCTTTCGAAGAGGAAACTCATTGCAGAAATCTGAACATTAACAGAGATAATTTGTAATAAAGCATTTTCAAACGGGTGAACAAGCCATTGAAAAAACCCTGTGCAAGTGAAGCAAGATGAAAGGCTTTTGGTTGCTTTATATATGTAGCTACAGTTTTATTTGTTTCTATGCTGAGATTATGTAACTAATTTATGCAATTAATTCTTCTCATGCAGACTCGATGGAACACTGGGTGAATAGGTTGCTTGCAACTGTATATTCATTTCTAATTCTACATTATGTCGATGGTGTACATTAACTGAGGAGCATCCTGTCTTCAGATGTTTAACTACAGCAGGAGGAAGGTGACATTGATAGTCTAAAGAGAGTCATACATTAACCTTCACTCTCTCTCCCATTACATTAAACAATGAACCCCTAAAGAAAGCTATTATCTCCTTTGGTCGCAAGTGTAAAGGCACACTAAGCTACAACTAATTATTCAAAGGAGCTATTCACTTTGATGACAGTTCAAGCAAAGTGATCTGTGAAGCACACAGTGCCTCACTTGATTGTCAGAGTAGAGTAGGCAGATGTTGCATCTAAATACATACTTTATAAGAAGTGCATGTTAAAATGTACATATATGGAAATCCATATAAGCATATTTAAAAAAAAAGAAAGTTAGTAAAATAAGGATGGAATAAACCCAAGTTTGGGAGAAAAACTAGAAACGGAATAAAATTAAATCAAATCAGATTCAATCAACACTATTCAGGATACATTTTGGGGCCAAAGGCAAAATTTGACCTTTGAGTTGCATTCTAGGAGCTAGGATAAAGAAAAGACCAGAACCAGGATAGAAATAAACTGTTATGAATGTAATGTGAATTATTTCTTTTCATTATATTAAAACAACTTTTCTGGTTTGGAAATAGTAGCACGATCCTAAATTGGAAATATGGCTATTCAAACATATGTTTTGTGAGCTGAGAATGGGCTTGAGGTTTTCAGAAACAAATCTCCTCATGTCAAAAGCACAAGTGTGTTGCATGTCCAGCAGAAAATATCAACACTGAGCATGATATTTATCTTCAGTGTAGACTTTGGTTCTTTCAGAGGAAAAATGGGGCTTGGGTGAATGCAAGGGAACTGATAAAGAATCTCTTGGCTCAAAGTTGCTGCATCTTTTCCCAGAATAAAACACTTGCCTTCACAACTGTGGTATAATCTTGACAAAAGATATCTTTTTTTTTTTTTTAAATCATATCAGATTCTATGTATGTACCTGTGCTAACTTCAAAGCAAACTACAGCTTCTGCCTATGATGTTATAATACCACTGCTTTCAAATATGTAATTACTTGTTGCAGAAAAAATAAACATAACAAATAATTGTGGGTGGGACAGAAGAATTGAGAACTGTCTTCAAACATTGAGGGATGCTGTATTCACAATATTTTTAATGTTAGATTGGATCAAATAATAAATCCATACTCTTGTTCCTTTGTTTTAGAGATTTAATGGATACTAATTAATTCCTCCAGGGCTGTTCTTACTAGGCTAGTAAAAGCCTGGTCCCACTGCACTTATGGATGCAAAGAGGATGTAAAACGTTAAAAAAAGCTTGCCATCCATTGGAAAACACTATGCACCCGTTGTGTACTCATTGCATATGTGTTTCATATGCTCTATCCATCGAGCATCCGTCCACTGCGATTTCATCTTCGCAAAAAGTTTTGAGCTGCACAAAACTTTGTGAACGGATGAACTTTCCTCCACGCACGATGTACATACGCGACATATATGGGCAACAAAAGTTCTATCTCCGTTATCATCCATTAAACGTCCACTGTATCCTCTCTGCATCCTCTGGCCATCCCCTCAGCTCACATCCGCTGCAGCTGAAAACGGAAAGAGGGAGGAAACAAAAGGTACAGGGAACGTCTACACAGCGTTAGTAGCATGGAAATAGAAAGGATGTAAGCATATGCATCTTGTATATAAAGTATTAAAAACAGACAAAGTGTTTGTATCTAAGATGTATCTCATATATTTAGGATGTCTGGAGTATGTCTAAAGTATGTAGAAGGACACCGAGCAGACAACCAATATTTCCTATAAAAAGGGGGAGAAAATCATCTGGATCTCAGTATGAGTCCAGCAGCCATGGTGTACAGACCTCTTCACCCTTGGTCTTGCTCTTCCACATCATCAATTGTTCTCCACCATGGTTGATGACACAGTCCATGTGATAGCTGCACTCATTCATTACCAGAACCAAAATCTGTTCAGACTGTTTCAACTTTTATACAGAAGGAGAAGAAGGAGACGTCCAAGAGTTGTGTGGGTCTGAGGATGGATCGGGAGAAGAGTGGAGTTTGGACTGTATGACCAGTTGATGGCAGAACTGAGAAATGAAGACACTTGTGCATTCCAGCACTTCATGAGGATGCCACCAACCATGTCTGACGAACTTGTAGACTTCTCAGACCTAGGTTAACCAAGCCTAGCACCAAATTCCGCCCCAACCTGGACCCTGGACTGAAAGTGGCACTGCCTCTGCGGATACCTGGCCTCTGGAACCACATACAGAAAAATGCAGTATGCGTGGAGGGTGCCACACAATAGCATCAGCAAATGGTCAGAGAAGTGGTGCAGGCCATCATCGAAGAATATGTGGAGGAGCTCATCAAGTTACCAACCACTGAACAAGGCTGGAGAAAACTTGCAAAAGAGTGGTATCAGAGGTGGAACTTTCTCCACACCGTTGGAGCCATAGATGGGAAGCACGTGGCCTGCAAAGCTCCAGCCAACTCAGGGTCCACTTATTACAACTACAAGGGCTTCTTCAGTATCATCCTCTTTGCCATGGTTGATGCTGACTACAAGTTCATCTACATCGATGCTTCAGCCAATGGGTCAACCTCAGATGGCCAGGTATACAACACAACTGACCTAAAGGATGGGCTGTAATGCAACCTCATCATGGGTTTTCTAGATCGAGACCCCCTACCCAATGACACACAGGATGTGCCCTACTTCATCATTGGTGATGATGCGTTCTCCCTCAGAACCTACCTCATGAAGCCCTACACTTCAAGATACCTCACCCATGAAGAGAGGATCTTCAACTACAGGTTGTCCAGGGCAGGATGGGTGGTGGAGAACGCCTTTGGCATCCTGGCCAACAGGTTCCAGATACTTCTCACCACAATGCAGCATCACCAAGAGACTGTGAGGAGCATCATGGAAACTTGCTGCATCCTGCACAATATCATGCGCACCTGCTACCCAGTGTTGCAGAACAGACTTATCAACCGTCAACAAGGGAATGGGGACATGGAGCCTGGTGAATGGAGGCAAGGACGTAAACTGATAGACACTGTGGATGTACAAGGCCCCAACAGAGCTTCACTTGAAGGGAAGAAGCAGCGCAACCTACTGAGACACTGGTGCAATTCCCCAGCTGGAGCAGTGGAGAGGCAAGACAGGATGATAGATGGATGCTTCCTTGAGGCTGTCGCATAACACTGATGAGATTCTGCCATGTATGTTGAGTGGTCCTACAATGAATAGGGCATTAATAAAGAGCTTTGTTTATTTTAAAATGTGTTGATCAATGAATAAACTGTTATTGATAATAAAGGTCCATATATGTGGCAGCTGGAATGGTGGACCATACAGTCTCACTATGCTTGCACTGGAGGTTTATCTATCCCACAACTATCCTTATCTATCCCACAAGCATGCAAAGGCTTAACCATTTTTTCAAAGTTTTCACCAACACTTTATGAAGTAAAAAAAAAATGAACCAAGTGTCTTAAGCAAAGATAACCTGTATTAACTTTCTTAACTTTATGACTTTATTAAAAAAGCAAAATGAACCAAGTAAAGTGTCTTAAGGCTAGGTCACATTGGCCAATGGATACAAAACATATGTAAAAAGGACACAGCGGATGAGCAAATTTTCCATCCGTTGTTATCTGCTCTCAAAAGTGCCCCAAATTTGCATAAACAGAGTGGACAACAACGGAAAGGAACAGACATGGGGAGGACGGAGTGAGGATGTTAAGTGGATGCTCAATGGAAGCCTAGCGGATGGAAGTGAATGGAACGGGTGACACATCCGCAGGGCTTCCGGGGGAGAACAGTGAAGCGGACGGGCAGCGGAAGGAGCGGATGCAGAGCGGATGCAGAGCGGATGCCGAGCGGATGCAAAGTGTTCACTGCGCATGCGGGGAGGATGCATTGTGTCACCCCATGGTTATAAAGGGAAGCAGCTTGCAAGCAGGTCACCATTCAGAGGAAAGACCTGCTACCAGACACATCTTCAGCCAACAACCGTGGGGAAGAAGAGGGAGCATGTGCCTACTACTGCCAGCCCTGGCAAAAAGGACAGGACCACCATCCCACCCCCTGGCGCTGACTCTGCTTCTGCTGGGGCTTCTGCAGCTGGTGCTGACTCTGCTGGTGCTTCTGATGGTGCTGTTCCTGGTGCTGGTGCTTCTGCTGGTGCTGCTCCTAGTGCTGGTGCTTCTGCTGGTGCTTACTCTGCTGGTGCTACTCCTGGTGCTGGTGCTTCTGCTGGTGCTTACTCTGCTGGTGCTGACTCTGCTGGTGCTTCTGCTGGTGCTGCTGCTGGTGCTGGTGCTGGTGCTGCTGGTGCTGCTGGTGGTGCTGGTGCTTCTGCTGGTGCTGCTCCTGGTGCTGGTGCTGCTCCTGGTGCTGGTGCTTCTGCTGGTGCTTACTCTGCTGGTGCTGACTCTGCTGGTGCTTCTGCTGGTGGTGCTCCTGGTGCTGGTGCTGCTGCTGGTGCTGGTGCTGCTGCTGGTGCTGCTCATGCTGCTGGTGCTGCTGGTGCTGCTGCTGGTGCTGCTGGTGTTGCTGCTGCTGCTGCTTGGTGATGTGGTGGACCAGACCCTAGTACCTCAAAGCCCTGCTGATGAGGGCCCAGAAGGCCCTGCCAGAGGGAGGAAGAGGCATTCACGAGATATGGGTGAGAGGAGACAGTTCTCCATTGCAGAGGAACATGAGGAAAAGGTGCTGGAATGGCTGAGGGAGAACGAGTACATCTGGAGGAAGGGACACAGGCTCTATCAAGACACCAAGCGGAAGAAGGCGGCTTGGAGAGAGAAGGCAGAGAACCAGGGCTACACTTCGGATGTCCTCCTGGGGTTGTGGAAGCACATGCACACCTGGTACGGAAAGCTGAACCTGAAGAAGTCTGGCCGGGCCACGGTCAAGCTCACCGACCGGGAGACCTATGTCATGGCCAAGTGCAGCTTCCTGGAGGATGAGGTCCACCACTGAGAAGCAGCCCCTCTGTCTATCCTCACTCTCAGGCAGCCCACAGAGAGCCAGTCCTCTTCTGGCCAAGAGTCAGCTCCTGTGTCCAGGCAGGTATCTGTGGAGCGTCCCACGATGGAGACCCCCCCGACAGCTACACTCCCAGCGCCAGAGCACATGGAGGACCCCCTGATGCAGATGGAGCAAGAAGAGGCCGCTGCCACCAGAGACCAACCCACACCCACACCCAGCTCCACCTCCACAGAAAGTAGGCAGAGAGGCAGACTGGAGGGGCAGAGCCACACACTCTTGGAGATCAGGGACACCATCAAGAGCAGCATAGATCTCCTCTCTCAGCTGGTACACTTTGACATACCATCCTCTAATAGAAAGCCCTTCCTCACCTATGTGAACCAGGCCCTCATGGAAATGCCTGAAGCCCAGTACCAGGTGATCAAGGAGAGGATCACAGGTCTTCTGCACCACCCTCCAGGCCCAGCTGAACCTGCTCTGATCCACTCCAGGTCTGCTCCTCCACCCCAGGTGACATCATAGCCCTTCCAAGGCTTTCAACAGCCCCTCACTTACCAAGACTATGGCTACCAGGAGTTCCAGCAGCACAGGCAGCCCTTCCCAGTCCAGGCACAGGTACACCGCACACCACAGGTGCCACTGATGCCACCAATACAACCGATGCCACCGACACCACAGATGCCACAGATGCCACAGATGCCACCGATGCCTCACCTCGCTCATCTGCAGACCAGACAGCCCCACTACACTCCTCCTTCCTACTCCCCACAGCCAAACCCGGCCTCAGAACATCTGTCATCAGTTTTGGGACTGACATCCCATATCCTGGAGGTAGGACCTCTCAACATCACGGGACTGAGCCAGCTCTCTGAGAGCTTCCTCCACACACCATCCCCCGTTGTCCTCTCGGGGTCAAGCGCCCCAATGGTGCCTCAGACCAGCACTCCAGCCACTGCCACCTCCACAGCATCTGGACCCTTCACCCTTGAGACAATGGGCACACCTCAGAGTGACTGAAAAGAGTGCCAGAGACTGGCTTGTTACCTGTTGACTTTATCTTTGCTTGGGACACTTTTCTTGGTTCATTTTGCTTTTTTAAAAAAGTCCTACAGTTTGTTATTAATAAAGGTTATCTTTGCTTCATCCACTTGGTTCAGTTCTTTTACTAAATAAAGTCTTGGTGGAAAATTTTAGAAATGGTTTAAGCCTTTGCATGCTTGTGGGATGGGTAAGGATAGCTGTGGGATGGTCAGGGATACCTGTGGGATGGGTAATAGCTGTGGGATAGATAAGCCTCCAGCGCAAGCATAGTGGGACTGTATGGTCCACCCTCCCAGGTGCCACAGCTATGACCCTTTATTATCAATAACAATTCAATCATTCATCAACACATTTCAACATAAACACAACTCTTTATTAAATGCCCTGTTCATTGTAGGGGCCACTCAACATACATGGCAGAATCTCATCAGTGTGATGATACAGGCTGAAGGAAGCATCCATTAAGCATCTTCCATCCTTTCTTGCCACTCCACTGCTCCAGCTGGGGAGTTGCACCAGTGTTTCAGGAGGTTGCGATGCTTCTTTCCTTCACGTGAAGCTCTGTTGGGACCTGGCACATCCACAGTTTCTATCAGGTTTAGTCCTTTCCTCCATTCACCAGGCTCCATGTCCCCATTGCCTTGCTGATGGTCCACAAGCCTGTTCTGCAACACTGGGTAGCGGGTGCACATGAGATTGTGCAGGATGCAGCAAGCTTCCACGATGTTCCTCACGGTCTCTGGGCAATGATGCATGGTGGTGAGAAGTACCTGGAACCTGTTGGCCAGGATGCCAAAGGTGTTCTCCACCACTCGTCTTGCCCTGAACAGCCTGTAGTAGAAAATCCTCTCTTCACGGGTGAGGCATCTGGAAGAATAGGGCTTCATGAGGTAGGTTCTGAGGGAAAAGGCATCATCCCCCACGATGAAGTAGGGCACATCTTGTGTGTTGTTGGGCAGGGGTTCTGGATCTGGGAAGCCCATGATGAGGTTGCGTTCCAGCCCTTCTTTGAGGACACTGATGTTGTATACCTGGGCATCTGAAGCTGACCCGTTGCCTGAAGCATCGATGTACATGAACTTGTAGTCAGCATCGACCATGGCAAAGAGGATGAAGCTGAAGAAGCGCTTGTAGTTGTGATAAGTAGACCCTGAGTTGGCTGGAACTTTGCAGGCCACGTGCTTTCCATCTATGGCTCCAATGGTGTGGGGGAAGTTCCACTTCTGATACCACTCTTCTGCATGTTTCCTCCAGCCCTGTTCAGTGGTGGGACACTGGAGGAGCTCCTCCATGTATTCTTCGATGATGGCCTGCACCACTTCTCTGACCACAATGCTGATGGTGTTGTGTGGCACCCTCCAGGCATACTGCATGTTCCTGTACGTGGTCCCGGAGGCCAGGTGGTGCAGAGTCAGTGCCACCTTCAGCACAGGGTCCAGGCTGGGCCGGATGTTGGTGTTTGCCTTGGTCAACCTGGGTGTCAGCCGCTCCACAACTTCATCAACCATGGCTGGTGGCATCCTCATGAAGTGCTGGAATGCACAAGTGTCTTTGTTCCTCAGCTCCACCATCAGCTTATCATACAGTCCGTACTCAGCATTTCTCGCGATCCATCTTCGGACCCACACACTTCTTGGACGCCTCCTTTTCCTTGCGTAGATCAGATGAAAGATCCTGTAGAGGGCTTCGCACTGTTGTAGAATGATGGTGGCTACCAAAAGGAGTGTGCGACAATCCGTGGTGGAGACGACTGGATGCTGTGGAAGAGCCAGAGTAAGAGCAAGGCTGAAGAGGTCTGCACAGCAGGACTGCTGGACTGAAAGTGAGATCTAGGTGATTTCCTCCCCCTTTTTATAGGAAATATAGTTTTTCCGCTAGTTGTCCTTCTGCATCCTCTAGACATCCTGCAGACATCCTAAATATCTGGGATGCATCCCCTATACAAACATTTTTTCCGTTTTAATGCTTTATATGCGAGCTGAATCTGCTTATATCCTTTCTATGTCTATGCTACTAATGCTGCGCGGACGTTCTGCATCCGTTTTACTTTGTCCCTCTTTCTGTTTTCTGCTGGAGTGGATGCGAATTGCGCATATGCGCAGCAGATATCGAGTGGATACAGCAGACATGTAACAGATGTAGAACGTTTGTTCCCCATATGTGTAGCGGATGTAGGACGGACGCGACGGAAAGTTCATCCGCTCAAAAGGTTTTGTGCAGCTCAAAACTTTTTGAGTGGATGAAATCTCAGTAGATTGATGCTGGACGGATAGAACGTATGAATCATGCACGCAGTGAGTACAGAACGGATGCATCACATTAACCAATGGATGGCAAGCGTTTTTCTCCATTTTACATCCTCTTTCCCTCCGTTGGTGCAGTGTGACATGGGCTTCAAGTAAAAAAGTACAACTCAGTCTCTGACACTAATCTCAGTCACTCTGAGTCATGTTCATGGTCTCAGCTGTTAAGCGGGCAGGGACTGTGGAGGTGGCTGTGGCTTGAGTGCTGGTCTGGGGCACCATTGGGGTGCTTGGCCCCGAAGGTACAACAGGGGATGGTGTGTTCAGGAAGCTGTCCGAGAGCTGACTCAGTCCCGTGAGGTTGAAAGGCCCCTCATCAAGGACTTGAGATATCAGGCCCAATACTGATGACAGATTGTCCTTTGACGGGCTTGGCTGTGGGGTGGGGGAAGGAGGAATGTAGTAGGCCTGTCTGGTCTGCAGCTGGGTGAGGAGTGGTGTCTGTGGCATGCAATGAACCTGGGCCTGGACTGGGAAGTTCTGCTTCTGCTGTGGGAAGTCCTGGTAGTCGTAGCCTTGGAAGGTGATGGGCTATTGAAAGCCATGGAAGGGCTGTGACATTGCCTGGGGTGGAGGAGCAGACCTGGACTGGGTTGGAGCAGCTTCAGCTGGGCCTTGAGGGTTGTGCAGAAGTGCTGTGATCTTCTGCTTCATCACCTGGTACTGGGCCTCGGGCAGGTCCCTGAGGGTCTGGCTCACGTAGGTGATGAAGGGCTTCCTGCCCGAGGATGATATGTCGCTGTGGACCAGCTGAGAGAGAAGATCTGTTCTGGTCTTCATTGTGTCCCTGATCTCCAACAGCACACTGTGGTCCTGGCCCTCCAGTCTGCCTCTCTGCCTGCGTCCTGTGGAATTGGGGTTGGGGTTGGGGGTGGGTGTGCCTCTTGTGGCTGCAGCTTCCATTTGTGACAGCAGGGTGTCATCCCCCATGGGATCCTCCAAGTCTGCTGGCATGGAAAGTGCAGCTGTTGGGGGGGTCTCTGCTGTGGGGCCCTCTGAAGATACCTGCCTGGACAGGGTAGCTGGCTCCTGGCTGGAAGAGGACTGCCTGTCTGTGGGCTGTCTGAGGGAGAGGGGTCTCAGAGGGGCTGCTCCTTGGTGGCGGATCTCACCCCCCAGGAAACTGCACTTGGCCATGATGTACATCTCCTGGTCAATGAGCTTGACAGCAGCCTGCCCAGATTTCTTGAGGTGTAGCTTGCCATACCAGGTGTGCATGTGCTTCCACCATCCAAGGAGTACTTCTGCAGTGTACCCCAGGCTCTCTGCCTTGTCTCTCCAATTGCCTGCTTCTTCTTGTTGTCCCGATACTGTCTGTGGCCCTTTCTCCAGAGGTACTCGTTCTCTCTCAGCCATTCCAGCACCTCATCTTCATGCTCCTTGGAAACAGTGTACTGTTTCCTCTCTCCCTTCTCCTTCCCTTGCCTCTCTCCTCCCTCTTCCCTTGCCTCTTCCTCCCTCCCTTCTTCCCCCTGAAGCAGGGCTTCAGCAGGGCCTTCAGGGGCTTGAGCAGCAGGGCCTTCAGGGGATTGAACAGCAGGGCCTTCAGGGGATTGAGCAGGAGGGCTTTGAGGGCCTTGGAGCTGGTCCACCACAGCTGCAGCAGCAGAAGCAACAGCAGCAGCTTCAGAGTCAGTGCCAGGGAGCGGGATGCTGGTTCTGGCCTTCTTGCCAGGGCTGGAACGAATAGGCACAGGCTTCCTCTTCTTGCCTGACTGATGAACCATGGTGTTCCTGCTAGATGTATGTGGCAGCACGTCTTTCCCCTGTATGCTGACTGCATGCGTGTGGCATCCTTTTATATCCACGGAGCTGATGCAATTTATACTCCCTGCATGCGCAGTGAACATTTTGCATCTGATATACATCCTCGCGGCATCCCCTTCATTTCCTATAGGCCTCCGTGATGCATCCGCTTCATCTGCTATGCATCCGCCCCTTCTGCTATGCATCCACTTTGAAATTCTCCCCCAGAACCCCTTCCGAGGTGTCATCTGCTTCCATCCACTGTCATCCGCTTGGCTTCCTTTGAACATCCATTTAACATCCCCACTACATACTACCCACCTCCGTTCTTTTCCATTCTCTTTATGCAAATTTTTGCCACTTTTTGGAGCGGATGACAACAGATGGAGCCACCCCCAAAATTTTGCTCGTTTGCTGTATCCTTTATGCATATGTTTTGCATCCATCGGCCAGTGGGACCGTGCCTTAATTCATTCTTACTGCACTTCAGAAATGTATAGAGATCACAATGAGAGAATTGTCATCTCCAACTAATGTTAATTGGAAGTAACTCAAAAGATGGCCTAGAAATGACCACAGATCACAATTTCTGTCAGACCAACTAAAGCAAAGTTATTTCATTGTGCAACAAATTCCACCTTTTCTGTAAATTCATGTGATGTACCAACAAATATATAAAATAGGTAAAGCAAACATCTCATCATGGTTTTATATCATTTGTCCCCTTCGAGTAAACTTTATCTTGAGTGGACAGACCTCCCTTTCATCACAGACTTCTCAAGGAATGCTACAACTAATGTTATAACTAATTTGTGTTTCTTAGCTGGAGATGTATTCATATAACTATTTGGGACTGTGGAAGAAATGCTGATAAACAGCTGAAGATAAAAGTCAAAACATCAAATATTAAGCAACTAATTTTCTCTTCACATATTCTAATGAAGAGAACTCTCAAACAATTTAAAGACTGCTTTTGATCATGTGTCAACTGCCTGTTTTTAATAAACACAAGTTATTATATACTGAAAAGTTTATAACACGAATATTATTTTTCTACCCAAAGAGATGGAGAAATTGAAGAAAGACTAATCACTAGAAGTTCCACATCCATCTCTGTCACTCACCAATACCTCTCCAACAGCCCATATGCATCAGTGTGGCAACACTCTGCACTGCTTTATTTCTTAATAACACTCCAGTTCCATCTGAACATTATCTTCTATTGCTATACAAGTTGGAGAAATAGAACTGAATGGCAGGGTTTGTATATCATGCTGAGACAGAAACCATTATTTACAAACCATAATAACTGAATCCACATTACACATTAAGCAAAAATCCAATAGAACACTTTATACTATAGCCACATTGTACAAAACTAGAGGAGAAATAGGCATCCCTTCACTGAGCATTTCATGTTTTCCAGCGAGGTGACATACTGAGAACAGAAATATAATGTAGAGGATAGTGTAGCAAAAACTCATTTTGAAATAAATCACACAACTTTTCATCAACCATGGATGGAAAATGTTAGGAATGTGAGTCACCTAACAGGTATTTGGGTTAGAAATATATAAACCAGGATAGACATTTTAATCCTGTCTCTTTAAGAGCATGCTAAAAACTGCAATTTGGTATGGTTTCTCAAATGGCCATAAGACAGAGTCAGAAACCTGAATTGTTTTAGTCTTAGTCTGAGTCTCAGAAGAGAGTGTGAGTATAACTTTGTTTCCTTCTGTTGGAAAGTATTGCTGTTGCTCCATTTTTCCTAATTAACTGATATTACTGGATTAATATAAGTCTGATACTGAACTGTTTTTTGACACTGGACTTTGATATTTGGATTATCCCTGGATTGAAAACTGACTGATTTAACCTGTGAATGACTTTGGACTTTGCTTAAACCTTTCTGGAAGTAAAAGCCTACATTTACTGTACAGTGTATCTGTGTGTTCTGTGTATATTATTCCAACACTACTCTCTATATGTCTCCCTGTCTGCACTCATTCTCTTAACAGGGATTTACCACAACAGAAAGCCACTTATTCAGTGTTGTCCTTTGAAGAACATCAAATATGAAAGCATACATCATTGTTCCAAACTATGTTATTAAATACTAAAAATTTCAGGTAAAATAAGTCTTGTTATTAGTTCAGATTAAGTTCATAGTTCACACTTCACTTGTCCCTGTACTGTATTTCCTGTCTTAATCATAGATATTTTACATTTTATTTATTAATATAACCAGGCTTTAATATTTTTATAAATAACTCAAGATGCTGAACCACAATAGTCTTTCCTCTTCCTATTTTCTCCAGGACAATAACTCTGCAAGATGAGTTGAGCCGACTGGTCCAAAGTCACCCAGCTGGATTTCATTCTGAAGGTAGGACTAGAACTCACACCCTCCTGATTTCTAGCCTGGTGCCTTAATCACTAGGCCAAACTAGTTATATCTTGCTAGAGTCTTAAAATTTGTAGGCAATCAGGTCTACAAATAAAGCAAGGTATAAGTCATCATTTGCCTCTTAGTTTTCCACAACAGGCTTCAGTTATGGCTGAGAGAACATGGCTGTTTTAAGTTTTTCTGAACATGAAACTGTTTATTTTCAATATTAAAACTGATTTTCTTTAGCTCTGTAAAGATTACAAACTAGAAGTATGATCCTTCATATTTATTGATCAGGGAGGAGGAGGAGGAGGAGGAGGAGGAGGAGGAGGAGGAGGAG
>BLBF01000002.1:96548380-96561114 GCA_015471245.1 Laticauda colubrina
ATTCATTCATTCATTCATTCATTCATTCATTCATTCATTCATTCATTCATATACTTGATTGACTTTCCCAAAGCTCAACAACAATAACAAGTATAACAATAATACTTTATTTTTAAAAACAGAAAACAATCCAGTCTGAACCAACAAGATCTTTTTAAAATGTGTTTACTTTAGGGGAGGGTTAGAAATGTTTTCAATAAGTGGCATCACCCAGTAAGAAAACATGTTAATGTCCCCACCCCCAAAGTTGGTAATCCTCAGCATTCCTCTCCTTAAAGATCATCTGAGTGCATATTTCTGAGCAGAGGAGTATAGCAACGCTTAAGTGGATTCACGAAGTGTCCCAAAGTGTCCCCTACAAGAAGTGTCCCAAAGATGTTTTTCAGGAGTCAACTGGACTTTGTTTTGTTTTTCTTTTGAAGATGTTTCACTTCTCATTCAAGAAGCTTCTTTAGCTCTGACTGGATGGTGGGGAATGGAAGGATTTATATTCCTTGCAGACAGAGGGTCATTTGCATTCTTTTAGAGTGTTGTTGAGACCTTGAAGGTTTATCTATGCCATCAGGGTCACCTGTGTAGTGCAATTCCCCACTATCCAGTCAGAGCTGGAGAAGCTTCTTGGATGAAAAGTGAAATATCTTCAAAGCAAAAAGAAAGTCCAGTTGACTCCTTTGGGACAACCATGACCTGGATGACTAAGAATCTCCATAGACAATGGGAAGTGCTTTATATAGTGATGCCTTATGATTGCATCATTTATTGACAGAAACTCTAGTCTCAATCACCATTGACTAGGAACTATCTGTACTGTGTATCACATGATTTTGTTTGTTTGTATCTGGTAGACAATTTTGAGGCATTCCCTTTAGCACCATGAAAAGCTTTCTTTGATTCAGGGAATGAGAATAAAACTTTGTCATGGGCAAATTATAGGCCTTAATAATTATACTGAAATTGAAGATAATAAGCTATAAGCTGATAGTCTTCATCTGAACTTCTGTTCTCCTCCCCACAAGTGATGCCATGTGGATTCTGATTTGATGTCAGGCACTGTGAAGATTTGGATGGAAATAACAAATCTGAGCAAAACTGAGACACTTTGAATATTAGGGCCTGATGGTTCTGGAGACTTTGGGTTCTGGGTGGGGTGTATTTCACTATCCCAGATAAAACCAGTATCAAAGTTGGGATTCTTCTTGAACTAATGCATCCTCTTCAAGGAATGGGTAGTAGCCATGTCCAGGGTTGCCTCACACCACAATTTGTTGTTCATCAATTACATTCATTTCTGGTCTGGGAGACTCTGCTCCTAGTTACTCATGTCTTAGTTACCCCCTCCCCAATAGACTGCGACAATGAACTTTATCTGAGGCTGCAATTAAAGAACATCTTGGAAGTTGTAGCAGTGGTATAAGTAGTTATGTGTGCTTCTTAATTAGTATATGTTATTCTACTTTGCGAGTTGCATTGACTGCTGGTGGTGACCCATTAAGCAGTCCACATTATTATTAAAACAGCACTTGATTATCTCTACCTATCCATGAGGTCCAGCAGCAGAGGAACACTTCAGGTCTATCGAAAGCATAGGAAATATCTTTGAAGGAAAAAATGAAAGAAATAGTTAGATACGGGGAGATTCAGTCCAGATCAGAAATTAATTTGAGAAAATATGTCAGTCAAACTTATTTCTAGTTTAAACAGTGGAAGGGAAAAGCATATCAAACTTGCAAGATTCTGTTACTATTGCTATTATAATAAAAGTAGTTCTGATCTATGGTATTGAATTCTCAGGCTGGTCTACCTGATAGGGCTGTCTAAATCTCATGTAGTTGAAAGTGCAGGCCCCAGGAAGAGTGCCTATTGTGTTGTGGTGCCTGCCCTTTTGAACATGTCTTCAGAGATTTGATTGGCTCTTAATCTGCTGGACTTTAATAAGGCCCTGGTGACATATTTTGTCAACAAGTTCAGGGATCAAGATATGTGGCATTGCCTGTGCAATGGACAGATTGATTCCTTGTTATTAGTTCTGCTTTTTTACTTCAGTTGTTGATTATCTCTGTGTTGCTCTCATTTTTAAGTGTTTTATGATGTTTTAACTGTTGTTGGCTACACAGAGTCATGAATTTGAGATGGATGGCCATACAAGTTGAAATAAATAAATAAACAAACCAGATCAGGCAAAGAGAGTAGCTCTTTGCTTTGGGGTCTGATGTGATTCTGCAAAAAGTCTGCATTAGTATGACCATCTGGGCTTTGTTATGCATGAAATCTGGAAAGGAAATTAAAATTGGGGCAAATTACATTGCAACTACACATCATAAGTGAACTTGATGATTTATTAGATGTTCATTAAAGTTGAGTCTGGATGATTGGATATGACAATGATGCAGCCACAATGCTAAAGGGAAAGAGCTCTGGGGGACTTTTAAAAAAAAAAAATGTAATGATGCTTCATTGTTCCTATTATTTCATTTTTTGGAAAATAAAAGTATGTTACTCAAATTTGTTCCTATGAATTTAGGGGATTCTAGAGGCTCCAAAAGTAGGACCAGGCACACATTCGGTCAAGATGTATTATCTCTAAAATAAATGTAGGCGGTGAGCGTAAGTGAAGTTAGAGATTTGAAGTTGGAAAAAGTTGTATGACGTACACGCAGGCTGGAACAGAACAAAGAAATCAAGAGGCAGACATTGGAAATTATAGGGAATCATCAAGTGTTTCTGGGTTAGTTGCATTTAACAGAGTAAGTATTTGCTAGAAAACCCCAAAATGTTCAAGCCTTGTTTCCAAGAAATGAGAAATGTTAACAACATCAAGAACCACTAATCTTTTATGAGTTGAGAACACTTCTAGACTGCATTCTATTGAATAATTTACTTTATTTAAATATTTCCAGTAATATTTTCTAATGATTTCTAATCATGGCTTTATTTTTGTGGTGGGCTAAATATATCCTTCAGATCAAATTGCAAATTTCATCACTAAATTATTATTTTTTTCTCAAGCACTCTATTTGGAATTTTTTATAAAGCCACTTCAATTAAATATTGCTAATAGAATTTCATTGGGCTCCTATTTCTGGCAGGTAACTTGTCAAAATAAATGATGAATACATATAGCCCCTAATGTATGTCTAGTTAAGACATTAGCCAAATTAAATCTTTAAATAATAGAGGGGGTCATTACTATGTTGAGCTTGAAATATCACTTTCAAATTGCTATTGCTGTCTGTATTCTTAAAACTATAAGAGAATGCCTTGGGTTATAATTTGCATAAGTTTTTTTTTAACAGAAATGAAAATAAAACCTTTTTCTCTCAGTGAATATTATGTATGTTATGGACGTCAAATACAGCATTTTGCATTTTGAGATGCTGTCCATACAAATAAGGATTCAGTTTGTTGTTGTAGTCAACAAAAGGTTTAGGAACCTGAGAGCAGGTGAAAAATTATCTCACTTTCCTGATCAAATGGTTTTCAATGTTTCAGTTTCTTTTATTTGTTCAACAGAACTCACTAGGGCCATTTAACATTTCTGAAAAGTTGCAGTCTAGAAACAACTAGGAAGATTTTTAATTCCTGTTCCAAGTGCTTTAATTTTGTGTCCAAGCAGCTGCTATCAGTTCTCTCAGTGAAAGAGGATAGGAGGTTTTTGTTTGTTTGTTTTTTTGTTTTATGAACATGTCTGAAAAAAGCTAAGTTGAGATCTACTTAATCCAAAAGCTGATCTATTCCCAAATATTCCTATCACTTATCCCAATGCTTCAGTTGATACATGAAGGTAATAATAGCATTTAGACTTATATGCCATTTTACAGTGCTTTATAGCCCTCTCTAAGCGGTTTACAGAGTCAGCATATTGCCCCCAACCATCTGAGTCTTCATTTTACTGACCTTGGAAAGATGGAAGGATGAGTCAACCTTGAGTTGGTGAGAATTGAACTGCTGGCAGTCAGCAGAATTAGCCTGCTATACTGCATTCTACCCACTGCACCACCACTGCAGTCTTCTTCCTGATATCAGTTAGAAGAGAATATCCCCTTCTCTTCTAACTGATGGTAGGAAATATTGTCTTCATTTCCTACCCCTCTCATAAGGCATTTGTAATGCTTCAATGTTAAACTAAAATTTTCCCCTTAAGTCAACTACCTAGTCACATCCATAACTTATATAAAACCTGTTGGATATGCAGATCCCAGAGTGCTGGTCCTGATATAGATAGAGTTAAGGATTTTTTTTGTGCCACCTCTTTGTCAATCACTCTGTCAACTCTTTCTTCAAGTGATTGTCAATTGAGGTCAATTTCTCCTGCCATTAGTCTCAGACATATATTGAGCACATCCACTTTGATTTTCCTCCTGATAGGATTCAGCTCACTAAATGCTAGGTTTTGCTTATCTATAGAAACCATTTCTTCTAAATATCTCTCTCATGTGATATAGTTATAAATCATTGTTGAGGCTAGACTTTCTGTTTCAGGAGCACTCACATGTTAATATAAAGCACTTCATTCTCCAACAATTTCCCCCCATCCATTAAAGCTAAGGTGAGCTAAGTGGTGTGTGGGATCAGAGACATTTTACTGGTGGTCCTTGGATTTGAATTGCTGTGCTATTAGTTTTATTCCCTTTGAATGCCTCTCATAGTTTTGTTTCACTTTCACACAAATAGATTCCTACTAAAAGCACAAGTTTACCCTTTTCATTCATTGTGGAAGTAATTGTCTGCCAGTAAATTAAAGTGGCATTTTTACACAATTGTACAAAAATTCTAGCCTACTCAGTCAGTAATACTACATGAGTTTTTTTAAACATTATAGCCCTTACAAAATTCAGGACAAGGCTAAGAATGTGGAATGATAGGAAATGCAACCCCCCTTGCCTCTCAAACAACAAGGAAGTTTCCATTTTTTGCTTCTATATAAAAAGTAAAGGAAGGGAAATAAATCTTCAATAAGTATATTGAAGACTGAGCTTCATCTGTCAGTTCAATCTGTTGCTATGTTTTTTAACTTTATTCAAGCAAAATATTACATAAAGAGGATCTGGAATGGTGGACAATCAGATTGGTCTCCTTTTTAACTTTGGAACATATTCCCGATTAGATGATGACAAGATAATTATTGAGACAGGAAATATGGTGAAATAAGTTAGTTCTTTTACTTATTTATTTATTTATTTATTTATTTATTTAAATTTTGCAAAACTCTATTTACATTGTTAACAATATTGTGTCATCAATAATACATATATTTACATTTATCCCTATACATTAATTATTATTTCTGTGTTCTACCCATTTATGTCATCTATCCCAAACCATATAATATTCTGATTCGCCCTTGCCTTTTAATTCTTCTGTAACCCTGCCATCTCAGCATAGTCCAATACTTTTTGTATCAACTTCTCTTTGGATGGAATCTTTTCTGTTTTCCAGCCCTGTGCAAAAACTTCCTTGCTGCCGTTATTATGTATAATATGATGTTTTGAATTTGTTTGCTAACTTTCTCTTTAATTATTCCCAATAAAAATATTTCAGGTTTAAATTATATTTGGTGTTCTGTAATCTCTTGTAACCACCTTTGTATCATCATCCAATATTTTCTAGTTTTTTGCGATGCCATCACATGTGAAAAAATGTTCCATGAATGCTGCTAAAGGCCCTGTCACAGTGCCCAACGGATGCAAAATGGACACAACGGACGAGCAAAATGTTCCATCCGTTGTTATCCACTCTCAAAAGGGGCACAAATTTGCATAACCAGAGCAGACAACACGGACAGGGGGAGGACGCAGGGCAGATGGAAAGCAGATGCAGAACGGAAGCCCAGTGGATGGAAGTGGATGAGAGCGGATGGCACATCCGCTAGGCTTCCGGGGGGCCTCAGCAAAGTGGACACAGAATGGAAAGAGCGGATGCAGAGCGGACACTGAGCGGATGAAGCGGATGCACAGCAGAAGCCTAGCGGATGCACAGCGGAAGCCTAAGTGATGCCGAACGTTAATAGCGCATGCGGGGGGGATGCATTGCATAAGCCACGCGGATATAAAGGGAAGCAGCTCGCACGTGGCCAGCATTCGGAGGAAAGACCTGCTGCCGGATACACTGAGTCCTTGCCTGCCCTGCCTTGCTGCCACCCTGCCTCCAAGCCTCCTGGCCAGCCGCCCTGGCAGCCAGTCTGCCTGCCAGCCTTGGTGCCTGCCTGCCTGCCTGCCTGCCTGCCTGCCTGCCTGCCTTCCTGCCAGGCTTCCTGCCAGGCTTCCTGCCAGGCTTTCTGCCAGCCTTCCTGCCAGCCTTGGTGCTTGCCAGCCTCCCTGCCAGCCTCCCTGCCAGCCTCCCTGCCAACCCCACAACCATGGGGAAGAAATGAAAGCCTCAGCAACCTGCCGCCCTCCCTGCCAAGAGGGACAGGGCCACCCTCCCACCCCCTGTCCCTGACTCTGTTTCTGCTGGGGCTTCTGCTGCTCGGGCTCACTCTTCTGGTGCTGGAGCTTCTGCTGAAGCTGCTCCTGGCAGTGGTGCTTCTGCTGCTGTGAACTCTGCTGAAGCTGCTCCTGGTCCTGCTGGTCCTGCTTGTCCTGCTCGCACTCCTGGACTTGCTCGAACTGACCGTACTGCTCGTGCTCCTGGTCTTGCTCGTCCTGCTCATCCTGCACGTCTTGCTCATGCTCCTGGTCCTGCTCGTACTCCTTGTCTTGCTGGCGCTGCTGGTGCTTACTCTGCTGATGATGATCCTGGTCCTGCTGGTGCTGCTGGTGCTGGTGCTGCTGCTGCTGATCCTGCTGCTGCTACTGCTGCTGCTGCTGATGATGATGATACTGCTGCTGCTGCTGCTTCTGCTGCTGCTGATGATTATGATCCTGCTGGTGATGATGATAATGATGATGATGATCCTGCTGGTGCTGCTGCTGCTGGTGGTGTGGAGGAGCAGCCCCTACAAACTGGAAGCCCCTCTGATGAGGGCCCATCTGGTCCTGCCAAAGGGAGGAAGAGGCATATGCAGGAACGGGAGAGGAGGCAATACTCCATTGAGGGGGAACACGAGGATGAGGTGCTGGAGTGGCTGAGAGAGAATGACTATCTGTGGTGGAAGGGACACTGGCTTTACAGGGACACCAAAAGGAAGCAGGCTGCTTGGAGAGAGAAGGCGGAGAGTCTGGGCTACACATCGGATGTGCTCCTTGGCTGGTGGAAGCGCATGCACACCTGGTACGGGAAGCTGCACCTCAAGAAATTTGGCCAGGCCACGGTTAAGCTGATGGACAGAGAGACCTATGTCATGGCCAGGTGCAGCTTCCTGGAGGGTGAGATCTGCCACCGAGGAGCAGCAGCAGCAGCCCCTCTCACGACCCTCTCTCTCCGGCAGTCTGCTGAGAGCCAGTCCTCTTCCGGCCGAGAGTCAGTTCCTGTCTCCAGGCAGGTTTCTGTGGAGCGTGCCATGGCGGAGAACCCGCGGACAGGTGTTTTAACCATGGTGGAGCACGTGGAGGACTCCCTCGTGCAGTGGGAGTCCTCCACGCGCTCCACCACAGTCCTACCCGAATCCACCCACAGCTCTACCTCCATAGAAAGGCAGAGAGCCAGACAGGAGGGGCAGAGCCACACTGTCCTGCTGGAGATCAGGGACACCATCCACACCAGCATAGATCTCCTCTCTCAGCTGGTCAACACCGACTCCTCATCCTCCAACCACAAGCCCTTCCTCACCTATGTCAATTAGTCCCTCAGGAACATGGAGGAAGCCCAGTAGCAGGTGCTGAAGAACCGGATCACAAACCTTCAGATCCAGAGGAACCTGCTCCCACCCAGCCCAGGTCTGCTCCTCCACCCCAGGTGATGTCCCTCCCATTCCAAGGCTTTCCACAGCCCCTCACCCACCAGGGCTACGGCTACCAGGAGGTCCAGCAGCACAGGCAGCAGCCCTTCCCAGTCCAGGCACAGAGTCATTGGGTGACACCGTTGCCACCGGTTCCACTGATGCCACCCACCCCAATGATGCCACCGACGACAGCAATGCCACCCATGCCAGTCCTCACCCAGCTGCAGACCAGACAGCCCCACTACACTACTCCTTCCTCCACCCCACAGCCAAGCCCGGCCTCAGTACATCTGTCATCAGTACTGGGGCTGACACCCCATGGCATGGAGGAAGGACCTCTCAGCATCATGGGTCTGAGCCAGCTATCCGAGAGCTTTCTCAACACACCGTCACCTGTTGTCCTCTCGGGGCCAGGCACCCCAGTGGGGCTTCAGACCAGCACTGCAGCAGCAACCACCTCCACAGCACCTGGAACCTTCACGCCTGAGACTGGGCACACCTCCGAGTGACCGTGAAGACTGCCAGAGACTGGGTGTGGACTTTATTTGGACACTTGACTTGGGTCTTTTTCCTTTTACAGCTTGTTGTTCAATAAAGTTTATCTTTGATTCACACACTTGCTTCATTTCTTTTTTTTAATAAAGTCTTGGTGGAAACTTTTAGAATTGGTTTAAGCCTTTGCATGCT
Organism: Laticauda colubrina; assembly: GCA_015471245.1. Taxonomy (NCBI): domain Eukaryota; kingdom Metazoa; phylum Chordata; class Lepidosauria; order Squamata; family Elapidae; genus Laticauda; species Laticauda colubrina. Next base: position 96,556,887 of record BLBF01000002.1, read on the forward strand.
TGTGGGATGGGTTAAGATAGCAGTGGGATGGGCAGGGATACCTTTGGGATGGGTTAAGATAGCTGTGGGATAGATAAACCTCCAGTGCAAGCTTAGTGGGACTGTATGGTCCACCCTCCCAGGTGCCACACCTATGGCCCTTTTTATCAATAACAATGTAATCAATCATCCACACATGTCAACACAAACACAACTCTTTATTAAACGCCCTGGTCATTGTAGGCCCACCCAACATACATGACCCAATCTCATCCGTGTGATGAGACAGGCTGAAGGAAGCACCCATTAATCATCTATCATCCTGTCTTGCCACTCCACTGCTACAGCTGGGGAGTTGCACCAGTGTTTCAGGAGGTTGCACTGCTTCTTCCCTTCACGTGAGGCTCTGTTGGGGCCTTGCACATCCTCAGTGTCTATTAGGTTTTGCCCTTGCCTCCATTCACCAGGCTCCATGTCCCCATTGCCTTGCTGGAGGTCCACGAGCCTGTTCTGCAACACTGGGTAGCGGGTGCGCATGAGATTGTGCAGGATGCAGCAAGCTTCCATGATCCTCCTCACAGTCTCTGGGAGATGCTGCATGGTGGTGAGAAGTACCTGGAACCTGTTGGCCAGGATGCCAAAGGCGTTCTCCGCCACCCTCCTTGCCCTGGACAGCCTGTATTTGAAGATCCTCTCTTCACGGGTGAGGAGTCTGGAGGTGTAGGGCTTCATGAGGTAGGTTGTGAGGGAGAAGGCGTCATCCCCCACGATGAAGTAGGACACATCTTGTGTGCCATTGGGCAGGGGGTCTGGATCTGGGAAGCCCATGATGAGTTTGCCTTCCAGCCCCTCCTTGAGGTCACTGGCGTTGTATACCTGGGCATCGGAACATGAGCCGTTGCCTGAAGCATTGATGTACATGAACTTGTATTCAGCATCGACCATGGCGAAGAGGACAATGCTGAAGAAGCCCTTGTAGTTGAAATAAGTGGACCCTGACTTGGGTGGTGCTTTTCAGGCCACGTGCTTGCCATCTATGGCTCCAACGGTGTGTGGGAAGTTCCACTTCTGATATCACTGCTCTGCAACTTTCTTCCAGCCTTGTTCAGTGGTGGGACACTGGAGGAGCTCCTGCAGGTATTCTTCGATGATGGCCTGCACCACTTCTCTGACCACAATGCTGATGGTGTTGTGTGGCACCCTCCATCCATACTGCATGCTGCTGTAGGCGGTCCTTGAGGCCAGGTGGTGCAGAGTGAGTGCCACCTTGAGCCCTGGTTCCATGCTGGGCCGGAAGTTGGTGCTCTGCTTGGTCAACCTGGGTGTCAGCCGCTGCACAACTTCGTCAAACATGGCTGGAGGCATCCTCATGAAGTTCTGGAATGCCCGAGTGTCTTCGTTCCTGAGCTCCATCATCAGCTTGTTGTAGTCCGTCCTCTGCTCTTCTGGTGAACCATCTTCATACCCAGACGCTTCTTGGCCGCCCCTTTTTCTTCCCGTAGTAGAGTTCACAGAGCCTGTAGATGGCTTTGCACTGTTGCAGAAGGATTGTGGCTGCCAAAAGGACTGTGTTATGATCCATGGTGGACATGACTGGATGCCGTGGAAGAGCAAGAGTCAGATGAAGGCTACAGAGGTCTGCACAGCTGGGCTGCTGGGCTGAAAGTGAGATGCAGGTGAGTTGCTCCACCTTTTTATAGGCAATATAGGTTTTCCCCTATGTGTCCTTTTGCATCCTCTAGGCATCCTCTAGACATCCTTAATATCCAAGATAGGTCCCCTCTGCGAACGTTTTTTCCATTTTAAATGCTTTGTTTCCATGCTGCATCCGTTCTGCATCCGTTCTGCATCCGTTCTGCATCTGTTCTGCGTCCGTTCCACTTCCTCCCTGCGTCTGAGCGAATGTGAGTTGAGTTGATGCGGAACGGATGCCTAGCGGATATAGCGGATGCATAACGGATGCAGAATGGATGCGTAGTGGATGCGTAGCGGATGCAGAACGGACGAATTGGATACATTTTCTACGCAAAAGTTTTGAGCAGCTCAAAATTTTCTGAGCGGAAGAAACGTCAATAAACGGATGCTGGACGGATAAAAAGGAAGCAAAATGGAGCCAGTGAGTACATCACGTTAACCAATGGATGGCAAGCTTTTTTGTCCCTTTTACATCCTCTTTGCATCCGTTGGTGCAGTGTGACAGGGCCTTTAATGCCATCTATAGAATATTTTATAGTGATTTTCTTTATATGCTGTTGACAATTTTAATTTGTAAGTTCTTTCCCTATCCTCTAATTTTATATTGTGACCTATGTTCCTTGATCAAACGTTCATTGTTCCCTTCACTATCTCTTCTTCCAGTTCTGCTTCTAATAAATAAATATATAATCTTGTAATAAATTTTTCTTCCTTACCTGTCAGAATTTGGTCCAATTGTGGTAATTGTTGTAAGTTAGTTCTTTTGCCTACCTCACAATGTATTCAGACAATAGCACCATTTGACAGTTAATTGGAACAGACATAGTAAAGACAGAATAAGGATCAACTATAGGGATAGGAAATTTCATACAGATATGATTTCTCTTTACTTAAGAAGGATGAAAGATTCCTTTAGTAAGGAAAAGCCTGGTGAAACCATATACTTTGATGATTAGAATAACTTTATATTGCAAAGGTAATATAAAGGTACCATTATTTTATAAATGTGAATCTGATACAGTATTTGAGCTGTGATGTTGCAGTACTGAAGCTGTGGTGGTGCAGTATTGCAGGTTAAATCTGCTGTCTGCCAACTGTCAGCAAGTTGGCAGTTCAATCCTGACTCGCCCCAGATTGACTCAGCCTTCCATCTTTCTGAGGTGGGTAAAATGAGGACCCAGATTGTTGGGGGCAATATGCTGACCCTGTAAACTGTGGAGAGAGGGCTGTAAAGCATTGTGAGCAGGGGTGGTATTCAGCAGGTTCTGACCAGTTCTGGAGAACCGGTAGAGGAAATTTTGATTAGTTCAGAGAACCAGCAAATCTGACTGGAGATTTTACAGTATCCTTCACCTGCCATGCCCACCAAGCCAGGCCCACAGAACCAGTAGTAAAAATTTTTTACTAAGTGCTAATGTGCTAATGTGATTGCTAATACAGTATACAATTCAAAATGGAAACTATGTTTTCATTACAATTGAAGAATGAATTTGAATTGCATCCAACACTTTGGGTTTGTCTATGTATAAAGTCCAAATTTCAATTTTCCCAAGACATCTACATTAAAGCAATAACATGAATTTAATTTGTTGTAATATATACTTTGTTTGGTGATTTATACTGTGTTGACCATGGTTTGGGATATTCATGTTTGGTCTAGAGCATGAGAGCATTTTTAAAAATATTTTGAAATGATATAATATATTCAAGTATTCCCAATTAACTAAAATACAATGGAAAAGTTATCCACAATCCCTATGATATTTTAATACCTTCTTTCTTCCTTGTATTTTTATATTTTTCTGGGTTTTTTTTTAAATCTACTTTTAAAAAAATCCAAATGAACAAATCCTTGTTCATTCATTCATTCATTCATTTCCAAATGAAGTAGTCAGTTTGGAAAGCAAGAAACAAGCAGGGACTGGAGACAAGAGTCTACCATTACGAATGATGATTGCTGGCACTGTTGAAACACTCTCTGGACAGCTATTATTCGTTTGTTCATTCATTCATTCATTCATTCATTCATTCATTCATTTGGTCTGCAACTCACTGTTTCTCCATGCATCACTTAGAATACAGTATTTCACTTCAACTCCAGATTCTCAAGATATTTTTTCCTGCGTATAACTAATTATTGTTATGTTATATGTTCTTGTTGAAAAATAATTACTTTAAGAATGGGATGCAGCATAATAACTACATGCCAGTAATTATTAGGCCATGACCCTCTTCTAAGAACCAGTTTTAAAAGTGCATGTATAAAAGTCATTAAGGAAGCATTTAAAAAATTGCAAAAGTGTCTCAAAATTACTGGCTGTATTACTAATTATTTCCATTAGAAGCACTCTTACTCTGGGTTAACAACAAAATAAAGTAAAGCTTTCAAGTTGTTTTATTTAGGAAACAAAAACTGTTTTTCCCATCTGCTGTCTAAAATAGAGCATACCTGTTCAGAATTTCCCCTGAATATTGTATTTCTAAAGAGGGTGATATATAAGTGTGTCTGTGTGTGTGTGTGTGTGTGTGTGTGTGTGTGTGTGTGTGTGTGTGT
>BLBF01000002.1:96571191-96630489 GCA_015471245.1 Laticauda colubrina
CACGGGCTCGCTCTTCTGGGGCTGGGGCTTCTGCTGCTTCTGCTTTTGGAGGAGCTGATGACAAGCACTCCAGCACCAGCCACCTCCACAGCACCTGCACCCTTCACCCCTGAGACTGAGTGCCCAAGAGGAGTGCCAGAGACTCATTTTTGTTTTATAGCTTCTTGTTAATAAAGTCTATTTTTTATTCATACACTTGATTCGTTTCTTTTTTTTAATAAAGTCTTGGTGGAAACTTTTAGAAATGGTTTAAGCCTTTGCATGCTTGTGGGATGGGTTAAGATAGCAATGGGATGGGCAGGGATACCTTTGGGATTGGTAATAGCTGTGGGATAGATAAACCTCCAGTGCAAGCATAGTGGGACTGTATGGTCCACCCTCCCAGCTGCCACACCTTTGGCCCTTTATTATCAATAACAATGTAAGCATTGATACACACATTTGAACATCAACACAATTCTTTATTAAATGCCCTGTTCATTGGAGGCCCACCCAACATACATGGCCCAATCTCATCCGTGTGATGAGACAGGCTGAAGGAAGCATGCATTAAGCATCTATCATCCTGTCTTGCCATTCCAATGCTCCAGCTGGGGAGTTGCACCAGTGTTTCAGGAGGCTGCGCTGCTTCTTCACTTCACATGAGGCTCTGTTGGGGCCTTGCACATCCTCAGTGTCGATCAGGTTTCACCCTTGCCCCCATTCCCCAGGCTCCATGTCCCCATTGCCTTGTTGGAGGTCCACGAGCCTGTTCTGCAAGACTGGGTAGCGGGTGCGCATGAGATTGTGCAGGATGCAGCAAGCTTCCATGATCCTCCTCATGGTCTCTGGGCGATGCTGCATGGTGGGGAGAAGTACCTGGAACCTGTTGGCCAGGATGCCAAAGGCATTCTCCACCACCCGCCTTTCCCTGGACAGCCTGTAGTTGAAGATCCTCTCTTCACGGGTGAGGTATTTGGAGGTGTAGGGCTTCATGGGGTAGGTTGTGAGGGAGAAGGCGTCATCCCCCACAATGATGTAGGGCACATCTTGTGTGTCGTTGGGCAGAGGTTCTGGATCTGGGAAGCCCACGATGAGGTTGCGTTCCAGCTCCTCCTTGAGGTGACTGGCGTTGTATACCTGGGCATCTGAAGATGAGCCGTTGCCTGAAGCATCGATGTACATGAACTTGTAGTCAGCATCGACCATGGCGAAGAGGATGATGCTGAAGAAGCCCTTGTAATTCAAATAAGTGGACCCCGACTTGGCTGGAGCTTTGCAGGCCACGTGCTTGCCATCTATGGCTCCAATGGTGTGGGGGAAGTTCTATTTCTGATACCACTGCTCTGCAACTTTCTTCCATCCTTCTTCAGTGGAGGGGCACTGGAGGAGTTCCTCCTTGTATTCTTTGATGATGGCCTGCACCACTTCTCTGACCACAGTGCTGATGGTGTTGGGTGGCACCCTCCAGCCGTACTACATGCTCCTGTAGGTGGTCCCTGAGGCCAGGTGGCACAGAGTGAGTGCCACCTTGAGCCCAGGTTCCAGGCTGGGCGGGAAGTTGGTGTTTGTCTTGGTCAACCTGGGTGTCAGCCACTGCACAACTTCATCAAACATGGCTGGAGGCATCCTTATGAATTTCTGGAATGCCCGAGTGTCTTCGTTCCTGAGCTCCACCATCAGCTTGTTGTACAGTCCATACTCTGCTCTTCTCCTGATCCATCTTCGGACCCAGACGCTTCTTGGCCACCCCTTTTTCTTCCTGTAGTAGAGTTCACAGAGCCTGTAGATGGCTTTGCACTGTTGCAGAAGGATGGTGGCTGCCAAAAGGACTGTGTTACGATCCACGGTGGACATGACTGGATGCTGTGGAAGAGGAAGAGTCAGATGAAGGCTGCAGAGGTCTGCAGCAGGGCTGCTGGTTTGAAAGTGAGATCCAGATGTGTTGCTCCCCCTTTTTATAGGCAGTATAGGTGTCCCTTTGCATCCTCTAGGCATCCTCTAGGCATCCTCTAGGCATCCTTAATATCTGAGATAGGTTCCCTCTGCGGACTTTTTTTCCATTTTACATGCTTTGTTTCCGCTAGACATCCGTTCTGCATCCTTTCTGCATCCGTTCTGCATCCATTCCGATTCCTCCCTGCATCCGAGCGGATGCGAGTTGCGCGGATGCGCAACGGATGCCTAGCTGATATAGCGGATGCATAACGGATGCGTAACAGATGCATAGCGGATGCGTAGCGTATGCAGAATGGATGAATTGTTTTGAGCAGCTCAAAACTTTCTGAGCAGATGAAACGTCCATAAACGGATGCTGGACGGATAGAGAGGAAGCAAAACGGAGGCAGTGAGTACATCGCTTTAACCAATGGATGGCAAGCTTTTTTTGAATTGGCAGCCTTTTTTAATCAACTCGCTATAACTAGTCTACTCTGGAGAAATGTATCTATTTCATTCCTACCCAGCAGGTACAAAATTATTGATATCCTGGATGCTCCTTATGATATTCTTTGGCCCTAAGTGGAGCCATTCTTTTTCTTATACTAAATTTTCTTGTTCTAAAGGAAATAAATTCCAGCTTTTGGGTAATTTGTTCATAAGCCTGCATTTGTACATTAATTTACCCCTTTTCTGCTCTCTATGTGCCTTGTATTTCTTCTGGCATAGTGAATAGAATTAGAGAAGAAAATTCCTTCTGTCTTTTCATGCTATGATAACACATGTTACCTCAGAGCCATAAAGATGATAAATGCAGTATTACTATATACAGTCATATAAGCTCCAGAAAGCAACACAAAGGGCAGAGGCCAAAAACATGAAGAAGAGTATTCTGGATTTGACCCTGCCTCCCTCTGTAGCTGTAAGACTTTCGTATTTTGCACAAATCAATGTTTCTCAACCTTAGATGCTTTAAGATGTCTGGATTTCAACTCCCAGAATTTCCTAGCCAACTGTGATTAAAGTTGTCAAGGTTGAGAGGCACTGATATAGACTGCCATTCTTATTTATTGAAATTCCAGGTTTCATCGAGAAATGTTAGAATACTCCATCAGTTTCTGAGTAGAACAGCTATATTCATTTATGCATTATTTGAAAGTCCCTTACTTGTGAAAAAAATAAGTCTAGGTGATTATTCTAGGTGCCTTTGTCTATGAATTGGATCTATTTCTTTTGTTCCCCTGGCAGTTTTGCTCATACCTTTCATTGGTTATTTTTTCTTGTATTCTTCATTTTCTCCAACTTTTCTCACATGGATTCATTGTTTGTTTACATTATGGTTTGCATTTGATAAATCTTGCTGCTTTTTGAATGTATTATTTTGCATGGTGTCTTGTATATTTATATTTCAATGTATTTCACAGACTTTGATTTGTTTTTCTTCTTTTATTTATTTCTCCGCACTTTCATTTCTGCCATCAAAAAGCTGACACTTCTTGATCCAGATATGTAGCTATAAAAAGAATCCTGCCATTATCATAGAAAAGGTTTACAGACTCCTATCATGATTCAAGAGGGGAAAGCCCGCTTTGAAACTTCCAGTGCTGAAAGCCTTTGAGCCAAACTGCAGAAGCTTAGATGTTTGGTTTAGTAAAAAGTTAAAGATACCCTTTATTTCAGTTCAATTCCTGGTGGTTTTCTAATCATATCCATGTAATTTTTTTTTAATATCATATGTAAATCATTACTCACTGCTTTTTCCTAGGTTCCCCTCCCCACAACTTTCTAATTCAGCCACAGCATCTGGAACTTGCTGGTTGTGATGAAAGCATTAAACAAGCTGTAGGTTAAGAAAATGAGTGAAACTCAATATGTTGGCTTTTTGACTACAAATCTCTGATAAGCAGAAATTTAATAGAATAACTGAATGACAGAGTTGGAAGGGACATTAGAGGTCTTCTAGTCTACAGCTCTGATCAGACAGGAGATGCTATACAGTACTATTTCAGAAAAGTGGCTGTCCAGTCTCTTAAAAAACTCTAGTGATGGAGTGCCCTTCTGAAGCCAAGCCATTTCACTGGTTAAATTGTTCTCATTGTCAGGAAAGTTCTCCTTGGTTCTAAGTTGCTTCTCTCCTTGTTTATCAACCATTGTTTCTTATCTTGCCTTCTAGTGCTCAATCCTTTGTCAAAACAGACCACTTCTATGAAGGTTTGTTCTATCCAATGGAAGAAAAAAATAGAAGTCATCAGTTAGCAACAAAATATCTGCTAAATCTATGCAACTGACTAATATTATATGTTATGAAAAATCTATATGTACATATAAAAGTTTGAACATACAAGTAAGGCTGAGAAAATAATTAGTTCATTCAATTCAGATGAGCTGATATATAAATGTAATATGAATTATATTATAAAATTAAATAAAATAATAATTGATCACCTGATGAAGAACAATTGTCCAAATAAATTCTTATTTCATATCAATGAGCATAATGTTCCCAAACTCAAGGTTTTCATCAGATTCAGTTGAACAACAACACAAGGTGGAAAAACATAATTGAGAGTAGCTTTCTATTCATCTGTGACAAGATTATAAGATCTGTACCTAGTCTGCTGAAGCTGCATTCTATATTTTTATTTTTTTGAAATAGAAATTATATGCAAAGGGTGCAACTGTGATGAAAAAAATAGAGAACAATTATTGTTCTCAGTACTCAACATGTTTTTTCTACATAGCAATAGCACTATGACTTATATACCACTTCAAAATTCTTTACAACTCTTTCTCTAAGTGATTTATATAGCCAGCATATTATCCCCAACAATCTGGGTTCACACTTTACCCACCTCGGAAGGATGGAAATCTGAGTTAGCCTTGAGTCAGTGAGAATCGAACTGCTGGCAGTTGACAGAATTAGCCTTCAATACTGCATTCTAACCTCTGTGCCACCAGGGCTCATAACATACTTCTGCTAGCATTTCATCATTGGTTACTCAATCATGCCATCATAGATTATAACCATATTTTCCACTTGCTGATGTCAGTTTCATGTCATATACATATATTTTGTGATCTGCAACTAACCAGCATTGTTGATGAAGGTTGTTTTTATCTGTTAATGGAAACAACCTTCATCTTAATTTTTGACAATTAGATTGATTTCACTCTAAAAGAAGCATCACTATTCATTACAAACAGTCTCTCTCAATGTATTTGTCCAACATGTTTAATTATGTTCCCCTCCATGGAAGATTTTGCACTGAAAATTTCATCAAATATTATCTGGGAAGAATAATATGTATCTACTTAAAATTAATAATAATAAATCAAGTTTTTTAAAAACTATATACAAGAGATATTGTCAAGCTCAAGGAATAGAAACTGGAGTGATACAAATAAATGCAGGTTTATTACACGCAAAACACTCTCTACAAGAATCTGAATTATTTATGATCAGAGCAAATTGGAAGTAGATAAAAGTTGATGAAATGGACTAAGATCTTTGGTGGGTACAGAGGGATTTGAGACTGATGATACATTTGACCCCTCCCTTCAGCTCAGCCTAGTCATTTTCTATAGATACATTTCCACTAATTTCCATTAAACTTGGCAAATTTCATTCCTCCCATAATCATCTACTTTACATTTAAATGTAGCAACATTATACTGATTGCTAGAAGAAGAATTAGGTCTCTGTTCCCCTCTTCCTATTTTATTCAAAATTCTTGCAGCCCAAGTCAAATTGAACTACTTCTGGAATGACCTGAATTGGATAAGACCTTTCTGAAGCTCTCCAAACTGCATCAGGCAACCTCAAAATGAAACTGATCATAGACAAATTGAATGTATTTAGGGCCCGGTCCCACTGCACTTATGGATGCAAAGAGGATGTAAAACTTTTTAAAAAGCTTGCCATCTGTTGGAAAATGTTATGCATCCTTTGTGTACTCACTGCATACATGTTTCATACGCTCTATCCATCGAGAATTCGTCCACTGAGATTTCATCAGCGCAAGAAGTTTTGAGCTGCACAAAACTTTGTGAACGGATGAACTTTCTGCCACGTATGATGTACATCCGCGACATATATGGGCAACAAAAGGTCTATGTCCGTTATCATCTGTTAAACATCTGCTGTGTCCTCTCTGCAACCTCTGGCCATCCCCTCAACTCACATCCGCTGCAGCTGAAAATGGAAAGAGGGAGGAAACAAAAGGTACAGAGAACGTCTACACAGCGTTAGTAGCATGGAAATAGAAAGGATGTAAGTGTATGCATCTCGTATATAAAGGATTAAAAACGGACAAAATGTTTGTATCTAGGATGTATCTCATATATTTAGCATGTCTGCAGTATGCCTAGAGTATATAGAAGAACACCTAGCGGACAACCGATATTTCCTATAAAAAGGGGGAGAAAATCATCTGAATTCAGTATGAGTCCAGCAACCATGATGTACAGACCTCTTCACCCTTGGTCTTGGTCTTCAACATCATCAGTTGTTTTCCACCATAGATGATGACACAGTCCATATGATAGCTGCGCTCATTCATCACCAGAACCAAAATATGTTCAGACTGTTTCAACTTTTATACAGAAGGAGAAGAAGGAGACGTCCAAGAGCTGTGTGGGTCCGAGGTTGGATCATGAGAAGAATAGAGTTTGGACTGCATGACCAGTTGATGGTGGAGTTGAAGACCCTCGTGCATTCCATCACTTCATGAGGATACCACCAGCTATGTTTGACAAACTTGTAGAGTGTCTGAGACCCAGGTTCCATCCCAGCACCATCTTCCATCCCAACCTGGACCCTTGACTGAAGGTGGCACTGACTCTGCATCACCTGGCCTCTGGAACCACATACAGAAACATACAGTATGCGTGGAGGGTGCCACACAACAGCATAAGTAAAGTGGTCAGAGAAGTGGTGCAGGCCATCATTGAAGAATATGTGGAGGAGCTCCTCAATTGCCCCACCACTGAACAAGGCTGGAGAAAACTTACAGAAGAGTGGTATCAGAGGTGGAACTTTCCCCATACCATTGGAGCCATAGATGGGAAGCACGTGGCCTGCAAAGCTCCAGCCAACTCAGGGTCCACTTATTACAACTACAAGGGCTTCTTCAGTATCATCCTCTTTGCCATGGTTGATGCTGACTATAAGTTCATCTACATCGATACTTCAGGCAACGGGTCAGCTTCAGATGGCCAGGTATACAAAGCAAGTGACCTCAAGAATGGGCTGGAATGCAACCTCATCATGGGTTTTCCAGATCCAGACCCCCTACCTCATGAAGCCCTACACTTCAAGATGCCTCACCCGTGAAGAGAGGATCTTCAACTACAGGCTGTCCAGGGCAAGACGGGTGGTGGAGAACGCCTTTGGCATCCTGGCCAACAGGTTCAGGGTACTTCTCACCACAATGCAGCATCACCAAGGAACTGTGAGGAGCATCGTGGAAGCTTGCTGCATCCTGCACAATCTCATGCGCACCCGCTACCCAGTGTAGCAGAACAGACTTGTCAATTGTAAACAAGGGAATGGGGACATGGAACCTGGTGAATGGAGGCAAGGACAAAACCTGATAGAAACTTTGGATGTACAAGGCCCCAACAGAGCTTCACGTGAAGGGAAGAAGCAGCGCAACCTACTGAGACACTGGTGCAACTCCCCAGCTGGAGCAGTGGAGTGGCAAGACAGGATGGTAGATGCTTAATGGATGCTTCCTTGAGACTGTCGCATAACACTGATGAGATTGTGCCATGTATGTTGAGTCGTCCTACAATGAATAGGGAATTAAGAAAGAGCTTTGTTTATTTTAAAATGTGTGGATGAATGAATAAACTGTTATTGATAATAAAGGTCCATATATGTGGCAGCTGGAATGGTGGACCATACAGTCCCACTATGCTTGCACTGGAGGTTTATCTATCCCACAACTATCCTTATCTATCCCACAAGTATGCAAAGGCTTAATCATTTGTTAAAAGTTTTCACCAACACTTTACTAAGGTAAAAAAATGAACCAAGTGTCTTAAGCAAAGATAACCTTTCTTAACTTTCTTAACTTTAAGACTTTATTAAATAAGCAAAATGAACCAAGTAAAGTGTCTTAAGCAAAGATAAACTTAATAAGTACAACTCAGTCTGTGACACTATTCTCAGTCACTCTGAGTCATGTCCCTGGTCTCAGCTGTTAAGCGGGCAGGGACTGTGGAGATGGCTGTGGCTTGAGTGCTGGTCTGAGGCTCCATTGGGGTGCTTGGCCCTGAGGGTACAACAGGGGATGGTGTGTTCAGGAAGCTATCTGAGAGCTGACTCAGTCCCGTGAGGTTGAGAGGCCCTTCATCAAGGACTTGAGATGTCAGGCCCAATAATGATGACAGATTTTCCATTGAGGGGTTGGCTGTGGGGTGGAGGAAGGAGGAGTGTATTGGGGCTGTCTGGTCTGCAGCTGGGTGAGGTGTGGCATCTGTGGCATGCAATGAACCTGGGCCTGGACTGCGAAATTCTGCTTCTGCTATGGGAAGTCCTGGTAGTCGTAGTCTTGGTAGGTGAGGGGCTGTTGAAAGCCGTGGAAGGGCTGTGACATCACATGGGGTGGAGGAGTAAACCTGGACTGGGTAGGAGCAGCTTCAGCTGGGCCTTGAGGGTTGTGCAGAAGTGCTGTGATATTTTGCTTCATCACCTGGTACTCAGCCTCGGGCAGGTCCCTGAGGGTCTGGCTCACGTAGGTGATGAAGGGCTTCCAGTCCGAGGATGGTATGTCACTGTGGACCAGCTGAGAGAGAAGTTCTGTGCTGGTTTTCATTGTGTCCCTGATCTCCAACAGCACACTGTGGTCCTGGCCCTCCAGTCTGCCTCTCTGCCTGCATCCTCTGGAGCTGGGGGTGGGGGTGGGTTGGCCTCTGGTGGCTGCTGCTGCTTCCTCCATTCGTGACAGCAGGGGGTCATCCTCCATGGGATCCTCCAAGTCTGCCAGCATGGGGAGTGCAGCTGTTGGGGGGGTCTCTGCCATGGGGCCCTCTGAAGACATGTGCCTGGACAGGGTAGCTGGCTCCTGGCTGAAAGAGGACTGGCTGACTGTGGGCTATCTGAGGGAGAGGGGTCTCAGAGCCTGCCCAGATTTCTTGAGGTGTAGCTTGCCATACCAGGTGTGTATGTGCATCCACCATCCAAGGAGTACTTCTGCAGTGTACCCCAGGCTCTCTGCCTTGTCTCTCCAAGCTGCCTGCTTCTTCTTGGTGTCTTGATAGAGTCTGTGGCCCTTTCTCCAGAGGTATTCATTCTCCCTCAGCCATTCCAGCACCTCATCTTTATGCTCCTCAGAAATGGTATACTGTTTCCTCTCTCCCTTTTGCTTCCCTTGCCTCTTCCTCCCTCTGGCAGGGGCTTCAGCAGGGCCTTCAGGGGCTTGAGCAGCAGGGCCAGGGGCTTCAGCAGGGCCTTCAGGGGCTTGAGCAGCAGGGCCTTCAGGGGCTTGAGCAGCAGGGCCTTCAGGGACTTCAGCAGCAGGGCCTTTAGGGGCTTCAGCAGCAGGGGCTTCAGGGGTTGAGCAGCAGGGCTTTGAGGGCCTTGGGGCTGGTCCACCACAGCAGCAGCAGCAGCAGCAGTTTCAGAGTCAGTGCCAGGGTGTGGGATGCTGGTTCTGGCCTTCTTGCCAGGGCTGGAATGAGTAGGCACAGGCTTCCTCTTCTTGCCTGACTGACGAACCGTGGTGTTCCTGCAAGATGTATGTGGCAGAACGTCTTTCCCCTGTATGCTGACTGCGTGCATGCTGTATCCTTTTATATCTGCGGAGCTGATGCAATTCATATTCCCCGCATGCGCAGTGAACGCTTTGCATCCGATATACATCCACATGGCATCCCCTTCATTTCCTACAGGTGTCCGTGATGCATCCGCTTCATCCCCTATGCATCTGCCCCTTCCGCTATGCATCCGCTTTGAAATTCTCCCCCAGAACCCCTTCGGAGGTGTCACCCACTTCCATCCGCTTTCATCCTCTAGGCTTCCTATGAATATCCAGTTAACATCCCCGCTACATACTACCACGTCCGTTCTTTTCCGTTCTTTTCTGTTCTGTTTATGCAAATGTTCACCACTTTTTGGAGCGGATGACAATGGATGGAGCCACCCCTGAAATTTTGTTCATCCGCTGTGTCCTTTATGCATACGTTTTGCATCCATCAGCCAGTGGGACCGGGTCTTTAGTCTAATGATAAGCCTGAAAATAGAACATTTCACTTAATGTTCAGTTTTTTACACCTTACTGCTGTAGGGATTATAGATAGAAGAAAGAATCTTTGATGATTCATTTGTCAATTTATTGTTTACATGGCATGTAATTAATCATCCTATAATTCTTTAATCAATGAATATTGTTAAGCCTGGGTTCCCCAACCAGGGTTAGGTAGACAAGCTAAACAGAATGTGCAGCGTTAGTCAGATAGGCACACAGATAAATGAGTGAGCTAAGCTTGTATGTTTATTAACATACAGTAAAAATAACAGATACGCTTGTGCTATCAAAAATATATTTTATTCCAGTATAAGTTTATAGCATAGTCAAAAACAGTCCAATATTCATTTACCATGTAGTCAGTCCATTCAGGGATATTCATTTAGCAAAGTCCATGTAGAATATCCTATTGTCAGTTCACATAAATCAGTCCGTTGTTATCTCTCCCGTTCGAGCAATGCAGTCTTGCTTCCAAGCAGTAATCAGTGATCATCAAAGCCAGAGAGAGAGCGAGCAAGCTGTAGCCTTGCTACTTTTATATGGTTTTCATAACCACACCCACAATTGCTATTTTACATTTAAAGCTGCATACACTAACTATGATTCATAGTTAGTATTTCACCTAAAACAGTTAGGGTGAACAATGTTATCCCTAACAAAGTCCATGTAGAATATCCTATGTCAGTTCACTTACAAAATCAGTCCTTTGTTGTCTCTCCCGTTCGAGCAATGCAGTCTTGATTCCAAGCAGTAATCAGGGATCATCAAAGCCAGAGAGAGAGAGAGTGAGAGCAAGCCGTAGTCTTGCTACTTTTATATTGTTTTCTTAACCACTCCTTTAATTGCTATTTCACAGTTAAAGCTGTATACACTCTAACATACACTAACTATGATTCATAGTTATTATTTCACCTAAACCAGTTAGGGTGAACAATGTTATCCCTAATAAATATCACCCATATTTTTAGTCTAAATTTTATTGTTAATTAAGGTTTTAGCCTGTCAGCTATTGGTTTTGCCAATGAGTCACCTTAAAATGAAAACTGTGATCTACACAAGAATATTCTTTGTTTTTATTTTTTCTGTTTTGTGCCTTCAGCAGAGACTTGATTGGGAATTGTGTTTATCTCTCTTCTATAAAGAGCTTCACTGAAGCAGCTGTCTTATTGATATTTTCCCAAAACTAATGTTTTTGGAAATTCATTGCATACAGTTATGCAAAACTGGAAAATATAGCATAAGCGAATACAAAGCACCAGTGGAAATAGAAGTACATATTTGTCTTTTTTAATGTAAGTTTGCAGGAATTAAAGGATGCATATGGATACAATTATATTTTTTTAAGAAAGTCTAAAGGAGAAAAAGATCATCACTAAAGAGAAAAATGTAAGATTTTTTCAGTATCATGAAAAATATAAGAGTACAATAGTTATTCATTGCATTTTTGGCAGATGTAAGGTAGCTGAAAGAGATACATAGGAAAAGAAATTCCCTTGAAATTTTGGCCAGGGAATCTGATTAGCTTCAATTCTTTATGAGATAGCATTGAGAATGTAAATGCAAAAAGACAGAGGTAATATAAAACCACCTTTATTAATAAAAATAGTTACTGTAAGTAGTGAAATGAAAACAGAATACACAAAATACATTTGCAAGGCAAAATGAAGTAATGATTAATTTTTAATCCAGAAAAAGTTAAGTAAGGTTCTGTGAGAGCTGTGGTCACCAACATTTTTTGTACCAGGGACCAGTTTCACGCAGAAACACTTTTTCAAGGACCGGCAAAATCAATTTTTCCCCAATAGTAAAGGGCTTCTTTACTATTTCTTTACTAAAAGCATATTTTTATATTTATTTTAATCAACAATTATTCATTATTTGCAGCCATTTTGCAGTACAAAATGATCCATGGACCGGTACCGGTCCAAGGCCCGGTGGTTGAGGACCCTTGTGTTAGAGAATAAGAGAAAAATACAGTGAGGAAGAGATGAAATGGACATTTGATAGCTATCGTTTTCTTTAAGGGTGTGAACTGTATTTTTATCTCAAGACAAAGTTCCAGTTCTGAGATATAGTCTCAGTTAAGTGGTGTTTAAGCTGAGACATTGCAAGAGGGCAAAAGGAAATAAACCTTGAAGAGTTTTGCTCATTTTGTAGCAGAGCACCCAGAGTCATGTTTGACTGTTATTTATTTAATTATGATAGCATCATTCTTCCATTTGTTGTTGTTGCTATCATTACAGGCACCAAGAAATTACCTTTCAGTTATACTTCTCCATCATTCCAGATGCAGTTTTCATTACCTTTGTAAAGGTAAGATGTATACAGGCATATAAAGGCATGTTTGTGGCAGCATTGAAAAACTGGTTTTCATTAGTTCTATGCAATTTCTGTGCAATTTTCATACCTATAAAAGTTTCCACATAAGCTAGAATCATGACTGCTGAGAAATATTTGGGAAGAGAGGAAAGTTTATCAAAGGTTTATGATATAGCTCTCCCATTTCATCTCATATAGTAATCTAGTATAAGTAGCCCACTTCATTTGTTCATTGAAATATAAGTAGTAAGGAAGTTGCATGAAGGAGCTTTTTACTATCAATCACTCCTTCATTTTTGATCATCCATATCGACAAGACTTAAGCCCATGTCACACTGCACCAACGGATGGAAAGAGGATGTAAAATGGAGAGAAACACTTGCCATCTGTTGGTTAACGCGATTCATCTGTTTTGTACTCACTGCCTCCGTTTTTCATCCTCTCTATCCATCCAGCATCCGTCGACTGACATTTCATCCGCTCAAAAAGTTTTGAGCTGCTCAAAACTTTTTGAGCGTAAAATGTATCCAACGCGTCCGTTCTGCATCCGCAACGCATACGGGGAACATCCGTTCTACATCCATCATCATCCGTTACGCGTCCGCTATATCTGGTAGGCATCTGCTGCGCATCCGTGCAACTCAAATCCGCTCCAGTGGAAAGGGGACACAGGGAGGAAGTGAAACGGATGCGGAACGGACGCGCAGTGTTAGTAGCACGGACGGAGAAAGGATGAAAGTGGATGCAGCTCGCAAAGAAAGCATTTAAAATGGAAAAAACCTTTGCAGAGGGGACCTATCTTAGATATTAAGGATGTCTAGAGGATGCCTAGAGGATGCAAAAGGACACATAGTGGAAAACCTATATTGCCTATCAAAAGGGGGAGGAACTCACCTGGATCTCACTTTCAGTCCAGCACCCCTGCTGTACAGACTTCTGCAGCCTTCATCTGGCTCTTGCTCTTCCACAGCATCCATTGATGTCCACCATGGATCGTAACACAGTCCTTTTGGTAGCCAGCATCGTTCTGCAACAGTGCGAAGCCATCTACAGGCTCTTTCAACTGTTCTACGGGAAGAAAAGGAGGCAGCCAAGAAGTGTCTGGGACCGAAGATGGATCGGGAGAAGAGCAGAGTACGGACTGTACAACAAGCTGATGGTTGAGCTGAGGAACGAAGACCCTCGTGCATTCCAGAACTTCATGAGGATGCCTCCAGCCATGTTTGATGAAGTTGTGGAACAGCTGAGACCCAGGTTGACCAAGCAGAGCACCAACTTCCAGCCCAGCTGGACCCTGGGATCAAGTGGCACTGACTCTGCACCACCTGGCCTCAGGGATCACCTACAGGAGCATGCAGTACGGCTGGAGGGTGCCACACAACACCATCAGCATTGTGGTCAGAGAAGTGGTGCAGGCAATCATCGAAGAATACCTGGAGGAGCTCCTCCAGTGCCCCTCCACTGAAGAAGGATGGAAGAAAGTTGCAGAGCAGTGGTATCAGAAGTGGAACTTCCCCCACACCGTTGGAGCCATAGATGGCAAGCACGTGGCCTGCAAAGCTCCAGCCAAGTCGGAGTCCACTTATTTCAACTACAAGGGCTTCTTCAGCATGATCCTCTTCACCATGGTCGATGCTGACAACAAGTTCATGTACATTGATGCTTCAGGCAACGGGTCAGTTTCAGATGCCCAGGTATACAACGCCAGTCACCTCAAGGAGGGGCTGGAATGCAACCTCATCATGAGCTTCCCAGATCCAGATCCCCTGCCCAACGACACGCAAGATGTGCCCTACTTCATTGTGGGGGATGATGCCTCTCCCTCAGAACCTACCTCATGAAGCCCTACACTTCCAGACTCCTCACCCGTGAAGAGAGGATCTTCAACTACAGGCTGTCCAAAGCAAAGCAGGTGGTGGAGAACGCCTTTGGCTTCCTGGCCAACAGGTTCCAGGTACTTCTCACCACCATGCAGCATCGCCCACAGACCTCGAGGAGGATCGTGGAAGCTTGCTGCATCCTGCACAATCTCATGCGCACCCACTACCCAGTGTTGCAGAACATGCTCGTGGACCTCCAACAAGGTAATGGGGACATGGAGCTGGGGAACGGAGGTAAGGACGAAACCTGATATACACTAAGGATGTGCAAGGCCCCAACAGAGCTTCACATGAAGGGAAGAAGCAACGCAACCTCCTGAGACACTGGTGCAACTCCCCAGCTGGAGCAGTGGAGTGGCAAGATAGGATGGTAAATGATTAATGGATGCTTCTTTCAGCCTGTCTCATCACACTGATGAGATTGGGCCATGTATGTTGGGTGGGCCTATAATGAACAGGGCATGTTTATGTTGACGTGTGTGAATGATTGATTACATTATTATTGATAATAAAGGGCCATAGGTGTGGCACCTGGGAGGGTGGACCATAGAGTCCCACTATGCTTGCACTGGAGGTTTATCTATCCCACAGCTATTACCCATTCCAAAGGTATCCCTGCCCATTCCACAGCTATTACCCATCCCAAAGGTATCCCTGCCCTTCCCACAGCTATTACCCATCCCAAAGGTATCCCTGCCCATCCCACAGCTATTACCCATTCCAAAGGTACATCTGCCTATCCCACAGCTATTACCCATCCCAAAGGTATACCTGCCCATCCCACTGCTATCCTTACCCATCCCACAAGTATGCAACTGAACCAAGTGTGTGAAGCAAAGATAATCTTTATTAATAACAAGCTGTAAAAGAAAAATGACCCAAGTCAAGTATCCAAAGCAAAAATAAAGTCAACAGGTAGCCACCCAGTCTCTGGTACTCTTCTTGGTCACTCGAGGCATGCCCAGTCTCAGGGGTGAAGGGTCCAGGTGCTGTGGAGGTGGCTGCTGCTGGAGTGCTGGTCTGAAGTGCCACTGGGGTGCCTGGCCCCGAGAGGAGAACATGGGACGGTGTGTTGAGGAAGCTCTCAGACAGCTGGCTCAGCCCCATGATGTTGAGAGCCCCTTCTTCCATGACATGGGGTGTTAGCCCCAATACTGATGACAGATGTACTGAGGCCGGGCTTGGCTGTGGGGTGGAGGAAGGAGCAGTGTAGTGGTTCTGTCTGGTCTGCAGCTGGGTGAGGACTGGCATCGGTGGCATCGGTGGTGTGGGTGGCATCGGTGGTGTGGGTGGCATTGGTGGCATCAGTGGCACCAGTGGCGTCCGATGTACCTGTGCCTGGACTGGGAAGGGCTGTCTGTGCTGCTGGACCTCCTGGTAGCCATCGCCTTGGTAGGAGAGGGCCTGTGTAAAGCCTTGGAAGGGCAGTGACATCACCTGGGGTGGAGGAGCAGACCTGGACTGGGTGGGAGCAGGTTCATCTTGGTCTGGAGGGTTGTGAAGAAGATCGGTGATCCTGTCCTTCACTACCTGGTATTGGGGTTCTGACATGTTCATGAGAGTCTGGTTGATATAGGTGAGGAAGGGCTTGTGGTTGGAGGATGGAGCATCGGTGTGTACCAGCTGAGAGAGGAGATCTACGCTGCTCCTGATCGTGTCTTTTATCTCCAGCAGGACAGTGTGGCTCTGTCCCTCCGGTTTGCCTCTCTGCCTTTCTGTGGAGGTGGAACTGGGGGTGGATGCGGGTTGGGCTATGGTGGAAGTGCCCTCTCCTTGCTCCCACTGCGTCAGGGGGTCCTCCACACACTCCGCCATGGGGAGTGCAACTGTCAGGGGGTTCTCTGTCATGGCACGCTCCACAGATACCTGCCTGGACACAGGAGCTGACTCTTTGTCAGAAGAGGACTGGCTCTCAGCAGGCTGCCTGAGAGAGAGGGTTGTGAGAGGGGTGCTCCTCGGTGGCAGATCTCACCCTCCAAGAAGCTGCACTTGGCCATCACGTAGGTCTCTGTCCGTCAGTTTGACCGCGGCCTGGCCAGATTTCTTGAGGTGCAGCTTCCCATACCAGGTGTACATGTGCTTCCACCAGCCGAGGAGAACCTCCGAAGTGTAGCCCAGGCTCTCCACCTTCTCTTTCCAAGCAGCCTGCTTCCTTTTGGTGTCATGATAGAGCCTGTGTCCCTTCCGCCATAGATACTCGTTCTCCCTCAGCCACTCCAGCACTTCATCCTCATGTTCCTCTTCTATGTTGTATTGCCTCCTCTCCCGTTCTCTCATCTGCCTCTTCCTCCCTTTTGCAGGGCCATCTGGGCTCTCATCAGAGGGGCTTCAAGGTTGTAGGGGCTGCTCCTCCACACCACCACCCCCAGCAGCAGCAAGAACAGTAGCAGCAAAAGCAGGACCAGCAGGACCAGCAGCAGCAGCACCAGCACCAGCATCAGCAGGACCAGCAGGACCAGGAGCAGGACCAGGAGCAGGACAGCAGGACCAGGAGCAGGACCAGGAGCACCAGCAGGACCAGCAGGACCAGGAGCAGCGCCAGCAGAGTAAGCACCAGCAGAAGCACCAACACCAGGAGCAGTGCCAGCAGAGTAAGCACCAGTAGAAGCACGACCACCAGAAGCAGCATCAGCAGAAGCACCACCTCCAGAAGCAGCATCAGTAGAAGCCCCAGCACCAGAAGATCAAGCCCGGGTAGCAGAAGCCCCAGCAGAAGCAGAGTCAGGGCCAGGGGGTGGGAGGGTAGCCCTGTCCCTCTTACCAGGGCTGGCAGCAGATGACAGAGGCTTCCATTTCTTCCCCATGGCTGGCTGGCTGGCTGGAGAGCTTTGTCTGGAAGCAGGTCTTTCCTCTGAATGGTGACCTGCTTGGGAGCTGCTTCTCTTTATATGCGCGGGGCTGATGTAATGCATCCTCCCCGCATGCGCAGTGAACGCTAGGCTTCCGCTAAGCATCCACTAGGCTTCCGCTAGGCATCTGCTAGGCTTCCGCTCTGCATCCACTTCATCCGCTCTGCATCCCCTGTGCATCCGCTTCATCCGCTCAGCGTCTGCTCTGCATCCGCTCTTTCCATTCCGCGTCCGCTTTGCTGCGCTCCCCCGGAAGCCTTGCGGATGTGCCATCTGCTCTCATCCGCTTCCATCCATTAGGCTTCCGTGGAGCATCCGCTTTCCATCCGCCCTACATCCTCCCCCCGTCCATTTCTTTCCATGTTGTCTGCTCTGGTTATGCAAATTTTTGCCCCTTTTGGGAGCGGATAAGAATGGATGGAACATTTTTCTCGTCCGCTGTGTCCTTTTTACAAATGTTTTGCATCCGTCGGCCAGTGTGACAGGGCCTTTATACTAAGATAGGTATAAGTTGTTGGATTAACATAACTGCAAGTCTTGCATGAAAATGGCAACTACGTATAATCAGTTTTCAAATTTCAAATTTAATATTAGCAGGATATCACTGGCAAGAAACTTGGGCACAATAATGTTACCTAGTTTTCAAGAAGAAAAACAAGTCCAGAAGATAACAACAACTCAACAAATCAAGCCTGGACCACATCTGTTCTTCACTCAGGCAAGAATGCAAAACTCACAACCATTGAAGGAAAAAGCCTTAGCCCAAAGTAGCTCTTTTCAACTGAAGGAAGTTTCATAAACTTCTTGACATCCCCCAAAGAAAATAAGAACATATTTGAACAATGGTTTCTTAATATTGATTAAGGTATCTTTTATCAGGATGGCAAGTGGTGGTTTGGGGACATTCTGCCTCAAGTAAAATATCTGCTGTTTTATTTTAAGTATCATTTTTTTTAATGATAACCTTGAATAGACTACACTGATGTAAAAAAAAAAGTCATGGGAAAGACCTGAAAGAAATCCTACTGTCACAACATTTATTCAGGCATGTTTTTCTTCTATTATATCACATAAATATATATATGTAAGCATAAGCAGTAATTTAGAATTCATTACCATTCCTGAGACTACTGGGAGCTGAAACCAAATCAGCAGCAGAAGTCCAGGTTTCCTACTGCTGGGTTTATTATATGTGTATATATATGGAGACAAATACACTTTATAAAGAGATATTCTTGGATTCTTTAGGATCCTACTACACTCTGATGCTAGATAGATTGTATTAGAGCTACATTTTTTTCTGTTTTTCACTCCTAAATGACATGTGAAAAGGAAGAAAAAGTCAACTGGGAAAACAGAACAGTGTAACCTCAGGGGGAGATATGGAACCACTAACAGTTATGCATTTATTGTTCAATAAAAGAATTGTGTAGAAAATCACAACTCAATTCTGGAATAAAATTTATTTGTCTCTATGGAGTCATTCAACAACTATGGGAGAATCTATCTCTGTTTGGTCTGTCTTCTTCCAAAGGGGGCACTATGGAAACCAGAAAAAAAAGTGTTACCTAGCAACTAAAACTCTATCTCGCACAAAACCTGAGAAAAAGCAACAGAGAACAAGTTGGCAAAAGGGTGCATAGCAATCAAGTTGACTCTAAATCATGGTGGCTAACAATCTATAACATAGGACAATGGCTTCGGCAAGCCAATTATACATATATAACAGAAAGAACTTCAGACATTTCATCATAACTTTGTCATGCTTTATTGCAAAGGCAGAGTTAATGAGATTAAAATAACTCAGTTTAGGCACTGAAAATAGGGGATAAGAATTTTTTGACAGTCAGAAAAGATTGTTGATAATGGTTTTTTGGATGTCACAGAAGACAGTGATGTAAACTTTAGTGTCTTCCATAAGGTTCCCCTAATTCCAGCAAATCAAAGTAGCTTTCTGAACATTAAAAATTCATTAAAAACTCAGATTTGTTTTAGTTAATATTTGAAAGGGAACCATCCATAAATTTCAGGGTTGCAATCTAGACTGGAAAATAGCTTGGCAATTGCCAGAAACTTTTGTAGATATCATCACCAGGAATCAAACTTGACAAGAAGGTAATTTTTTATTTTTATTTTTACGTTGTATAACTACACCTAAAGAATGAGTGCAATCTTTTGGTGAATAGATATTGATGTGATTCAGCTCAGAAAGAAGAGGTGTGGTGGTTCCCAAATGAATGTTAACCTCTATCCTCAGATCATGCAACAATTTCTCTCTAGTACAAGGGTGCCCAACTCCTGGTCTGTGGACTGGTACTGCTCTCCGGCCTATTGGGAACCAGGCTGCAAAAGTGTCAGGTGAGCATGTAAAGCTCCATTTGTGCAAGCAGCCAATGTACACTTGAAACCATCAGCTCTCCCCAATTGCTGCCACTACCACTGCTGATCCACCAAGACAGAAAGGTTGAGGACTATTGATCTAACATAGGGCCCTCAGGTAAGTTGAGAATATTATGTATTTATTTATTTATTGTTTATTTATTTGATTTGTCAATCGCTTACAAGATAATAGGTATAAGAATAAACATAGTTATGAACACATGAAATGAGTACGTATAAGAAAAATAAAAGAAACAATAAGACAGGGACAGTAGGTACATTGGTGCACTTATGCACACCCCCTACAGACCTATTTGGAAAGGGGTGAGGTCAATAGTAGACAGTTTAAGGTTAAAGTTTTTGAGGTTTGGGGAAGAAACTACAGAATCAGGTAGAATATTCAAGACATTGACCACTCTGTTGCAGTTAACCTTGAGTTTGTATCTATTGTTTGCTCTTGTATTGTTAAAGGGCCTGTCACATTGGCCAACGGATGCAAAACGTTTGTAAAAAGGACACAGCGGACGAGAAAATGTTCCATATGTTGTTATCCACTCTCAAAAGTGCCCTGAATTTACATAACCAGAGCGGAAAACAATGGAAAGGAATGGACGGGGGGAGGACGTATCCAGGATGGAAAATGAATGCTCCACGGAAGCCTAGTGGATGGAAGCAGATGGGAGCAGATGGCACATCCGCAGGGCTTCTGGGGGAGCACAGCAAAGTGGACGTGCAGCGGAAGGAACGGATGCAGAAGGATGCCGAGGGGATCAAGTGGATGCAGAGTGGAAGCCTAGCGGATGCCTAGAGGATGCCTAGTGGATGCAGAGCGTTCACTGCGCATGTGGGGAGGATGCATTGCATCAGCCCACGGATATAAAGGGAAGCAGCTCGCAAGAAGTGCACCATTCAGAGGAAAGACCTGCTGCCAGACACAGCTTCAGCCAGCCAGCCAGCCAGCCAGCAAGCCAACAACCATGGGGAAGAAGAGAAAGCCTCTGCCATCTGCTGCCAGCCCTGGCAAGAGGGACAGGGCCACCATCCCAGCCCCTGGCCCTGATTCTGCTTCTGCTGGGGCTTCAGCTGCTGGGGCTGACTCTTCTGGTGCTGGAGATTCTGCTGGTGCTTACTCTATTGGCACTGCTCCTGGTGCTGATGCTTCTGCTAGTGCTTACTCTACTGGTGCTGCTCCTGGTGCTGGGCTTCTGCTGGTGCTTATTCTGCTGGTGCTGCTCCTGCTGGTGCTTACTCTGCTGGCACTGCTCCTGGTCCTGCTGGTCCTGCTGGTACTCCTGGTCCTGCTGGTCCTGCTGGTGCTCCTGGTCCTGATGATGCTCATGGTTCTGCTGGTCCAGCTGGTGCTGCTGGTGCTTACTCTGCTGCTGCTGATCCTGGTCCTGCTGGTGCTGATGGCGCTGCTGCTGCTTCTGCTGCTGCAGCTGGTCCTGCTTTTGCTGCAACTGCTGGTAGCAGCAACTCCTGTTGTTGCTGCTGGTGGTGGTGGTGGTGTGGAGGAGCAGCCCCTACAACCTTGAAGCCCCTCTGATGTGGGCCCAGATGGCCCTGCCAGAGGGAGGAAGAGGCATACACATGAACAGGAGAGGAGGCAATACTCCATTGAAGAGGAACATGAGGATGAGGTGCTGGAATGGCTGAGGGAGAACGAGTATCTTTGGCGGAAGGGACACAGCCTCTATCGAGACATCAAAAGGAATCAGGCTTCTTGGAGAAAGAAGACGGAGAGCCTGGGCTACACTTCGGACGTCCTCCTCAGCTGGTGGAAGCACATGCACACCTGGTATGGGAAGCTGCACCTCAAGAAATCTGGCCAGGCCGCAGTCAAGCTGACGGACAGAGAGACCTACATGATGGCCAAGTGCAGCTTCTTGGAGGGTGAGATCCGCCAACGAGGAGCAGCCCCTCTCACAACCCTCTCTCTCCGGCAGCCTGCTGAGAGCCAGTCCTCTTCTGGCAAAGAGTCAGCTCCTGTGTCCAGGCAGGTATCTGTGGAGCGTGCCATGACGGAGAACCCCCTGACAGCTGCACTCCCCATGGCAGACCACGTGGAGGACCCCCTGACGCAGTGGGAGCAAGGAGAGGGCACTTCCACCAGAGAACAACCCACATCCAACCCCAGCTCGACCTCCACAGAAAGCAGGCAGAGAGGCAGACCGGAGGGGCAGAGCCACACTGTCCTGCTGGAGATCAGAGACACCATTAGAAGCAGCGTAGATCTCTTCTCTCAGCTGGTAGACACCTACGTCCCATCCTCCAACTGCAATCCCTTCCTCACCTACGTCAACCAGACCCTCATGAACATGTCCAAATCACAGTATCAGATGATAAAGGACAGGATCACCGGTCTTCTTCACAACCCTCCAGACCCAGCTGAATCTGCTCCCACCCAGTCCAGGCCTGCTCCTCCACCCAGGTGATGTCACTGCCCTTCCAAGGCTTTCCACAGGCCCTCACCTACCAAGGCTACAGCTACCAGGAGCTCCAGCAACACAGGCAGCCCTTCCCAGTCCAGGCACAGGTACATTGGACGCCACCGGTGCCACTGATGCCACCGATGCCACCCATGCCACCGATGCCAGTCACACCACAGATGCCACCCATGCCACAGATGCCATCCATGCCACAGATGCCACCCACGTCTCACCTCTCTCAGCTGCGGACCAGACATCCCCACGACACTGCTCCTTCCTCCACCCCACAGCCAAGCCCGGCCTCAGAACATCTGTCATCGGTATTGGGGCTGACACCCCATGTCCTGGAGGAAGGGGCTCTCAACATCACAGGACTGAGCCAGCTCTCTGAGAGCTTCCTCCAGACACCATCCCCTGTTGTCCTCTTAGGGCCAGGCACCCCAATGACGCCTCAGACCAGCACTCCAGCAGCAGCCAACTCCACAGCACCTGGACCCTTCACCCCTGAGACTGGGCACGCCTCAGAGTGACCAAGAAGAGTGCCAGAGACTGGGTGGCTACCTGTTGACTTTATCTTTGCTTAAGATACTTGGGTCATTTTTCTTTTACAGCTTGTTATTAATAAAGATTATCTTTGCTATACACACTTGCTTCATTTATTTTATTAAATAAAGTCTTGGTGGAAACTTTTAGAAATGGTTTAAGCCTTTGCATGCTTGTGGGATGGGCAGGTATACCTTTGGAATGGGTAATAGCTGTGGAATGGGCAGGTATACCTTTGGGATGGGTAATAGCTGTGGGATGGGCAGGGATACCTGTGGGATGAGTAATAGCTGTGGGATAGATAAACCTCCAGTGCAAGCATAGTAAGACTGTATGGTCCACCCTCCCAGGTGCCACACCTTTGGCCCTCCATTATCAATAACAATTTAATCATTAATCCACACATTTCAACATAAACACAACTCTTTATTAAATGCCCAGTTCATTGTAGACCAGGTACTTCTCACCCCATGCAGTATTGCCCAGAGACCGTGAGGAGGATCATGGAAGCTTGCTGCATCCTGCACAATCTCATGCGCACCCGATACCCAGTCTTGCAGAACAGGCTTGTGGACCTCCAACAAGGTAATGGGGACATGGAGCCTGGGGAATGGAGGCAAGGGCGAAACCTGAAAGTCACTGAGGATGTGCAAGGCCCCAACAGAGCCTCACGTGATGGGAAGAAGCAGCGCAACCTCCTGAGACAATGGTGCAACTCCCCAGCTGGAGCAGTGGAGTGGCAAGACAGGATGGTAGATGCTTAATGGATGCTTCCTTCAGCCTGTCTCATCACACGGATAAGATTGAGCCATGTATGTTTGGTTGATCTACAATGAACAGGGCGTTTAATAAAGAGTTGTGTTTATGTTGACATGTGTGGATCAATGATTACATTGTTATTGATAATAAAGGGCCATGGGTGTGGCACCTGGGAGGGTGGACCATACAGTCCCACTATGCTTGCACTGGAGTTTTATGTATCCCACAGCTATTACCCATCCCAAAGGTATCCCTGCCCATCCCACTGCTATCTCAACCCATCCCACTGCTATCTTAACCCATCCCACAAGCATGCAAAGGCTTAAACCATTTCTAAAAGTTTCCAGCAAGACTTTATTAAAAAAAAGAAATGAAGCAAGTGTGTGAATCAAAACTAGACTTTATTAACAAGAAGCTATAAAACAAAAAAGAGTCACTGGCACTCCTCTTGGTCGCTCAGTCTCAGGGGTGAAGAGTGCAGGTGCTGTGGAGGTGGCTGGTGCTGGAGTGCTTATCATCAGCTCCTCCAGAAGCAGAAGCAGCAGAAGCACCAGCCCCAGAAGAGCGAGCCCATGCTGCAGAAGCCCCAGGAGAACCAGAGTGAGGGCCAGGGGGCGGGATGGTAGCCCTGTCCCTCTTGCCTGGGCTGGCAGCAGATGGCTGATGGTTGCTGTGCTTCCGCATGTTTGTGGGGTTGCTGGCTGGCAGGGATGCTGGCAGGAACCAAGGCTGGCAGGAAGGCTAGCAGGGAGGCAGGCACCAAGTCTGGCAGGAAGGCTAGCAGGGAGGCAGGCACCAAGGCTGGCAGGAAGGCTGGCAAGCAGGCAGGCACCAAGGCTTGCAGGAAGGCTGGAAGGGATGCAGGCACCAAGGCTGGCAGGCAGACTTGAACCAAGGCTGGCACGGAGGCTGGAAGGGAGGCAGGCACCAAGGCTGGCAGGAAGGCCTGCAGGCAGGCAGGCACCAAGGCTGGCAGTCAGACATGAACCAAGGCTTGCAGGAAGGCAGGAGCAAGGCTGGCAGGCAGACTGGCTGGCAGCAAGGCTTGCAGGCAGACCAGCTGGCTGCAAGGCTTGCAGGCAGGCTGGCAGCAAGGCTGGCAGCAAGGCTGGCAGGCAAACATGCAGGCAGGGCAGGCAAGGCAGTCGATGTGTCTGGCAGCAGGTCTTTCCTCTGAATGGCGACCTGCTTCCGAGCTGCTTCCATTATATCCACGGGGCTGACTCAATGCATCCTCCCCGCATGCGCAATGAATGCCAGGCATCCATTACGCTTCCGCTGTGCATCCGCTGTGCATCCGCTTCATGTGCTCGGCGTCCGCTCTGCATCCACTGTATCCGTTCCGCGTCCACTTTGCTGAGGTCCCCCGGAAGCCTCGCGGACATGCCATCCGGTCCCATCCGCTTCCATCCGCTGGGCTTCCGTTCTGCATCCACTTTCCATCCGCCCTGCATCCTCCCCGCGTCCATGTTATCCGCTCCAGTTATGCAAATTTTTGCCCCTTTTGAGAGCGGATAACAACGGATTGAACATTTTGCTCGTCTGCTGTGTCCTTTTTGCATCTGTTGGCCAGTGTGACATGGGCTTAAGATTAGATTAACAACTCTTAATGCCTTTTTGGCTGTGTAGTTACAGTGGGCTTTAGCACCTAGGTCATTTGAAATGAGTACTCCAAGAACCTTGACAGAGTTTGGATCATCAACAAGGTCAGCCTGTATTTTGTTTTTTGATTTTTTTTGCCAATATGTAGGACAGAGCATTTGTTTGTTGAGATTTGAAGTTACCATTTGTTTGACCATTCTGATACCCAGTCAAGGTCTTTTTGAAGGGTCGCAGTATTGTCTGTGGTGTTGAAGAGCTTTACATCATCAGCAAATAGAATGCAGTTGCTCTTAATATGATCACAAAGGTCATTTATGTCGAGTATGAAGATAGTTGGTCCTAGAACACTGCCTTAGGGGACACCATTGTTGACAGGTACAGAATTTGATAGGACGCTCCCAATTTTGACCATTTGTTGTCTGTTTGACAGGAATGCTTCTATCCAATTGTGCAGTTATCCAGATATACCATACAATTTTAGTTTTAGGAGTAGTTTGTTATGTACCATTGAATCAAAGTCTTTACAGAAGTCTATGTAAATTATGTCTATTGTGTACTGTGGGCAGATTGAACAGGCAGAGGCTGATCTTTGACTTCAAGCTCTTTATTCAGTAACAACAAGAACAGTCTAGCAACTGCCTGTCTGACAGCTTGCCCTTTTATAGGGAGCTGTCAGATGGCTCAGCCAATCAGGATAAACTGTTTTTCCCACTGTAATGGTGGACCTGAATGAAGCCTTCATTCCTTAGCTTCACTCCATCATTTGAACATTCAATAGAAACTATGATGAGTTGAGACAGAACCCTGCTTGCCATGGCAGCCAGGAATTCCTGAACCACTCCTCACATAGCCAGTCAAAGATGAAAATTTCACAGTCCAGAAACCTGAGAATTCCATCATCAGCCCAGAGACAAGGTTAGCGAACTTGATTGATGGCAAACTGGAATAAATTGAACTGAATTGCAAATTGTTGAGTGAGATTGAAGAAGCTATAGGAGGTGAAATAGAATGTCTGATGAGAGAAGAGCTGGTGCTAAGGAACCAGTCAGAGATCACTCTACTTTGCCATGCCAAGGATCTTTTCCTCTTTGTCAGAAAGAACTATTTGAACAACAACATGTATGCCTGCAGGGAGGAAATGTTTTTTGTTGTTGTTGAAACAACAGCTTGTTTCGGTAAGATAGCACAGGAACCTTACAAAAGGAAAGCATTATACTTTCTTATAAGTATAAGTCTTATACTAAAGTTTGAAACTTATTGACGTATAAATGATTTGCAGCTTCTGCAATCTTGTGATTATTATTGAAACTATGTCAAAACTGTATGCAAAACCATATAAATCCCCCCATTCCATGAAATGCTTGTGCTTATTTTGGAAAAAAGATATTCCCTTGCACCGTGCTACCGCACAGAATAAACATTTGCAATCTACTCTCAGTGTGTGTTCATTGTGTGTAAACCACATTGGGCTAATGAGTCCATTTCATGGGAGAACACTTGTTTTATAGATTCTTCACTCTTTGAAGAAGCCTGGTTTTCAGCTGAACTGGCTTATTAGTAAGGCAGTTGATGAGAGGGGTGGGCCCTTTAGCAACTACATGAATTGCTTCATTGAGCAAAAATAGAGCTATAAGTGGCAGATTGGCCCACATGGGAACCATCATTACATCAGACAGCTGGGATTGGAGCTGAAACCTTTAGAAACATGGAGAGAGATGGATGAAAATCTCTACTATGTTAGTGGTGATTCCCATGGTCTGCTGCATCATTGCAACAACATGGAAATACTTTTTTGTCTTTACAAATGAGACAGCATTACCCAGTTGAAAGAATTCAGGTAAGGGTGTCAAACTCACATTGTCACAGTGGCATCACATGACATATCAAGATTTTTCTCCCCTTCACTAAACTGGGAGTGGGCAGCATGTGACGCATCTGGCCCATAGGCTGGGAGTTTGACAGCATTGGGTTAGGGCAGTGGTTCCCAAACTTTTTCAGTCCACTGCCCCCTTGGTGATACAAACTCATCCTCAATGCCCCCTACCCAGGGGTGGGATTCAAATTTCTGTGGGTGTGGCCTAATTTGAGGGTGTGGCTTGCTGGTCACGTGACTTGTGGCATGGCTTGCTGGTCACGTGACTGGGTGAGCATGGTTTGGTGACTGGCAAACCAAATACAAGTGGTCTTCACTTAATGGTCAGTTGCTTAGCAAGTGTTCACATTTATGACTGGCCTCCCCAGAACTACTTGATCTGTTTTTGGAGTTTTGACAGCCATACACACACATATACATATACTCCCTTCCAACCAGGGGTGGGATTCTACAGGTTTGCACCTATTCACTAAAAGTGGTTGTTAACATTCAACACAGTTCGGAGAACTGGTTGTTAGAAGAAATTACTGGGCTAATCCTGTAAGGAAGGCAGAAAGGAAACATTCTGGTGTTGCTTACAGAAACTGCCTCTCCGCTAACCCTTATTACATTCTTAGCAGGACTAGGTTTCCTGTCTCAGGAATGTCTCTGGAGTTCCACCCCCCTTGCTGGTCCTTTGTGTGAAGTGACCATTCAAAATTACAATGGCACTGAAAAAAAGTGACTTTTGAACATTTTTCATACTTATGACTGTTGCAGCATCCCCATAGTCATGAGAGGCCAGGCAAGGATATGCATGCCTCAATGAGAGTGATATTGATTGCCCATGCCCAGCCAATAACATGACCACCCAGCCACACCCACCAAGTAAGCCATGCCCACATAACCGGTTTTTAAAACCACTTGAATCCCACCCCT
The DNA here is from genome assembly GCA_015471245.1 of Laticauda colubrina. NCBI lineage: Eukaryota > Metazoa > Chordata > Lepidosauria > Squamata > Elapidae > Laticauda > Laticauda colubrina. The sequence continues at coordinate 96,598,909 of BLBF01000002.1, forward strand.
GCTTCCAACCCTGCTGGAGGAAGTCATTGGACTAAAATCGGAAAAGCATCTCTGATTAGATTCTAGTAATGAATAAAATCTAATCAGAGATGCTTTGCCGATTTTTGTTGATTTGTTTTATTTGTATTTCTTTATTTTATGTTGCTGAATTGCACTGACATGTGTGTCCCTCCTTGTGCACAACCCAGAAGTTTTTGTGATTCTTTACAACAAAAATTACTGACCTCTGGCTTTGCTCTACTTTTCAAACGTCCCGGCACTGCCACATTCTAGGTGCTAGCCCTACATGTCCACCCCATTGAGCCCGCTGCACTGGACAGTCCTGCCCAAACAAGTCCAAGCAGAGGGGTGCACCAAATCAATGGGGTGAGCCTATGAGAGGGAAAGACAGAGAGAGAAAGAGAGAAGGAAGAAAAGAAAGAGAAAAGGGAAAGAAAGAAAAAGGAATAAAGAAAGGGGGGCATGGAGGGGGTAGGGAGAGAGAGAGAGAGAGAGAGAGAGAGAGCGCTGATACATCAGATTGAAATGAGGCCTAGTTTAGAGGCCCCTTTCCACATTGAAACATCTTTGCCCGCATCTTTGCCAACACATTGAAACATATTTGGCTTCTATTAATTAAAGGTTTTGTGGATGAAACATGGCCAAGACTATCAGGAAGCTCTCACATTTTGTTGAGGCTTTAAACAGGATCCATTGGACCAGACCGCCACCCTAAAAAAATTACTTTTCCCCAATGTATTACAGTGCCAATTCTGAAGAAGGCAAAACCAAAATGTATTGGTAAATTATGAGAACACACACCCACTTCTAACTCTGCTGGAGCAGGCGATTGGACTAGAATATATATCTCATTATCTTTCTTCTCCCTCCCTCCTTTATTTCTTTTTCTTTCTGTCCCTTCCTTCCATCCCCCCTTTCTTTGTCCCTTTTTCTTTCTTTACTTTTCTTTCTCTTCTTCCTTCTCTATTTCCCTCTCTCAGGCTCACCCCATTGACTTTGTGCACAGCTCTGTTTAGACTTGCTTGGGCAGGTGCCTCCGGTGCAAGGGGCTCAGTTGGGTGGAACATGGCGGCGGCGGCGGGATGTTTGAAAAGGAGAGCAAAGCCACTCTGGCTTTGCTCTCTTTTCCCAATGCTGCATTTGGAGCAATGTCCCCGCTGCCCCAAAAACGGTGGCAGGATGTTTGAAAAGGAGAGCAAAACCACTCTGGCTTTGCTCTCCTTTCCCAATGCTGCATTCAGATGGCAGAGTTCCTTGCACCAGAGCGTGCAAGTCAATGGGATGATCCTGCGGAGCCTTGCATCAAACACGGCGGCATCGGGATTTTTTCTCACCCCTGAATTGTGCCCTTCCGCTCACTTCCAGTGCCCCCCTGCCACCTCTTAGTGCCCCCCTGCTGGCCCCCTTGACTCTCAGTGCCCCCCTAAGGCATCCCACACACCCCGAGGTCCAGACTGGCAGTCCAGACTGCCCACTTTGGGAACCAGTGGATTATGGTTTTGTTTTAGATATTGCTAGATGAGATGGAAGTGCTATTCTTCTCTTAGAAGAATAGCAGTCGCACTTAGACTTATTTTCTGCTTCACAGTGCTTTACAGCCCTCTCAGTGTCAGTATATTGCCCCCAACAATCTGGGTCCTTATTTTACTGACCTCGTAAGGATGAAAGGCTGAGTCAACCTTGAGCTGGTAAGACCCAAACTGCCAAACTCCTGGCAGCCGGTGATCAGCAGAAGTAGCCTGCAGTACTGCATTCTAACCAATGCACCACTGTGGACCTGGGAATCCTATTGTTGCATCAGCTGCCCTATTTTCTGGCTGGATGCTGCAAAAACTTCTGGTTTGGGATGACTCTAATTCTGATATCATTAGTTTTATGATATCAATGAAATTCTGGATCCAACTAAGGGACCATATACTGGACTTCGTTTTTGCCTTGGAGCAGTTTGGATGTGATCTTCATATGGAAGGCACTATATCTGGACTTTTGCAATGATTAAATCATTGCCTGGTCCAGACAAAATTAACTGCCACATGAGACACAGCAATAGCAATACCACTTACCATACAATGGTCACAGTGCTTTACAGCCCTCTGAAAGCAATTTACAGAGTCAGTATATTGCCTCCAACAATGGGTCCTCATTTAATCAACCTCAGAAGAAATGAAAGGCTGAGTCATCCTTGAGCCAGTCAAACATCTTAATATACAATTGAAACATCTGGTGGATTCAGATGAATTTTGATAAGCACTTGAGGGCTTTTCCAGCAACCTGGCAGATAGTTCTGTGAGTGTCTTCTCTGGAGACAGAACATGACAAGGACTCTTGATATGATTGCTTCTGAAAGGCTTCTATTGGCTGATCCCAGATTTACTGAAAAACTCCAAGATATAAAGCATCATAAATGATACTTAGAGTGTGGAGGAAGTCGAACAAAATTGAACCTGATTGAGCATGTTTGAAAACTGAAGTTCAAGATGACATCAAGGTGATAAGGGCTGTGAAACAATAGCATTTTTCCCTCCCTTATCACACTAGCATATTGCCAGCCAGCAGCCCTGCTTAGAATGGTCAACTCCCTTTTGGAGCAGGATGAGCATGTATCTCCATTTGGCACTATGGTAGTTTCGTACAGTATTTTGCCAATGCTGCCATTTAGATTTCTGTCAACCATTCATGGGTGGAATCTGATGTGATATCAGCCCTTTAGCATATATGAGATTAGGAAACAGACTAAAGAATGACTTGAACATTACTTTGTTGATATGGGCTATAACGGGTGGGATTCAAAAATTTCAACAACCAGTTTTCTGCCCAGTTGCTGGGTGGGTATGGCCGTGGTGAGCGTGGTCTACTGGAACTTCTGGGAGGGCCATTTTTCACCTTCCCCAGAGTCTGGAGGCTTCCCTCTGGCTCTGGGAAGATGAAAAAAGCCTGCCCTGACTCTCTGGAAGCTGGAAACAGGCCCATTTCTGGACTTCAGGAACTTCCGTGAGGGCATTTTTTGCCCTCCCAGAGCCTCTGCATGGACTCTGAACTTACTTGCATCTAAAATGGGCCATGTGGAGACTCCTGGGAGGGGAGGGCTGTGGTGGGCAGGCCCAGCTGGTAGGTTCAACTTATGATTCAGTGAACCAGATGTAAATTTAACATCTGGTTCACCCAAACTGGCCCAAACTGGCTGAATCTCAGCCTTCAGCTATAGTAATTGAATTTTGAAAGCATGTGTTTTCCCTTCCTTCCTTTCTGCTTATACCTTGGAATTAAAAAGGAGTCAACTTGAATTTCTTTCTAATACTTTCTTCACTTTCTGGACTTAAAACTTGGTTTGGAACTGCCACACCAAAGTTTCTCCATGGTCATCTCTGTGACTACTAATGGATGAGCAAATGTTGACCATGGTCACAAGGTTCTTTGCCAGCTGAGGGTGGTATACAAATTTTTGACTTGAAGGAGAAGGACTTTGTAGTGATAACAAATGCCTGCATCATGACTCAGCTGGACTATTTCACCGCATTCTAAATGAGAGTGCCTTTGGTGAGTGCTGAGAAAATCAAGTTGATGCAAAATATAGTGACCTATCTGGTAACTGGTATTTATCATTTATGAGCATATTACACCTGCTTTACAGTTCTTGCATTCTCTTCCCATAGATTTCTAAGTACAATTAAATTTTGATCTATAAATCTTCCTACAGATTTTCCTACAGCTTGGAAATCAAGGTATCTGTCAAACCAAATTCTCCAGCAGTATCTGCCTCCCCCCACACCTTGGAAAAAAAAACTGTTAATAGTAGCTGAAGCCCACAGATTTTGTTTTTCAATAATATCACATGTCTTGTTGGAGAGCCTCCCCTTAATTTGTTTTATTGCATTCGTGAAGCTGTTGAAAATAGGATGATGTTTTTTGAGCTTATTGTTTGAATGTTGCAGTTGATCTGTTTCATTTTTTTCCATATTTAATTTAATGTTAATAACATTGTTTACTGTGGATGTTTTTAATTAATATGAGGTATGCTGTTTCTTATCATAGTTAACTGCTGAGAGTTCCCCATTGATTTTAGTGGAATGGAAATTTAACAAATATATATTTAAAATAATGTAAATAAATAAAACATCTGTTTTAATTCCCTACCCTTTCCATTTTGAAACTATTAAATTTAACTGTAACAAGCTAAGCATAAAATACAAAAGAATGAAAAATAGCCCTAACCCAAATTTTATATCATCTGACATTATTTCTCCATAGTGGAAATCCACAAACAAAATATGAGTACAACATGACCTTCCCAATATTACATAATAGCAACACACAAAGTAATAAGACACAGGTTTTTCTCCAATATTGGAAGCAATTTATAGATTTAGAAGTTACTTAGCCTCCTATTCATGCAACAGTCAAACTTATGTGTTAAGTCATTGATTTGATTCATTTGCAATTCTAAAAATACACACCTGTATCTTTAATGCATTTTCTCACAAAAGATGCATTTACAAATGCACTTTATTGTAACAACTTACTTCTGATCGCCATGTGGTATATTATATGAATTTCCTCTTAATTATATTCTGAAAGCTTATAACTGTAGCTCAGTAGAACTATATTTTGTCTGAAAGATGTCGATCAGGTCAACTTATACAAATTGAAAGATTAAATGCTTTCAGTAAGTACTTACATAATATTTAAGTATTATATGAGATTATAAAAGACTGGAATCTCCCTGTAGTTGGCGAAACGGAGCAAAACAGATTTTTTTTTTTAATCTGCTAAGATAGGAAAATAAGTGGAACAAATGGCACAAAACATTATATTTTTATCTGTAAGGTATGAAAATGTGGGCTAAGAGGGATTAGAATCTAAAAATCAAAAGACATGGTATCTATGTCTCAATCACAGATGAGAAAATTCAGAATGCAAGCCATCTGAGAGATGTTGGGTATTTTATTCTTCAAATAATGAAATATCATCTAGATAAAAGCTGAATTTTTGATTTATTTGTATTTTGTTTTTTATCTAAATATTAATACAATTATGTTGTATTAATAATTAATAAAAGTGTTCTTTCTGCACCAACTCAGAAAGCTCAAACTGCCCAAGGAACTGCTGATCAGTTCTACAGAGGAATTATTGAGTCTATCATCTGCACCTCTATAATTGTCTGGTTTGGTTCTGCAAACCAGCAGGACAGACACAGACTTCAGAGGATAATTAGGTCTGCAGAAAAAAAACAACTATTACCCACCTGCCTTCAATTGAGGACCTGTATACTGCATGAGTCTAAAAGAGGGCTGTGAAAATATTTACAGACCCCTCACATCCCAGACATAAACTATTTTAACTCCTTCCCTCAAAACGACGCTATAGAGTACTGCATACCAGAACAACTAGACACAAGACCAGTTTTTTTCCCAAAAGTCATCACTCTGCTAAACAAATAATTCCCACAACACTGTTCAACTATTACAAAGTCTGCACTATTATTACTGTTAATCTTCTCATCACTCCTTATCACCCATTCCCCCACACTTGTGAATATAGGACTGTAACTTTGTCGCTTGTATCTTATGGTTTGATTTGATTGCTGATTGTGCCCTATGACTATCATTAAGTGTTGTACCTATGGTTCTTGACACTTGACAAATGTATCTTTTCTTTTATGTATACTGAGAGTATTTACACCAAGACAAATTCCTTGTGTGTCCAGTCACACTTGGCCAATAAAGTATTCTATTCTATTCTATTCTGTTCTGTTCTGTTCTGTTCTGTTCTGTTCTGTTCTGTTCTGTTCTGTTCTATTCTATTCTATTCTATTCTATTCTATTCTATTAAATTAATATATCTTTATTGTGATCCCATCATAATGTAAACAATCTGAAATATAGAAGGAAGTAGAAAGTAACTTCTCTGATGAACATAAAACAATAAATAATAGGGAAAAAAAACTATTCTGAAGGTTTCTGTTTTCTTTTCCTATTGAATGGACAGAATGGGGAGCCAATAACAACAAAAACAACAACAACAACAACAATAATAATAATAATAATAATAATAACAACAACAACAACAACAACAACCCCACTTGGAACAGCTTATATCCTCCGACGCTACCTGAGCAGTTCCTAGATCCTTGGTTAGTACTTGAGCTGGGTGAGCTATCAACCAGCCCCAAAGGTTGTGAATCTCACTAAAGATTAACCAATAATAATAATAGGAAAAAATCATGAAATATCACAACCGGGCCATCGAAACTACATAGTTTTGGATGAAACATGTAACAGTGATACTCATTGTCATTGGGGCACTTTGTACCATGTTCAAGAATTTTACAAAATGCATCAAGAAATTGCAGCTTCCTGCAATAACACTAGAAGAACTGCAAAAAATATGTGCTAACTCAGAACATCATATATTTTAAGAAGATACTTGGTTGATACCTAGGACAATGGCAGCAACCCATATCAACCATTAGCACCAGTCACTGGTATTATGATACATTTTAAAATGTTCAGTTGACTGAGTTTCATGTTTAATGAATAAAAGAGAGGAGGAGGAGGAGGAGGAGGAGGAGGAGGAGGAGGAGGAGGAGGAGGAGGAGGAAGAAGAAAAGTGTCTTTGATTTTCAGCCTCAATTGATTCAAATTTGGCTCTGCCTTTTAAAATGCAGCTGTTGAATGTCTCTCCTGATAAATCAATGAAATATTTCACCAATTACTACCGTATATTGGTGCTAATTAATGAATACAAAGCTGCTGACTATCATCTCAGTATCATCTCAGACTATCATTTCATATGCTTTTTTAACAGTGTAAATGCAAATTGTGTCATGTTGTTTCATCCACAATAATAAGTAGCACTCTCCCCCTTGAATTCCATCCAAGTTAGTCTCTCAAATTGAGACTGTATTTTTATTTCCTGGATCTGTATATTGAATCTTGAATGAAACCCAAGGTTTTAAAAGCAGATTGTTATTGATAAAACTGAATTTTGCCTTTTCTCAGTACTTTCCTGCATCATTTAAATCTATTTGGAAGGAAAATCATTTCCTATTTTCGCAAAACTAAAAAGCAGAATCAGAAAGTCTGCATAGGATTTCTTTTCTGTCCTTACCCACAATATATCATACTAGAATAATAACATCTAATATTTTAATCACACCTAATAACTTCAGCGCTTCTGTCCTTCCTGATGGATATGGCATCAGGCTTGGGAATCTGGGGACAATATCACAAACATCCCTTTACCAAACCTGGCCTAGAGGTGGTGCTCTCACCTCACAATCAGGAGGCTGTAAGTTTGATCCTAGGTGGGGTGAATGTTTGGAATAGGCTCTCCTGCTTGAGCAGGGGGTTGGACTAGATGGCCTCCAAGGTCCTTCCAACTCTGTTATTCCAAGTACTAATATTTTTTCTACTTAAGGTTTTGTTTTTATAATTTTTAATGTTTGCTTTTAATATTGCTGAAATTGAAATATCTTAATAGTAATGGGTGGCAAGGAAAAAATAATTCAACGGGGGCACTAGAAATCAATAGGTGAGCCCTTTTTCTCCATGGAGGGAGGGAGGCTCTTAGCAATATGCTAGGATGGGGAATGGAAGTGTAGTTTTCATCATGCTATGTAGGTTTGTTTGTTCTCCTTTCCTCAGCAAAGTGACAATCACTTCTCCAACATTCTCTGCCAATTTCTCACAAGCAAATTCAATGGGGGAAGTGACAAGAAGTTGGAAGTTACTCATGTTACCCCTTGAACTTTGTCTGCCCCTGGTTATTATTTTGTTTCCTCCTCATACCAAAGTGGAAGGCAGAACCACAAGGGAGGAGGAGAAGGAGAAGGGGGGAGAGGATTTCAAATATTCCTTGGAAGCATCCCACAAGTAAAATCAACAGGAAAGGCTACAAGAAGTTGGAAGTCACTCCTGCTTCTTTTGCTTTTTTACTCAGTCATCTTCATTCTGCTTCTCTGTTTTGGTAAAGAAATATCTCTGAATGGATGACCCAACAGGTCACAGGTTGTCTCGTCTTTTATAAATGAAGACAGCCTGAACATATTTCTAATTAGTAAATTAGGACAGGGAACATGAATAAAAACTAAAAGTTACTGAAGAAAATCAGCAGCCTTTTGGTTTTTTCCTTACTTACCCTTACAAAATACAATAGTAACTCCGTAGAAATTCAGTTTGTGACTGAAGCTTTTGTTTGACATGTTGGTTACTATTACTTTCTCAATTATAATGTTTCATTCTTTTTTTTTCAAAATACTGATTATTTATTATTTATCATTATAGAAAGCTTATTCCATGAATTTAACAGCAACCATCTCAGTTAAAATCCTATTTCTAGTGGAAAATACAAAAACAGCAACAAAATCTACAACTTTGAATTTACAGTAATCTATAGATACTAATTTTATTATGGCACATTTCTTTAGAAAACATAAGAAATTGACAACTTTTCATTCCCTATAGCACAAATGTGTTTATTTTTCCTATCAAAGAACCAATTTAGCATTAAAAAAATCACAGTTACAGACAGAATTGTTTCTTAGGGACATATAGACATAACTTGTTATCCTCTTGGAGGAGAAACTGTAAATTAGGTTTTAACAGGCCAAATGCAAGCAATATAAATGTGTATAGAACAAGTTTTCAACATAGGCAGAGTGGCTGATTATGCATACAGTATTCAAACTGTGTCAGGTAATGATAACTGAGGCCTGAAGATGCATTGTTTTTAAGTGAACATTATTATGGGTTACAAATGAAGTTTCAAGAACGATGCAAAATTAACTTTGCAGTTAAAAGCTGTGATCCACTCCTTATCATATTTATCATCATCACCACCACCATCATTATCCTCTTCAATCATTATTCCCACCACCATCATCATTCTTTCTAAGGTATTTAAAAACTGAATTCTCTGTCTAAGACTGCAAGACAAACTATGCAAGATTCCTAAAAGTTTGTGACTGTATTTTGATGCATGTGTCCAACTGTTTTTCATTATGATTGGTTCAGAGGCTGCCACATGTTTAGTATGGGTGTATTTTTGTCCAACTGTATTATTATTATCATCATCATCATCATCATCATCATCATCATCATTATTATTGATTACTGTACAGTCAGTGGGATTCAGACTGGATTTGGCATTTTTGTTTGGGTTCAGATTGGGTTTGGCATTTTTGTCTAGCTATCAAGTCCTTATCAAGAATCTGGGATAGGCAGATCTGGATGTTTGATGGTGTTAGAGATATGATCACAGGATGAAAGCTGTTCCAAGTAAAGATGCCTTCTGCAATTGACTGATCACAAATTTGTCAATGCCTATGGTGTTCAAGTGGTGCTCCAATTATTTTGGAATTGTACTCAAGGCACCCTTTATTATTGGTACTGCCTTTGCTTGCCTTTGCTTGCCTTTGCCACAATTGGTCAATTTCTATTTGTAGGTCTTTGTATTTTGTTATCTTCTGCAGTTCTTTTTCTTCTATTCTGCTATCTTCAGGCATTGCCACATCCAGTATCCAGACTTTTTTTGTTGTTGTTGTTATTCTTATTGACAACTGTTAATTCTGGGGTGTTATGTGGCAGGTGGTTGACTATCTTAATTCTAAAGTTCCAGAACAATTTATCTTCTTGATTTTATATGACTTTCTCTATTTTATGGTACCATCAGTTCTTGCTTGCAGGCAAATAATATTTCTTTCAGATCTTCCAATGCACCATTGTTGCTACTTTGTCATGCCACTGCTTGTAGTCAGTCTGTGTGATCTTCTTGCAGCAACTTACCAGGTGATCCACTGTTTCTTCAGCTTCTTTGCATAGACAGCACTTACTGTCTGTTACTGTATTCTTAATTCTGGCTTTGTATACATTTATCCTGAAGGCTTGGTCTTGTGAAGCCAGAATTAGTCCCTTAGTCCCTTTCTTTAACTTTTCTGCTCTTAGCCATTGCCAGGTCTTGTTATTATCTGCTTTCCCTGCTATTTTTTTTAATGTACTGACCATGTAGTGCTTTATCTTCTTATGCCTCCATTTGGTCTTCATTTGGTCTTTCTTGCAGGACAGTTTGGTCTCTTCAGTTGTCAGTGAACCTTCCTGGCATACTAACTTTGGCACATCTTCTGCATTGTCCTTCAAATAGTCTTCCAAAGACCGTTTTTCTTCTTCAACCATATTTGCAACATTCTACCTATTTGTCTTGGTAGGTAGAGTCTGTTGTTGTTGCTGCTAGCCTTCAGATCATGTTTAACTCCTAGTAACTCCATAGATAGATTTTCTCTAATCTGTCCCTAACCTGTTGTTTTATGCCTCTGTATGGTGCAAACATCACCACTATAACTGAGCCCATCCATTTTGCTCTTAGTTATCCTCTTTTCTTTCCTTCCACCTTTCCCAGCACTACATTTTTTTCCAGAAGGCTAGGCCTTCTCAAAATGTATCTCAGCAGTTCCCAATCTTTCTTGTTACATTGACTAGCACCAGTAGTGGTGATGATGGTGCAACCTAGTTCCTGCACATGTGCAAATGAAACATTGGGCACTCATCACTTACAAGGTCTGCAGACTGGTACCAGTCTATGATCTGGAGATTGGGGATTCCTGCTGTATCTGAAGTGTTTCTCTATACAGAAGATAAAGGCAGGGAATTGATTTTATCTTGCAACTGATTTCTCTTTCTCCTCCAAATACACATATGATATGAGTTAGATATATCAAAAATAAAACCAGACAATCGGAATCATAATAATTAACCATCATTACCATAACACCACCACCACCACTATCATCATCCAAGTTGTAAACCAAATAAGCTTCTAAGGCTCTGAGATATTACTGAGTTTGATATAAAAGTAAAGGTTTGAAGAAGTGCAGTTCTGCAATTTAATGCAAATGTTTGTTCATAAATTACAATAGTTAGCAATGAATTTTTAAACTGAACTCAAAAACTTGAGCTTGTGTTCATGAAACATTTTTCCTTTTAGTCACTCAGAAACCAGCACATTCCTGGTGATAAGCTCCACATTTTTCCAATAGTGCGAAACAAAATTGACCCCTACAGAATAACTCATCACCTAGTGCAAATGTCTATAGACAAAAATCTTCATGTGGGTAATTTCCCACAACAATGGTTTTTATTTGTTTGGAAAATCAGCATGTATGTATTATGTAAAGCTTCTTTCATGAAGAGACCCATCATATTATTGTTCTCAATATTTCTTAAGCACCTGAATAGGCTATTTATTAATACCTAGATTTGTTATTGGATAATTTGTTGTTTACATACAATCTGATACAACAAATCATTTTCACTCTCAATTATCCCCTTGGATAATTGTATGTTTCAGCAAGTCTTACATAAGAGCTGTCATTTTATTTTTTTGTTGAGTTACGTGCTGGTTGATGTTTCATAATGTTCTTTGTACATGCTACCCCACAAGTGCTTCTAATTGTTTAGAAAATAAATATTAAAAAGCAAGCAGTTAGAGAGAAGGCGGAGCTTCGTCTCGGTGTTACAGCTGCGATCTCGGGGCTCTGAGATCGCAGCTGATATTTTCGCCCCTGGTCGGTCCTAACGGACCTAAACCGTCCCGTAGAGACGGGGATTGTGAAGGGCACAGTCCCAGGATCCCAGAGATATCGCAAAATCTCTGGTTTGATCCAGGAGAAGCCCTTTTGCTGGCAGCGGAAAGGCAGCCTCCAAAGCTGCTGAAGTCGGGACAGCTCCGGAAAGAAAGTGGCTGGAGCGAGCGTGTGTCGGTTGGGTGAGAAACTTCTTTTGTATTGTAAATTGATTGAGACTTGAAAGGACATCCTGAACAAAGAAGAAATCTGTGACTTTATTTTTCTTTGACTGGAATCTGGTTGAGCGGCGTTTTTTTAAGTGATGTCAAATTGAGGCTTGGATTTTTTCCTTTTTTTTTTTTTTTTTGAGGACTTTAATGTGACTTTGTAGGTAACCGGATTGAATTTTCTCTTATATATATTTTTATGCTTCTTTTGATTTTTTTAATTTTTTTTTAGGATAGAGGTTCCCTTTGGTTATCCTTTTTTTTCTTCTTGTTTGAGTTTTTTTATAAATATTTTTTCTTTTGGCTGGGGGGGGAAAGAGTATTAAGAGATGTTGCAACACTGCCAACTAGAGGCTTGAAAATATTTTATTTGAATTGGAGAGAAAAATGTATAAACACTCCTTTTCAAGGACATTTCAATGTGATAAGATAGAGGGAGAACACAGTAAAATATTATTACAGGTGCTTTCCTGGACTCTTATCAACATTTGAGGCTTGGCTTTGAAGCTGCTGGAGAAGACAGTCATAATAAGAGCCTTGGATAAAGAAATAAAGTGCAGTGTGCAGTGCATATATAGATATATATATACTTGTAAAATTCCTACTCGCCAGCCTTTTTGTAAATTTTAATTCTAGTATTTTTGCTTTTTATTTTAAAGGGAAAGCCTCAGAGCTCTTTCTTTTTTTTTGCTTCTTCCATCTGGATCACTTTGTTTTTCTTTTTTGATTATTATTTTTTCCTTCTATTTTTTCTTTTTTATGGTGGATTATTTCAATTGGACTAGGGTCTAGAAGAACCTGAAGACCCTTCTTTTTCCTTTTTTCCTTTTTCTTCTTTGGTTTTGGGCTTTTTACTATTGGATTTTTTTTTTTTGGACTATAATTGGCTACTCTATCAGCTGGATTGAAAGTCAAAGAGAATTTGAAGCTTTGGAAGCATTAAAATGAGCAGGAAACCAAAATCACTCGGCATTTCTGCTTCTACCTCTGCTTCCCCACCATCTGAAGGACAACATTTAATTCAGACAATGTTGAAGCAAGATAAAGAACAAGAAAAAGTAAATTTACAAGATATTAAGATAAAAATGGATACTATTGAGCAAAGAATAGAGAAGTCTGATGAAAATATTAAACAAATGATGGGGAAGTATGAGGAGAGATTCCAAAAAATTGAGGAAGAAGGAAAACAAAGAGAGGAGAAGATTGGAAATATTGACACTAGATTAACAGTGGTAGAACAAGAAAAAAATGGGATGTTGAGGTGGGAGATGGAAAGGTCAGAATTTTACCTTAGATTCCAAAATATAGAAGAGGAAAAAGGAGAAAATTTGGCTGCGATAATGATAGAAATGTTGGCAGGTGTTCTGGAAATTACTGAGGAAAAGATGATGGATGGAGTAGATGAGATATATCGAGTTTATACAAGATATGCGATGAGAAATAAACTACCAAAGGAAGTTCATATTAGATTTACCAAAAAATCCATCAAAACACAAATATTGCAAGTGGTAAGAGAGAAAACATTGAAATATAAAGGTAAAGAGATTGTGGTTTTAAAACAAATACCTAGAAGAGTGAGAGAGATGAGAAGAGAATACCGATTTCTGACCAAAATACTATTAGAAAATGAAGTGAACTATAGATGGCTGATACCAGAAGGACTAATCTTTACGTGGCAAGAACAGAGACATAGAATTGATTCGATTGAAAAAGCAGAACTTTTCTACGCAGAATTTTTTGGAAGAAGAAAAGAGGAGGCAGAGAAAGAGGTCTCATTAATTGAGTTTCAGGAGGAACAACTGGAGATTAAAAAAGAGAAAGGAGTTGTAGGTGGACAGGTAGACAGTAAAGAACAACGTGAAGTGAGAGCTACGAGAGCTGTTATACCTAAATATAAAGCATAATTATGGAAGAAAAAAAACTGATTACAATGAATATAAATGGACTTAACTCAGCTGTTAAAAGAAGGAAAACTTTTCATAAATTAGAGAAATTAAAATTTGACATAATTTGCTTACAAGAAGTTCATATTAAAAAACAACATGAGCAATTGTTAGTACAGCCAAAATTAGAGAAAATATTTACTTCTTTGATTCAATGTAAGAAAAGAGGAGTGGTTCTCTACATTAAAGAGGATATCCCAGCAAAACTGATTTACACGGATGAAGAAGGAAGAGTATTAATGGTGGAAATAATGGACAATAATAGAAAAATACTCCTGATTGCAATTTATGCTCCGAATGATAAACAAGAAGAGTTTTATAAAAAACTACATATGGAAATAATTAGACTGGACTATGTTAACATAATTATGATGAGAGACTTTAATGGAATTGTGGACAATAAACTGGACTATATAACAACAACAACAAAACAAAATAGAAAGGTTCTCCCTAAACCTTTCTTTAAAATGACAGATGAATTAACCTTAAAAGATATTTGGAGAGAAAGAAACGTTAAAGCTAAACAATACACTTTTTACTCTAATAGACATTTATCATGGTCCAGATTAGATATGATTTGGATCTCAACAGAATTAATATCCATTATTCAAGAAACAAGTATTGAAATAAGTACTTGGGCAGACCATAGTCCAATGACAATTAAATGGAAGGGACAAAAAAAAAAGATCGAGATGGACATTAAACAACACTATTTTAAAAGAGAAAGACTTTATACAGTGGATGGAGAAGGAATTGGTTTTTTTCTTTAAAGAAAACAAAAAAGAAGATACTTCAATACAGAATGTTTGGGATACAATGAAGGCATATGCTAGAGGTTTGATAATAGATTATACAAGAAAAAAGAATATTAGGAAAAGACAAGCCTCCAAGACCTTGGAAGATGAATATAAAAGACTTGAAAAAGAACTACAGAAAATGCCACAGAAAAAAGGTATTAAATTGAAACTGGATGTAATTAAGCATAAAATGGAATTAATAGAGAAAGAAGAACTGGCACAGAAAATTAGAAATTCTAAACAATTATTTTGAAGATGCAAATAAACCAGGTAGATGGCTAGCATATAAACTGAGAAAGGAGAAGGAATCAAGAAAAATATTGAAACTAATAGATGATCAAGGTCAAGTTTGTTGTGGTAATAAGGAGAAAAAGGAAATTATTCGAGATTTCTATGGACAACTATATAAACAAGAGAATATTGATGAGGAAAAAATTAAACAGTATTTACAGAATGTTAACTTACCGAAGATACCTAAAGAGACTGAAGAAATGTTAGAAAGCAATATAACAATGATGGAATTAAATGAAGCATTTAAGAGACAAAATAATGGGAAAGCACCAAGTCCAGATGGGCTTCCGGCAGAATTCTATAAAAAATTTCAAGAACCATTGAACATCCCATTGTTAGAAGTTATGAATGAAGTTATGTTAAAGAAGATGACACCCAAAACATGGTCAGAGGCTTATATTACACTTATTTTAAAAGAAGAGGCTGACCCGTTGCAAATTAAGAATTATAGACCTATTTCCTTATTGAATGCAGATTATAAAATCTTTGCTTCAATTTTAGCAGAAAGACTGAAAAAATATTTAAATAATTTTATTCACCCAGATCAAAATGGATTTCTGCCAAAGAGACAAATTAGAGACAATATGAGAGTAATCTTGGATACTTTGGAATATTATGAGGCTCATCCTGAAAAACAAATGGCTTTGATATTCCTAGATGCTCAAAAGGCATTTGACAACGTGAACTGGAGATTTATGTTATTACTATTGGAACAGATGGGTTTTGCCAGAAAATTTATTCAAGCAATAGAAACCATATATAATAAACAGACAGCAAAGGTAATGTTGGAGGGAGAATTTACAGATCTTATTAATATAAGAAAAGGCACAAGACAAGGGTGTCCCCTATCTCCTTTGTTATTCGTATTGACTTTGGAAGTGTTGAATAGAAATATTAGGGATGACAAAAGTATAAAAGGAATGAAAATTAAAAAGGAAGAATTCAAACTACAAGCTTTTGCTGACGACTTAGCTTTTATTCTGGAAGACCCGTTAGAAACCGCTCCAAAGTTATTGGAAAAGATAGAGACATATGGTGAGATGGCTGGCTTGAAAATAAATAAAGATAAAACAAAGATCTTGACAAAAAACATGTTACTGAGACAAAGAGAAGAACTGACAGATCTTTTGAAAATCCAAGTTACAAATAAGGTTAAGTATCTGGGGATATATTTGACAGCAAGATGTAGCACATTAAAAGAGAATAATTATATTAAACTCAAACAACAGATAATTACAGACTTGAAGAAATGGGAAAACTTGCAATTGTCATTAATAGGGGGAATTTCAACAATTAAGACGAATATTTTACCCAGAATTTTATTTCTCTTTCAAACAATACCAATTAGACTTGGAAAAGGCTATTTTGAAGACTTAAATAAAATCATGTTGAAGTTTATATGGCAAGGTAAAAAAGCGAGAATAAAGTTAAAGCTTTTGCAAGATGCTAGAATTAGAGGAGGTTTTGGCCTGCCTAATTGGGAACTGTATTATCAAGCTGCAAGTTTGATGTGGGTCAAAGAATGGATAACATTAAGAAAACCTAGATTGTTGATATTAGAAGGACATGATTTACTGTTGGGCTGGCATGCTTTTTTATGGTACAAGGGAACTAAAACACAGGGGTATTTTAGAAGACATTATATACGGGAGTCTTTGTGGTTAAATTGGGAGAAGATAAAAAAAACAATGTTATTTGAAAATTCCAGTTTGGTTATCGACTATTGAAGCATTTTCTTATCCTATGATCTATAAAAAGGAACAAACAGTTAGATATGGGGAATTGTTGGATGAAAAGGGTGGACTTAAATCGATTCAAAACTTAGAGGAACAAGGTATAAGGATGAATTGGTTTTCATATGCGCAAATACACTCAAGATATGATGAAGATTTTAAAATGGAAGGATTCTATGATAAACAGACTGATTTAGATAAGATATTGATGGGTACTGATGAGAAAGTAATTAAAAAATTATATGGTTATTTATTGGGAATTAAGTTAGAGGAAGAACAAGTTAAAGAAACTATGATTGCTTGGGGGAAGAATTTTGGATATGGGATTGATTTAGAGGAATGGCAAAAATTGTGGTCTCAAAATTATAAAATGACAATGTCAACAGCATATAAAGAAAACTTGTATAAGATGTTTTACAGGTGGCACTTCCCCCCGACAAGAATAGCAAGAATGTTCAAGAACAAATCTGAAAAATGTTGGAAATGTCATCAGATACCTGGCTCATACTATCATATGTGGTGGACTTGTGAGGATGCTAGAAAATATTGGACTAAAATTCACATGTGGTTGGAAAAAATGACAAAGAAACACATAGATTTGAAACCAGAGATTTTTTTATTGGGAATTTTACCTGATACATATAATAAAGACTTGAAATATTTGATTGTAAATGTATTAACAGCGGCTAGGATTGTATTTGCTAAAAATTGGAAGAATGAGAAAATACCATTACAGGAAGAAATTATTAAGAAAATATTGGAATGTGCTGAGATGAGTAGATTGACATTTGAAATTAGAGAGCAAGAAGATAAACAATTTTATGAAATTTGGGATCTTTTTTATCAATGGCTAGATGATAAAATACGATAATAGAACATTAATATTATATCTATAAAGGATTTTTAGGATTGATTTGTTATGATTATATGATTTGCTATAGAATAAATTGTTTAAAGTATTGTTATCTCACAAAGCATGAATGATTAAAAGTATAGTCAAAAATTTTTTCTTTTTTTTTCTCTTTTTTTTTAGTAATATTAGGATATGGATTGACAATATGAATTGTTATGCAATATAATTGTAATTGACTATAAAATGAATGCACAAAACTGATGAACCAACCGACACACCGGAAGTATATATGAGAGCAGATGTTTTTAATGTTTTGTATGTTATGCGTGTTTGTAGAAAATTAATAAAACTCTTTTCAAAAAAAAAAAAAAAGCAAGCAGTTAGATTAACAGAAAACTACTACAAGAAACTCAGCTAATGTAAACATTGTGCTCATAAATGAAATAAATTCTGAATAGTTTCATTTAGGAATGTATGAACCTATTTTCCTTAAGTTCAACTATTTTTTTCTTCATAAGAAGTACATTTTCTCCCATTTGGTCCTTTTTTAAAAAAAATAAAATATATACATACACTGTGTATGTATTTTATATACATACACTGTGTCAGTTGGCTGCAAATCTTTTGTACTACCCTTTTGTAGTTATTTACTCACAATTTATGTCAATTTTCACATTGTCGAATAACATGTGCTTATATATTTATGAGTTATTAATCATCCATGACTAAACTATTTATTCCATCATTTTATATGAGATGTTCCAAGTTTTATCTAAAAGTTTATGTTATACTTTCAACCAATGATATATGTCTATATTATGTTTTATATCAATCTATTAAATTTCTATCACAAGATTATCTATTACATTACTATGCCTTTTTATCCAACCATTGATAAAACAAATCCCATATCATATAAAATTGTTTATCTTCTTGTTCATTAATTTCAAATGTCAATTTACTCATTTCAGCACAATCCATAATTTTCTTAATAACTTCCTTCTGTATAGGTATTTATTAATTTTCCAATTCTTAGCAAATACAATCCTAGCTGCTGTTAATACATTTACAATCAAATATTTCAACTCTTTGTTGTATATTTCCAGAATTATCCCCAATAAAAATATCTCTGGTTTAGAGTCTATATGTTGTTTTGTCATTTTTTCCAACCATGTGTGAATTTTAGTCCATTATTTCTTTGCATCTGAGCATGTCCACCACATATGATAGTATGAACGAGGTGTCTGATGACATTTCCAACATTTATCCGATTTGTTCTTAAACATTCTCACAATTCTAGTCGGGGGCAGATGCCACCTGTAAAATATCTTATACAGATTTTCTTTATATGCAGTCGACATTGTCATTTTATAATTTTTAGACCACAATTTTTGCCATTTTTCTAAATCAATCCCATATCCAAAATTTTCCCCCCAAGTAAAACATTGTTTCTTTAACTTGTTCCTCCACCAATTTAAATTCTAATAAGTATCCATAAAGTTTTTTAATTACTTTTTCATCAGTACCCATCAAAATTTTATCCAAGTCAGTCAACTTATCATAAATACCTTCTGTTTTAACATCTTTATCAAATCTGGATTGTATTTGCAAATATGAAAACCAGTTCATTTTTATACATTGTTCTTCCAACACTTGCATAGATTTAATTCACCCTTTTTATTCAATATCCCACCATATCTAACTGTTTATTCCTTTTTATATATTATTGGATAAGAAAAAGCTTCAATGGTAGATATGCATAATGGAATTTTTAAGTGGTATTGTCTTTTTATCTTCTCCCAATTAAAAAATAATGCCTCCTGAATATAATGTCTTCTAAAGTACCCCTTATACCAAAGGAAGGCATGCCATCCCAACAGTAAGTCATCCCATCTGGTGCTTTGTTGTAAGTATATTGGCTAGGAATTCTAAGTTGTCTTTCACATCTGGACACATCAGATTGGACAAGATTGACTAAAGTGAAGCCCAGCTTTAAGAAAAGGAATTGAGGAAATTACACACATACACACTGTTAGGGATAACATTGTTTACCCTAACTGGTTTAGGTGAAATAATAACTATGAATCATAGTTAGTGTATGGTAGAGTGTATACAGCTTTAACTGTGAAATAGCAATTAAAGGAGTGGTTAAGAAAACAATATAAAAGTAGCAAGACTACAGCTTGCTCTCTCTCTCTGGCTTTGATGATCCCTGATTACTGCTTGGAATCAAGACTGCATAGCTCGAACGGGAGAGACAACAAAGGACTGATCTGTACGTGAACTGACATAGGATATTCTACATGGACTTTGCTAACTGAATATCCCTGAATGGACTGACTACATGGTAAATGACTATTGGACTGATATTTGACTATGCTATAAACTTATACTGGAATAAACTATATTTTTGATAGCACAAGCGTATCTGTTATTTTTACTGTATGTTAATAAACATACAAGCTTAGCTCACTCATTTATCTGTGTGCCTTTCTGACTAATGCTGCACATTCTGTTTAGCTTGTCTACCTAACCCTGGTTGGGGAACCCAGGCTTAACACACACACTCACACAATTCTTGCATTATGAAAATTATAGGTAGTCTTGAGTTACAACCTTAATGGATTTAATGGATTCTGCCCATGATGGTCATAACTCAAGATTGTTATGAATTGGGTCATTGTGTAAATTGAGTTTACAACCTTTTTGGTGGCCTTCATTAAGGTAATGCTTTGGTTAAGTGAACCAGTGGTTTATTATGGAATGTTTTTCCGAGAATCTGGAAATAAATTCTGATTTTCAGCAAAACTACAGCCATGACTGTGGGACAATGGCCTTAAATGAGGCCTGATTGCTAAGCACAAAAGTGTGGTCCATGGCTGTGGGGGGAGGGCTATTGGAATTTCAAATCTGGGTCATAAATGCCTCCAGAGTTCCATCATAATTTCAAATGGTCTCTAAGCAGGCAGTTGAAAATTAAGGCATAGCAAAATCACTTAGACTTATATACTGCTTCATAATGCTTAACAGCCCTCTCCAAGCAGTTTACAGAGTCAGCATATTGCCCCCAACAATTTGGTTCCTCATTTTACCCACCTTGGAAGGATGGAAGGCTGAGTCAACCTTGAGTATGGTGGGATTTGAACTGCAAGCAGCCAACAGTCAGCAGAAGTAGCCTGCAGTACTGCTCTCTAACCATTGCGCTATCTAGGCTCATATAATGTATCTTGAGCTTTATTTCTGTTTGAAATAATGAATGAATCAGTAACAATAACAACAACAAATCTCCCTGCTGGTACTTCGAAAGTATTCTATTTTCAATCGATCACCCACTGTTCTGGTTTATGCAGACGATGTTCCCATGCCATGGGGGGCTGTGAACTATTCTGAACTGCATTGGAAAGATTTCTCTTCAGTTGCTCATTCCTCTGCAATAGTAATTTTTTTCCAACTGGGATATCCAACAGGCAAGATGATGATATCATGGGCAAAATGATATCATGGGCACATGAAGATCTGTGGAAGAGCAAGAGGCAGATGAAGGCTGCAGAGGTCTGCACAGCAGGGCTGCTGTTCTGAAAATGAGATCCAGATGTGTTGCTCCCCCTTTTTTATAGGCAGTATAGGTGTCCCTTTGCATCCTCTAGGCATCCTCTATGTGTCCTGTAGACATCCTTAATATCCGAGATAGGTCCCCTCTGCGGACGTTTTTTCCATTTTAAATGCTTTGTTTCCGCTTGGCATCTGTTCTGCATCCATTCTGCATCTGTTCTGCGTCCGTTCCGCTTCCTCCCTGCGTCCGAGCGGATGCGAGTTGCACGGATGCGGAACGGATGCCTAGCGGATATAGCGGATGTGTAACGGATGCAGAACGGATGTTCCCCGTATGCCTAGTGGTTGCATAACGGATGAATTGGATACATTTTCCACGCAAAAGTTTTGGGCAGCTCAAAACTTTCTGAGCAGATGAAACGTCCATAAACAGATGCTGGACGGATAGAGAGGAAGCAAAACGGAGGCAGTGAGTACATCGCGTTAACCAATGGATGGCAAGCTTTTTTGTCTGTTTTACATCCTCTTTGCATCCATTGGTGCAGTGTGACATGGGCTTAAGGTAATGGAGACCTTTGGAACAACAGGTTTGAAAGTCTTCATTGAATGAATTTTATCTTTAAGTCTGAATAAAAGAAAAAATAATAATTCCAAGCTTTAGCAATTAAAACAAATTGAAATAAACAGCAAAAAAGATAATAAAATTCTGATCTAAGAAAGTTATAACATTGGAACTGTTAATGGAGATATCTGAACAATAGAGGTAGAAGTTAGTCACTATTGTATTAACACTGACAGCAATGATTTTTCATCTATCATCTTTTTATCATCTATTTATCACACTAATGTTTTTAAGAAAAATAAAAGGAAAATAAAAATGATAAATCTAGAGAAAAACCTGGAAAATATTTTTGTTATTGGATCTACAAGAGAGGCTTTGTAAAATTTTGTAGAAATCTGTGTGATGAGATAAATAATTTAAGAGAAATAAAATCCTAAGACAATATGCGATTGAATTAAACATTAAGACTGCTAGAAGTAAAAGAAAAGAATATAAAATCAGTTTATTTAAGATTCAAATATGATTTATTTATTTATTTATGTATTGGAATGTTCTTTATTGACTTTTTGCTGACCCTAGGATTTAAAACTTGATGTTTTATGGATTTGCTTATAGATAAGAGATATGGGATGGGATGAGGAAATATCTGTTTAATCTTATGGGGTTGAAGAGTTATTAAATTTGTTTATACAGTTGTGTTGAAGATTGGAGCTTTTTTTCTTTATATTTCTCTTTTTCTTTATTATAGTTCTTAACCAATCCCTTGTCAACCTCTCTAATAAATATAAAAGAAGTTTCACCACAAACCAACTTTGGACCTAAAGACTTGAGTTTTTAAGACATGATTCCTGGAGAATATGGTTCAGTAGTTCAGAAGACCTTCATGTTGAGTGGTAATTCAATCTCTAACAGATAAACAACCAAGTTGTATGGATGTGGGATATTGGAGATGAAAATATCCATTGTGGCATCCCCTGGAATATTTTAGATCCATAGCTTCTCAGGTATGAAAGAGATCAGAATAGAAAAGCATGGAATATTTCAAGGTTGGTACATCCAAAGATTTTTGGAATGGATTGTCTTATTTACAAGTTATACTCAGAGTTCAAAGATCCCACTTTCTGCTAATCAATGAAGAAAAAAGAAAAATCAGTCTCTGTATGCATCATTTTAGCTTTTTTAATTACTAATTGTATATGTTTGATCCATCTATCTGTTTTATGATAAGAGAGTGTATCTATGGCAAAAAAGAGGTTTGTATGTATGCTAGCAAGCCAATTTTAATATGGCCCCAAAGCATCTATCTTTCTTCTGTAAATTAGCAGATATCCTGTGGGTTTCTTACTTACAGGGCTGCCAAGGGACAGTAAAGCTGCTACCCCAGAAAACTCATTATACTGTATAAGAGAACAGCGTAGTCATTCTCAAGGAAAGAGTGCATTAGAATAAGAACCCAAGTGCTGAAGAGCCCAAAGATAAATATAACAAAAGAGAATGTAGTCATTTTAATTAACAAAACAGCATGGCTCAGACATCTTGGTTATGCTGAGTGAAACAGACTGAAAGCAAATATGAAAGGGTTAGTTTAAACTAGGATACAGAAATGAATTTGAATTTAAAGAGGCAGGACTGAGGGAGTTAGGAAAATTTTATGTCTCACAAAACTGGGAGACATTGATGGAAAGGAGAGAGGGAACAGAAACATAGCAAGGGAAACTTGCTTTCTTCCTGGCTGACAACATAATGGAACCTTGAAATAGCCATTTTAGGTGCTTTCTGTACTACTTTAAATTGGGAATCATCATGACCTGGAAAGACTTTGTTTGGAAATTGGAATTGTCACCAAGAATTGGATTAGTCAACAGCAGTGTTGCCCCTCAGATTTTTGGGTGTGAGATACTATCTCTTAGTCCCTGGAGACTAGCTGTGAAAGTTCTTTTTGTATCAGTCTGCTATGTAGCAGCTTCTCTGCCTGAATTCCTTATCTCTGAGGCCAGGTAGGCAATGACGTTCTGGAGCAGGGGTATGAAACTCACTGGCATCAGGCCTTACTGCAGAAAGAGTGGACCTACTAGACAGTCACCCCAGGCAATGTATGAATTGGGTTGTGTTTCAAAGGGATTTGGGTCTCTATATACTTCCATCAAAGTTCTCAAGCAACCTGGAATGATGGCACAGCTAACGCCCATGTCACACTGACCAACGGATGCAAAAAGGACACAGCGGACAAGCAAAATGTTCCATCCGTTGTTATCCGCTCTCAAAAGGGGCAAAAATTTGCATAACCGGAGCAGATAACACGGACGCGGGGAGGACGCAGGGCGGATGCAAAGCGGATGCAGAACGGAAGCCCAGCAGATGGAAGCAGATGAGAGCAGATGGCGCATCTGCTAGGCTTCCGGGGGGCCTCAGCGAAGCGGACACGGAACAGAAAGAGCGGATGCAGAGCGGACGCCGAGCGGATGAAGCGGATGCACAGTGGATGCAGAGCGGATGCACAGCGGATGCCTGGAGTTAATTGCGCATGCGGGGAGGATGCATTGCGTCAGCCCCGTGGATATAACAGAAGCAGCTCAGAAGCAGGTCGCCATTCACAGGAAAGACCTGCTGCCGGAAGGATTGGCTGCCTTGCCTGCCCTGCCTGCATGTCTAACTGCAAGCCTTGCTGCCAGTCTTGCTGCCAGGCTCCCTGCCAGCCAGCAACCCCACAACCATGCTGAAGCACAGCAAGCCAGCCCTTGCAAGAGGGACAGGGCTACCATCCCACCCACTGGCCCTCACTCTGGTTCTGCTGGGGCTTCTGCAGCACGGGCTCGCTCTTCTGGGGCTTCTGCTGCTTCTGCTTCTGGAGGAGCTGATGACAAGCACTCCAGCACCAGCCACCTCCACAGCACTTGGACCCTTCACCCATGAGACTGGGTGACCAAGAGGAGTGCCAGAGACTCATTTTTGTTTTATAGCTTGTTGTTAATAAAGTCTATTTTTGATTCACACACTTGCTTCATTCCTTTTTTTAATAAAGTCTTGCTGGAAGCTTTTAGACATGGTTTAAGCCTTTGCATGCTTGTGGGATGGGTTAAGATAGCAGTGGGATGGGTTGAGATAGCAGTGGGATGGGTTGAGATAGCAGTGGGATAGGCAGGGATACCTTTGGGATGGATAATAGCTGTGGGATAGATAAACCTTCAGTGCAAGCATAGTGGGACTCCCAGGTGCCACACCTATGGCCCTTTGTTTTCAATAATGATATAATCAATCATCCACACATGTCAACATAAACACAACTCTTTATTAAACGCCCTGTTCATTGTAGCCCAACCAAACATACATGGCCCAATCTCATCCATGCGATGAGACAGGCTGAAGGAAGCATCCATTAAGCATTTACCATCCTGTCTTGCCACTCCACTGCTCCAGCTGGGGAGTTGCACCAGTATCTCAAGAGGTTGCGTTGCTTCTTTGCCTCATATGAGGCTCTGTTGGGGCCTTGCATATCCTCAGTGTCGATCAGGTTTTGCCCTTGCCTCCATTCTCCAGGCTCCATGTCCCCATTGCCTTGTTGACAGTCCATGAGCCTGTTCTGCAAGACTGGGTAGCGGGTGCACATGATATTGTGCAGGATGCAGCAAGCTTCCATGATCCTCCTCACGGTCTCTGGGCAATGCTGCATGGTGGTGAGAAGTACCTGGAACCTGTTGGCCAGGATGCCAAAGGCGTTCTCCACCACCCGTCTTGCCCTGGACAGCCTGTAGTTGAAGATCCTCTCTTCACGGGTGAGGTATTTGGAAGTGTAGGGCTTCATGGGGTAGGTCGTGAGGGAGAAGGCATCATCCCCCACGATGAAGTAGGGCACATCTTGCGTGTCATTGGGCAGCGGGTCTGGATCTGGGAAGCCCACCATGAGTTTGCTTTCCAGCCCCTCCTTGAGGTGACTGTCGTTGTATACCTGGGCATCTGAAGATGAGCCGTTGCCTGAAGCATCGATGTACATGAACCTGTAGTCAGCATCGACCATGGCGAAGAGGATGATGCTGAAGAAGCCCTTGTAGTTGTTATAAGTGGACCCTGACTTGGCTGGAGCTTTGCAGGCCACATGCTTGCCATCTATGGTTCCAACGGTATGGGGGAAGTTCCACTTCTGATACCACTGCTCTGCAACTTTCTTCCATCCTTCTTCAGTGGAGGGGCACTGGAGGAGCTCCTCCTTGTATTCTTCGATGATGGCCTGCACCACTTCTCTGACAACAAAGCTGATGGTGCTGGGTGGCACCCTCCAGCCGTACTGCATGCTCCTGTAGGTGGTCCCTGAGGCCAGGTGGTGCAGAGTGAGTGCCACCTTGAGCCCAGGTTCCAGGCTGGGCGGGAAGTTGGTGTTTGTCTTGGTCAACCTGGGTGTCAGGTGCTGCACAACTTCGTCAAACATGGCTGGAGGCATCCTCATGAATTTCTGGAACGCCCGAGTGTCTTCGCTCCTGAGCTCCACCATCAGCTTGTTGTACAGTCCATCCTCTGCTCTTCTCCCAATCCATCTTTGGACCCAGACGCTTCTTGGCCGCCTCCTTTTCTTCCCGTAGTAGACTTCACAGAGCCTGTAGATGGTTTTGCACTGTTGCAGAAGGATGGTGGCTGCCGAAAGGACTTTGTCACAATCCACGGTGGACATGACTGGATGCTGTGGAAGAGGAAGAGTCAGATGAAGGCTGCAGATGTCTGCACAGCTTGGCTGCTGTTCTGAAAGTGAGATGCAGGCGAGTTGCTCCCCCTTTTTATTGGCAGTGTAGGTGTCCCTTTGCATCCTCTAGGCATCCTCTAGGCATCCTGCAGACATCCTTAATATCCAAGATAGGTCCCCTCTGCAAATGTTTTCTCTGTTTTATACGCTTTGTTTCCGCTTGGCATCTGTTCTGCATCCGTTCTGCGTCCATTCCGCTTCCTTCCTGCATCCGAGCAGATGCGAGTTGTGCGGATGCGGAACGGATGCGTAGCGGATATAGCGGATGCGTAGCGGATGCATAGCGGATGCGTAGCGGATGCGTAATGGATGCGTAGCGGATGCAGAATGGACAAACTGGATACATTTTCCTCGCAAAAGTTTTGGGCAGCCCAAAACTTTTGGAGTGGATGAAATGTCCATAAACGGATGCTGGACGGATAGAGAGGAAGCCAAACGGGGGCAATGAGTACATCACGTTTTCCAACGGATGGCAAGGTTTTTTGTCCGTTTTACATCCTCTTTGCATCCGTTGGTTCAGTGTGACATGGGCTTAAGCCTTTGGATCAAATCAAACCTGAGTAATTCCCAGATTTCCCCCTGGTTTATGCAGATACTTAGATCAAACAGGTGAAGAGAAATCTAAAGTGCTATCATGGGACATCAAAGAGCAAAGCCAGTGAAACATGGGTTAGAGCCAATGGGAATGGTAAACAAGGTGAAATATAATTATGTCTCCATACTTATTGCATCTTCCAATACTCACCTGGCAACCTGAGTTGACCTGAACCATTTTTGGAGGGAATAATTCCAGGGTTCACCTATAGTACTGCTGTAGTGAATATGGTAAATACCTATGAAGTAGGGCCAATGGTGGGTATAGAGATTAGGTCTTGCATGGGAAGAATTATACACTGTTGAGTCTGAGGAAATGAGAGGCTTCTTATAACTCTTCTATATTAGATGTATGCCTTCCTGGCTTGTTTAGCTGACATGTTGGGAGGAGAAAGGGGATGTGATTGGTCTAGACAGTGCTAATTCCTCCTTGAGCAAGGGGGTGTTCCTGCTAACACTTGAGGAGATAACAATGCATCCCACTCCTCAACATGCCATTATTCAATCAAATTAATGTGGACAATTTTTATCCAGAATCCAGAAATGGTTGTGCCATAGCATTTCTTCCTATTTTAACATCTGATCTTCTGGTGCTGGGGATCATTTCCATCATTGATCCTGGATGAAATGAAATTGGAGTATTCAACTGTAGAAAAATATGAGTTCAGTAGTTATGGAAATAACAAATGTATGTGCAGGTTTTCAATTTAAAATTCTTATCACTCCTTAGTATTTCCAATATGTTACTGGAAAGTTAGAATCCATGCTTTATTTGCACAAATTTGTGTAATGATACTCCAGACCTATCCATTAAGAATGTGGCAATCTTTTTGTGCAGCTATTCTTTACAGCTTTGGGGATTTAACGTAAGAAAGATTCCCCAGAGATAAAGAAGTTGGTAATTAGTGGCTGAGAATTGATTAAAAAATGCTTTGCTTCTTAAAAGTCATCAATAACTAAGGAAGTGTAACAACTAGTCCTGCAGATAACTTAAAAAGGCTTTAAAAATGAAAGCAAAAGGTTTTGAGTCATTTCAAGAGATGCTGTAAGTCAGTAAAGGTAAAGGTTCCCCTTGCATATACGTGCTAGTTATGTCTGGCTCTAGTCATTTCCAGCTCATCTCTGTGACAAAGCTGAACAGAAAGCACTGTCCGAAGATGTCTCTGTGGTCATGTGGCTAGCATGACTAAGTGGGAATGCTGAAGGTGCACGGAACACTTTTACCTTCCCACCAAAGTGGTCCCTATTTTTCTACTTGCATTTTTACATGCTTTCAAACTGCTAGGTTGGCAGAAGCTGGGACAAGTAACAGGAGCTCACTCCGTTACACTGTGCTAGGGATTATAACTGCCAATATGCTAACCTTTCTGATCAACAAGCTCAGTGCTAGATGGGTGCAAGTGAAGAGGCGGACACAGGAGAACATGTAACTTTCTTTATTGAAGCAAATAACACAAGCTGCGAAGGCAGGCACTCTAGCTGTCTCTATCCAAAACTTCAGCCACTGACAGGACTTTATTTCTCCCACCAATGGCTGGGCCAATCGGTGGAGCCTGGCCTCAGACTCTATTCGACTGTCCATATAAGGCAATACTTAATACTCAGCATCTTAGCCACTGAGCCACTGCATCCCTCACGACTGTAAGTTAGTAGTGAATAATATATAGTACTGGACATTCCTGTAAAACTAAAAAAATATTTATTCGATTTGTGTCATTCATTTCATTATCCAAAGTGATTGTGTAGTTTCTAATACAACACATATATATATATATATGTGTGTGTGTGTGTGTGTGTGTGTGTGTGTGTGTGTGCTGTTTAGCTTCCTTTGGGTATTATCCCACGTCATTGTAGTTCTGTTAAAGTTGTAGCAACGTTTCAGCAGAATCTCATCTGCCATCCTCAGGCTTCTGTATGGATATGGGTCTTACAGCTCCTGGTTTTAAATTTGAGGCTGGTCCATTCTGATTGGTTGGGAGCCTGGACCTGTGTTCATTGGACTTGGAGTTTGATTGATTGGTGTTCCTGGTTTCTTCTGTCTGTTTTGTGGCTTTGATTGGCTGGCAACACTCTGTTCTTGTGTTGGAGGCTTTCAGTGCAGCTTGGCTCCGTGTGAAGGGACGGCTGCTCTTCATTAGCAAGCTGCTATTCATTAGCAAGCTGGGTTTCACCTGGGTGCCTGGTGCCTTTAACAGAACTACAATGACGTGGGAGAATACCCGAAGGAAGCTAAACAGCACATATGTAAGTACCCGCGAAAGAAAGAAAACACACACACACACACACACACACACACACACACACACACACACACATATATATATGTATGTATGTATGTATGTATGTATGTATGTATATATACAATTTAAAATAGCAAGAATCAAGTATAGACTAAAACTAAGAGTTTAGACAGTACAGAGTGGTGTCTTCTGTGTCACCGCACCAACCACCTCCAGCCTAAAAGTGTCCCTATCAGGGTCCCGACAACCATTAGAATTAAGTTTTTTTTTCTTTTTGGGGTCATGCTTTTTTATTATTTATATATAAGTATTTTGAATACAGTGTATCGTCTGGGCATACCATTTTACAAAAGAAAAAAAAAGAAAGTAACATATATAGTGATAGCAACAGTAATAGTACAACAAAATGATTCTAATCATATTTATAATTATATTATCTTATTTGTAATCCTATTTATTATATTAAACACAACAATTCACTTTCTTGATCTAATTTCTACCTCTTATCTCTAACCATTGATAAAACCTATTTTATTTTGAGTAATACTCTGTATCTCCTTTACCTTTTATTTTCCATGTCAATTTATCCATCTCTGCACATTCCAATATTTTCCTAATTATATTTTCATCTGATGGGATGTTCTCGTTTTTCCAATATTGTGCCAGTACAATTCTCACTGCAGTCAGTACATGTAATATTAAATATATAATCCCTTTGTCACAGCTTTCTGGTATCATATCTAACAAAAATATTTCTGGTTTCAAATCAATATGCTGTTTAATCATCTTTTCCAAACTTATGTGTATTTTCATCCAATATTTTCTTGCTTTCATACATGTCCACCACATATGATAAAAAGTACCTAGGGTCTGATTAAACTTCCAACATTTGGTGGACATGTTTGTTAAACATTTTTGCGAGTGTTGCCAATGGCAAATACCACCTATAAAACATTTTAGAAATATTTTCCTTATATGCAGTAGACATTATTTGAAAATTGCAGATATTGCCAAATTGTTTTATTCTTTGATAAACACAAACCCACATCTTATTCAAATAAGAAGTTTTGATAATAAATTTGATCTCCATATAATAGTTGTATGTGGCAATAGTTGGCAATACATGAATTTATTTGATAGATTCCATTTCCTTGAAGCATATACAGCTCATTCAGTCTTCTGTAGTTACCAGTGTTCAGTCTTTCCAGATTTTATCTTTCTTTTTTCTTCTGAATTTCTGTCTCTATGACAACCTTCAGGTTTTTTCAATCTCTTTGTACCTTTTCTACAGATTATGTTATGGAAGAAAAAACAGCTGCCCCGTAAACTTGAGGAACATCTGTTTACCAGCCAAATTGCAGTGGGACAGCTTTTCCAGTTAAAAGTATTTAAAAATCATTGGATTTTTACGGCTGTTAAATTAACAGCTCTACATAAACCTCAGTGGAACCATTTAAAACAGTATTATCCATTGAACAAAATGAGTAAGTTACCTGAATGTGGTCTACTTCAAAGAAGCACCTCAGCATTTTTTAGTTTGAGGGATTGAGTTTTGCACAGGAGTATTTTTTTTCCTAATGTTGAAAACATACAAAAATGATTCAGGCCAATTCTTCACGTATGAAAACTAAAGGTGCATCTTCTATGACATAGAAATTACTCATACCTCCCATACATTTATTACAATAAATTCTGAAGCAGCCTTATCTAATATGATACACTCAGCTCTGATAGATTTGCCATTGCCAATTTGTCTGTTCTTTCAGTCATCCTGGAAATATTACAAGTTCTGAACCAAGTACATCTGGACAGTATCAGGATGGGGAAGACAGAGCTGTAGAAAGCCGATGCTACATTCAATGCTGTGGTGGCACAGTGGTTAAAATGCAAAGCAATAGACACAATCTACACAGACTTTTGTAAAATCTTTGATTCATTGGTACATGACAAACTACTCCTAAAACTAAAATTTTACAATATCTCTGGACACCTGCATAAGTGGATGGAAGCATTCCTGTCAAACAAACAACAAACGGTCAAAATTGGGAGCATCCTATCAAATTCTGTACCTGTCAACAATGGTGTCCCCCAAGGCAGTTTCAAGACATCTTCATGGATGTGGCACGACCATGAACATGAAGCCAAACAACAGGATCACAGCTCACCAGCTCAAATCCCCCAGCAACTAAGACTAATCTGAGCACAACCAAGCCCCCACCTGAACAGAACACACCCCCAGCCAATCAGAACACAGTCCACCCGCCTACCAATCAGAACACAGCCAAACCCCCAACCAATGAGAACACCCCCACTAGCAGTTAAAAGGAAGAAGCAGCTGCAAACTCACATTACTCTGAGAAGCACAGAGCCGAAGAAACAAGCCTGAAGATGATGAATGAGACTTCATTGAAACGTTGCCTAGACACTTCCAATTTTATGCGGGAGAAAACCCGAATAACCAAAGATCCACATACAAATACCCGTAAAAACCTCAGAAAAC
>BLBF01000002.1:96630889-96647777 GCA_015471245.1 Laticauda colubrina
AGCCCCTATGGGATCACCACTGTCACCCGTCATTGCAAACCTGTTCATGGAAGAATTCGAATCCAGAGCCCTGGCTAATGCCACCCACAAACCCAAACTATGGCTAAGATACATCGATGACACATTTGTGATTTGGCCCCATGAAAAGGAAACCTAAACAATTTCCTAACACACCTAAACAGCACACACCCCAAAATCAAGTTCACCATGGAAACGGAAATAAACAAACAACTACCATTCCTAGATGTACTAATCTACAAAAGAACAGATGGCACACTGGGACACACCGTATACCAGAAGAAAACACACACCAACCGCTACCTCAACGCCCAGTCCCACCACCACCCAGCACAGATAAATTCCGTGGCTAAAACACTAATTACCAGAAGCAAACGCCTGGCAGATAAGACACAAATAAAGACTGAATTATGCACCCTGACTAAAGTATTGACAGCCAACGGCTTCCACAAAAACAAAATCACCAGCTTGATCCACAAAAACACACCAAGATATAACAGAGACCTAGAAGATCAACAGACTTATGGAACAGCTGTCCTGCCCTACATAAGAGGTACTACAGTCAAAATCAGTAAGATACTACACAGGCATCACATCAAGACTGCCTTCAAAGCAGACAAAAAAATAGCAGCCATCCTTAAAAACCCCAAAGACAAAATTGACCTGGAAAACCAAGGCATATATGAAGTTCCCTGTGCATCATGCCCGGCCACCTACATTGGACAGACCAATAGAAGAATAAGTACCCACCTGGATGAACACAAAAATGCAGTAAAAAAGCTGGAACACACCTCCTCACTAGTCCAACACATGAAAGCCACAGGTCACAACATCAACTTCAATGGCACCAAAACCCTAGCCACTATTGAAAACCCCAGCCACAGAATCATCAGAGAAGCCATAGAGATTGAAAAAAGACCTGAAAGCATGAATAGAAGAGATGATTCCACCAGACTGTCAATCATTTGGAAGCCTGCACTCTCAAATAGAAAGATCTCCACACCACAAGCCAGGCAAACACCTGGGCACAAACAGACTCCCTCTGATACCTCCAGCTGAAACACCCCCCCACCAGGCACCCAGATGAAACCTGGCTTCCTAATAGATAACAGCCGTCCTTTCACATGAAGCCAAGCTGCACTGAAAGCCTCCAGTGCAGGAGCAGAGTTTTGCCAGCCAATCAAAGCCACAAAACAGACAGAAGAAACCAGAAACACCTATCAATCAAATTCCAAGTCCAATAAACACAGACCAAGACTCCCAACCAATCAGGATGTAGAAAAAACCATCCTGGAACAGCAATAGGCTAGCCTCAAATTTAAAACCAAAGACTGTGAGATTCTGACCCACATACAGACTCTATACAGAAGCCTGATGATGGCAGATGAGATTCTGCTGAAACATTGCGAGAACTTTAAAAGCACTACAATGACGTGGGATAATACCGGAAGGAAGCTGAACAGCACACATGTAAGTACCTGCGAAATATTTTTTTAAATATATATATATATATATATATATATATATATATATATATGTATCCATGTATTCATAAGTATGTTTTTATTTATACCTATTATATTGTAAGCAATTGACAAATAAAAATAAATAAATAAATAAATAAGAATAAACTGTAGGCTAACTCAATGCTTACTCAAGGAGTTTGACTGTGAATGGACCAAGGTTTCCTCAGCCATTATGTGGGTGTGGCTTAGTTGGTGGGTGTGGCTTGGTGGTCATGTGACTGGGTGGACATGGCTTGTTGGTCATGTTACTAGGTGGGCATGGCCAACTCAACATCACTCACATCGAGGCATGCATCTGCTCGCCTGGCCTCTCATGACTGTTGGGATGTTGCAACAGTCGTAAGTGTGAAAAATGTTCATAAGTCAATTTTTTTCAGTGCCATTGTAACTTTGAATGGTCACTCCACACAAGCAAAGTACCAGCAAAAGAGGGGAAAAAACTCCAGAGAAGTTCCTGAGACATGAAGTCTAGTCCTGCCAAGAATGTAATAAGGGTTAATGGAGAGGCAGTTTCTCTGAGCAACACCAGAATGTTTCCTTCCTGCCTTCCTTACAAGATTAGGCCAGTAATTTCTTCTAACAACCAATTCTCCGAACTGCTTAGAATGTTAACAACCGGTTCTAGTGAATAGGTGTGAACTGGTAGAATCACACCCCTGCAAACATTGCTATATTTGCTATAACCCTGTTTATGTGTAGAAATGTGACCAGAAGTAGCAAAAGTTTTTTTTTGTAAATTATATGAGTCAACCTTATCAATATCAGCCTCATAAGTTGTACAGTACACTTACATGTTGTATCAGAAAAGTCAAACACACAGAAGGAGAAGTAAAAGGAGAAAATAGCTCATTTCCTAATTTTGTTTTAAAGAGTAGATGTCATCCTTCTATTGTATTTTATAGAATTACTCCAGAGTTCCTTTGAAGAACAGATCTAATTTCATTTGAGGAGAAAAATGTAGATACCTTTTATTTGTGAGTATAATGAAAAGACAGGACATGTAGACATCATACAAGTCCAGGCACTTTTAAGTATTTGCAGAATGATATTTTCCAACCTTTACAGAATAAATGAATACTATTTCCTGAATATTTTGCAAATGTATAGAGAAAGGAAATATGTTCTTCAGTGAAGATATATAGAATTTGAATTATTATCACGTGAGGAGGATTAGCTGGGCACAGAAGCTAAACAGCTTAGTTCAGAGGAGATCCTGAATATCTCTGAGCTCTAAGAAAGAAGAGATTTAGCTCTGTGAGTGATGATTTCACATGAACAGATTAGGTACCATAGGAAATATTCCTATTCAATTCTGAATATTCTATTGAATATTCTATTAGATTGAATCCTATTCAATCCATTCATTGGCAACTCTATTGGTTTTTATATTATATATAGTTTCATAACTGTCCACCTGCTAAGAAACAACCAGCTGTTGAGGGTTTATTACCTATTGTGGGAATAAAATAGTTAATCAGAAAAGACACCAACGAAAGAAAAATGATGTGCATTAACATAACAATAACAATTACTGCAAAGTTCAGACCTACCAGCTTCTTACTTTAGTTCTGTGATTTTTCCTTTGTTTTTGTTCTACATGTAAATTGGATGACTC
The DNA here is from genome assembly GCA_015471245.1 of Laticauda colubrina. NCBI lineage: Eukaryota > Metazoa > Chordata > Lepidosauria > Squamata > Elapidae > Laticauda > Laticauda colubrina. The sequence continues at coordinate 96,634,049 of BLBF01000002.1, forward strand.
CAAATCTGCAAACCTGATTGGTCAAATAAACTAAGCATTGGATTGGTTCACTAGGAACCAATCCAAAGAGCTGCTGAAAGGCAGCAAATTTAAGCAACTGCCATTGGCTACAAGCAGGCAAGCCAGCCTGTATAAAAGGCTGGCCTCGGCTTCAGCCAAGTGTTCCTATTTACTGACTAGTTAAAGAATAAAGCATTTGTTGTTGGAACCCGGTCTACCTCGTGTGTTTTCTGAACAAAACACTGGCGACGAGGGTGGGATCATCCTGAATGAAAAAAAACCTGCACGCGGTGATAAGAAGTCCAGATGACAACCAAGATGCCTGGAAACAACGCACCGCCCGCACCCTTCAATCCCAACGAAGGGGATTGGGATTCCTATGCAGACCGCTTCCAGATGTATTTGGAGAGCAATGAAATGGAAGACATTTCAGAGCAACGCAAGAGAGCTGTGTTCGTGACTCACTGCGGGCCAACGGTTTTCAATATGGCAAAGGCTCTTGCGAAGCCCCGAGATGTTAAACAACTAACGTGGCCAGAATTGCAAAGAATTCTCAAAGCACACTACGCTCCGATGGTGTCAAACTTAAAAAAGTGACACGAATTTTACCGCAGAGACCAGAGAGAGGGAGAGACTGTCGTCGATTTCGTTGCTGCCCTTAGACAAATAAGGGGTGAGTGTGATTTCTTGAACATTGACGAAGCGATGAGGGATCGCGTGGTGTTGGGTCTGAGATACTCGACCGCACAGAGTAAATTACTCAACAAGCCCAACATCACCATGAACGAAGCCATCCCGGAAGTCACAGCCGCTGAAGCCGCGAAAAAATCGGCTGTCACAATGAAAAAGATGAACACACACAGCGAAGAAACAAACCCAACCAAAGACAGAAAGCAGCCTGCCACCACAACCCACTATGAAGAGTCTGGCGAAACATTCGAATTGAGCGAAGAAGACAATGAGGTCCACCGTTTGCTCACGAACAGAAAAGAGCGCGAAAGAAGGAATTGGTGGGAGTGCGCTGGCTGCGGAGGAAACCATTCCCGAGCCGAATGCAGATTTCTCGATGCCATCTGCAGGCATTGCAAGAAACGAGGGCATATCGAGAAAGTCTGCAGGAACAAAAAAAGCTACAGCCCAACGAGACGCAGAAATTCCCCAACACAAGCTGAGCCTAAATGAGCTGAGAGAAAGTGGCAACAAGAGAAGCAAGCCAATACACACCAAACTGTCACTATAAAGAGCGCTCAGACGGAAAGCGGGAAAAAAGTTAAAGTCATTGTAAAAATCGAAGGAAAGCACTGCAAGATGGAAGTGGACTCGGGGTCCTTCCTCTCCATGGTATCGTGGGACACAATAAAACAGCTAGTCCCAGATATCAAACCCAAAGAATTACAGAAGCAGCACCTAACTCTCAAGGACTACCAGGGAAACCAAATCCCTGTAGTCGGCATGGGACATTTCCGAGTCGCCTACAAACAACACGTCAAGGTGCTACCGCTGACCATAGTCGACCGAGACAGGCCAAGCCTCCTGGGCATCGAATGGTTCGTGCTATTGGGCATCAGGATGACCGGGATCGATCGAGTGACTACAACTGGCTGGGAAGACGACCTCATCCGAGAATTCCAGGACGTTTTTGACGGCTCACTGGGCAAGTATCGGGGAAATCCCATTTCTTTCAGTCTAAACCCCCAAATAGCCCCACGAAGAATGAAAGCCAGGCGAGTTCCTTTTGCACTAAAGGCAAAAATAGAGGAACAGCTGGACAAATTAATAGCCCAAGGGGTGTTAGAATCTGTGGACCGTGACAAGTGGGAAACACCTATAGTCACACCTGTCAAACCCGACGGGTCCGTTAGAATCTGTGGTGACTATAAGGCTACCCTGAACCAACTACCCTGAATTACAACCAAGCGCATACCCGGTGCTTGTAGTCCAGCATTTGCTTCACTCCCTGGGAAAAGGAAATTTTTTTGCTAAACTTGACCTAGCACAAGCCTATCAACAGCTCCCAGTGGACCCAGAAACTGCTGAAGCACAGGCTATAGTCACACATAAGGGCGCATTCAAGTGTCACTGACTCCAATTTGGAGTGAGTGTGGCCCCAGGCGTTTTCCAGAGTCTAATGGAACACCTCCTAAATGGCATAAAAGGAGTCGTACCATATTTTGACGACGTCCTGATCTCAGCCAAAGATGAAACCCAATTAAAAAACAGACTCAAAGAAGTACTAAGTTCAGAGAATCTGGCCTCAAAGTGAAAAGAGAAAAGTGTTGCCTAATTAAGAATAGCGTCGAATTCCTGGGCTATTTAATAGACGGAGAGGGTATACACCCTACAGACAAAAAGATTAAAGCAATTAAAGACGCAGCAGAACCAAAAAACAAGACCGAACTACAAGCCTTTTTAGGACTAATTAACTTCTATAATGTATTCCTGCCAAATAAGGCCACTATAGCAGAACCATTGCACCATCTTTTAGACAAGAAAGCAATTTGGACTTGGGGTTACAGAGAAAAGCAAGCCTTCCAAAAAATTAAAAGCTTGCTAACATCATCAAACATTCTCATTCAATTTAGCAACACACTGCCCTTAAGAGTGACCTGCGATGCCTCCCCATTCGGAGTAGGTGCCATCCTAAGCCACCAACTACCTGATGGCAGAGAAGCGCCCGTCGCATATTATTCAAGGACTTTATCCAAAACCGAGTGGAATTACAGCCAATTGGACAGAGTGGCACTAGCAATTGTCGCAGGAGTGAAACGTTTCCATGAGTACCTATACGGGCGGACTTTTCAAATTATAACAGACCACAAACCGCTAATAGGAATTTTGGCGGGAAACAAACCTACACCAAATATCCTCTCCCCAAGAATGACTAGATGGTCAGAGTTCCTAGCAGCCTACTCATACACTCTGACACACCAACCGGGGAAACAGATTTCACATGTGGACGCTTTAAGCAGAGCACCCTTGCCAGCGACTGAAGAAGACCCGGCACCAGCGATGACAGCACTACAAATAGAGACTTGCCCCGATCTACCCATATCAGCTTATGATGTCACCAGAGCCACCGCAAAAGACTCTTTGACTGCCTGTGTTCTTAACTGGGTAGGTAAAGGCTGGCCAGAAAATCAAAAAACTGAAAACTTTAAACCTTTCCGGACCAGACAAACTGAACTTTCTATTCAAAAAGGTTGTTTACTGTGGGGTGATCGGGTGGTTATTCCTAACAAACTACAACCTAGGGTACTTAGTATGCTACACGAAGGTCACCCGGGGATTGTAAAAATGAAAAGCCTTGCTAGAAGTTATGTCTGGTGGCCGGGTATTGATCGGGACATAGAATACTGGGTAACCTCATGTAACAAATGTCAAGCAATTAGACCATCCCCACCCAAAGCACCCATTAGAGATTGGGAAATCCCACGGGGCCCCTGGTCACGAATTCACATCGATTTCGCTGGTCCAACTAAAGGACATACCTTTCTGATTGTTGTGGACGCCTATTCTAACTGGTTAGAAGTAAAAATTATGCCATCAACAACAACTGAATTAGTAATAAAACAACTGGACGGCCTTTTTGCCACCCATGGCATTCCGGACGTCCTCGTGTCCGATAATGGACCACAACTGACCAGCCTACACTTTGAACAATACCTAGCCTCCCTAGGTATTAGACATGCCCTAACCGCGCCGGCCCATCCGGCTGCAAACGGTAGGGCAGAGAGAATGGTCTGATTTACAAAGGAAGGGTTAGAAAAAAATGGACACTGGAGATGTACAGCAAAAAATTAACTGATTGCTCACACTCCAGCACATAACACCCAGTATCACAACCAACAATTCCCCAGCAGAGCTACTCATGGGGAGAAAACTAAGGTCACACCTTGATAGATTGCACCCAGAATTCACGCCAGAAACCCCCCCCCGACTCCTCTACACGGTTTAGAAAATTTGGAATTGGCGATTTAGTCTATGCCAAAAACTTCACTGGGGACCCAGTATGGCTCCCAGGACAAATTACCCAAATAACAGGCCCCAAATCCTACCGGTTAACAGTAGATGATGGCAGGGAATGGAAGCTGCACATAGACCAGCTTTGATCCTGAAATATAGAAAGACACACAACCACTTGCCGAAAAAACCGACGAATTGCCAACTAAGGTGGGGGAGGAAATGCGAGAATTAAATAAAGAACCGTTAAAAAATAAAACCAATGAAACATATGAACAAAAAGAGCAAATAAAAGACTTACTGTTTGGAGAGACTTGCGTGAAGAGCCCATCGGAAGGGGCCAGCCAGGCCAGCTCGACCTGCCCGGAGGAAATGGGAGGGAGCGGCAAAACCGCCAGCCTAAGAAACTCAGGCGGCGGTAAAATGGCTGACTCACCCTTCCAGACGGTTCCAGGGAGAAGAACGGACGACACAGCAGCCCCATCCGAACCGGTCAAAGTCTTCACTAAGAATGAACCGCGCAAGTCAAGTTGAGTCTGGAAAAGCCTCACCTACCTGCGAGACTACGTCACCACGTAGGACTGAACTAAGAGGGGAGGGGTGTTCTATATGTAAATTGGGTGACTCCAAATCTGCAAACCTGATTGGTCAAATAAACTAAGCATTGGATTGGTTCACTAGGAACCAATCCAAAGAGCTGCTGAAAGGCGGCAAATTTAAGCAACTGCCATTGGCTACAAGCAGGCAAGCCAGCCTGAATAAAAGGCTGGCCTCGGCTTCAGCCAAGTGTTCCTATTTACTGACTAATTAAAGAATAAAGCATTTGTTGTTGGAACCCGGTCTACCTCGTGTGTTTTCTGAACAAAACAGTTTTTATAACAGCCTTACTCTCTTCAGAATGTAGGCAACTATCATCATAAATATAATGCAAAATAAGTTCAATATGGTTCCTACCCAGAGAAGATTTAGCATTCTGTTTCTAGTGGGTCAATGATAAATATTAGCCAGAAGCTCATTCTTTTCCTTGGCAAGGGAAGGGGGAAGAATCTTTCTCACATTTAACAATATACAAGGTCGCAGTGGTTGCCTTCAATCCATCCTGCAGTCACAGCAGCACAGATTCTCTTATAGAAGTTATTTCTCCTTTAACCATTTTCTAGAAATGTGATGTGATATATCTCATTATTGTATGGCCGCATGATAATTCCAAATGTTACAAAGAACAAGCAACAGTCTGCAAAGACATCCCTAGTGCCCCTATAGATCCCCTGGGATTTATTTTGGGAAATTCAAAGAACCAAAACCATCTTACTATTTTTCAGAAATAAGTACAGTTTCTCTTTGCCTCTAACCGGATCTGCCAATTGATGTCTGTCTATGTTAATAAAAACAAGCATCACATCATAAGTCACATTATTACATGGCCAAATCAACAATTGCTGAATATTCTAAAAGTTCAGCATATTGTGAAAAAAAAAGTTCACAAATTGTTCATACATTTCCAACCTTCTTGTGAAACACATACTTTCTCAATACCTCCCTACTCCAGTGGTAGGGTTCAATTTTTTTTACTATGGGTCCTGTGGGCGTGGCTTGGTGGACGTGGCAGGGGAATAGGTACTGTAAAATCTCCAGTCAGAGGTGGTATTTGCTGGTACTCAAAATTTCTGCTACCGGTTCTCCAGAACTGGTCAGAACCTGCTGAATACTACCTCTGCCCTACTCTACAGTGAATAACAAGCACATTGCGTACAAGTTGATTTCAGTGAAAAACCTAGAGATGGTGCCAGATTTTTAAAATATAATATTAGAACTTTAATCAACCATGTTAAATGGTCTATGTGAATTAATTAGCTTGGATGGGTACCAATGCATTTGTGAGAAGGAGGAGGAGGAGGAGGAGGAGGAGGAGGAGGAGGAGGAGGAGGAGGAGGCGGCCATCTGGAATCTTTCTAGAGCTGCCACACATTTCAGGAGGCAAGTAAAAACACTTCAAATGTCAGCTTTTCTGCTATTAATTAAAATGTTATTCTTGGGCTTTGCCACTTTGAGACCACCTGCTTGGTGGCTTATTTCATTCTTTTTGCATATCTTTCTTACTGATTTTCAGACTCTGAGACACATTCCCTGAAAAGGCAGCCAAGTCCATTTTTGAATAATTTAATACTGTACTTCACCATGGTTTCAGTGCAAAATGTGCCCAATTTAAACAATGAACAGGGAAGTAATTGCCACCCTCATTTTAAAAAAATGGACAACTTTTTAAAGGGTGCCTAGGTTACATTTTGTCTTGGGTGGCAAATCCAAAATTTCATAAAAATGGACAGAGGAAGAAAAAAATGGGTGTGAAAGAAACAAAGATTGTAACAATATTTGATCAATTAAATACATGCATGGGTAAAATAAAGTTCAGCCTCTGTCAGCATCTAGCAATACATACCTAAAAGATTTGAGGCCAGAATAGAAAAACTTTTGCAAGGAGAATAGTCTATTCTCCTATATAGTTTAGCTTATTATTGTCAACTGTCTTCTTTAAAATAAAAATTACTATTCTGGACCACATAGTCTCAATCCAGTTTGCTAAAGGAGTAAGACAAAATTATATTTATATAGAATAGAATAGAATAGAATAGAATAGAGTAGAGTAGAGTAGAGTAGAGTAGAGTAGAGCAGAGCAGAGCAGAGCAGAGCAGAGCAGAGCAGAATAGAATAGAATAGAATAGAATAGAATAGAATAGAATAGAACAGAACAGAACCGAGTAGAGTAGAGTAGAGTAGAGTAGAGTAGAGTAGAGTAGAGTAGAATAGAACAGAACAGAACAGAACAGAACAGAACAGAACAGAATAGAATAGAATAGAATAGAATAGAATAGAATAGAATGAGCTGGAAAGGACCTTGGAGTTTTCTAATCCAGCCTCCTACTCAAGCATGAGAACTTATACCATTTTAGATAAGTGTCTATCTGGACCTGGATTGACAAATTCATGGGCTTTGGACACATCACGTGCTGGCCACGCCCACACCTGGTTTAGCAAAGGGGGAAAAAGTCACAATACTTCATGTGATGTTGCCATGATGATATGACTTTGATACCCCTGGTGTCTTCTCAAAAACCTCCAGTGATGGAGCGCCAATGATTTTTGGAAGCCAGCTGGTCAACTGGTTAATTGTCCTCACTGTTAGGAAGTTTCTCCTTAATTCCAGGTTGTTTCTGTCTTTGATTAGTTTCCAACCATTGTTTCTTGTCCTGCCTTCTGGTGCTTTGGAGGATAATTTGACCCCCTCTTCTTTGGAGCAAATACTGAAATACTGCTATCATGTCACCTCTAATTCTTCTTTTCTTTAGACTAGCCAAACTCAAATTCTGTAGCCATTCTTCACATGTTTAATTCACCCATAAATATATAATTCACCCATAAAATTGAAACAATCTGGACATTACTTTTTCATTTTCATTCTTCTTTTTTAGTCCCTAATATTTTCAAGTAAACAAAGACTGCTTTTGAACAATTTGATGTCTGAACACTACTAAATTTGATGGGTAAATGATATTACACACGGGAGTTACATGTGTTCTGCACTTTTCAGTTTTTGCTTAATTTTAATGAATCAAACACTACACTACAGAATGCAAAGATGGCAATAGGAATGCTTTACAGTACATCTCATAAGGCAAGGGTACATCCAGTGAGGGAAATAGTACACTGCCTTGATGGCACAGCTGAAGACAAAATCTGCCTTTCAATTTTACCAGACAATCCACAACTGCTATTGCAATATCTACATTCAGCTTTTTCATCAGAGGATGGACATGGTCCCCCCCCCCCCTTATCCCACAAACAAACTTAGCCAAGTTCACATTAACTTGTTTATTGATCAATTTGTACATTTATGAACAATTTCACACTCCATTATAGCAACACCCTGAGTGGATTATGAACCACTTTAAAGATCTTAAAAATACAAGATTAAATCATGACAAATGCTGCAGCTCACAAGGAGCCTACCAATGAAGGAACATAATGGAGACCTCAGTCAGAAAAGATGGAAAGAATCAAGGACCCAGGGGAAGATTAGAAAGGTTTAATTCCAAGCATTCTCATTTCTAATAAACACTATGCTACAGGTTTTCTTAGTCTGACTCAGTGGGCAGCAAACATGGTCTTCTTGAATTAAAATCCAAACAACTAACTATTGGGTGCATTGAATATTTTTCAGAGGTCCATTCATTTATTCATCCTCCAGCCCCCCCCCCCTTCCTGGTACAGCTTAAGTTTGTTCCTATCCAAAAGCTTTCCCAAGTCATAAATATGGTTTATCACAATCATAGCTGCAGTGAAATAATATATAAATAGCTCAGCTTTCTTCCTCTAAAAAAAAAGCCATGAATATTTTTTCCCTGTAAGTATTTTATCTGTCACAGCAGAATGAAGAATCCTTATTCAGAGCCCAGGTTGACAGGAATAACCAATCAGATTGAGACTGAACTTTTCTACTTTTCAACAATGATCACAGTTAAAGCCTCAGTGAATAGCTCTGATTAATAACATTTTCCATATTGTATCATTTCTTATACCCTACTTCATCAAAATGAGTAGCTTCAGAAGGCAGCCAGAAATGAAGGTCATTTTCCTTAAGAAAAAGAAAGGCATGTGTTTCATACATGGGCTTGTGTGCGCAGAGGCAGACAAAGAATCCTGAAATCTTTTAAAGTTTTTGAAGGAAAGGTTATACTTCAAACCACAACATTAGTTCTGATTTCCTTCCCTAATGAACAGACTTCAAAAAAAAAAAAAAAAAAAAGGCCTCAGCAAAAATGAATGAACGGCACCCTTGAGCTATAACAGGCATAATTATAAATCCACAACTAATGGTTGTATATGTATAAGTGTGTTCTAAAACAAATCAAAACGACAATTTAAAATTTTGCTCTTGGTTTAGACTTCCCATCAGCTAGTCCTGGATTATAGTATAAATTCAGAGTGATAAAACACACACTGCAAATTACTAGACCTGGAATAGATAATTATCATTACATTTAGTGTGACTTCCTACATACATCTCTGGGCCTAAATCCTCAACAATGTTATTAGGCTCACTAAGGCACTGAACCAAGCTGACATTAAGCCCCTGTCACACAGCACCAATGGATGGAAAGAGGATGTAAAACAGAGAGAAACAATTGCCATCCATTGGTTAACAGAAGCAAGTACATATGCTTCCGTTCTGTACTCACTACGTCCGTTTTTCATCCTCTCTATCCGTCCAGCATCCGTCGACTGACATTTCATCCACTCAAAAAGTTTTGACCTGCACAAAACTTTTTCAGCGGAAAATGTATCCAATGCATCCGTTCTGCATCCGCAAGGCATACGGAGAACATCTGTTCTACATCCATCGTCATCTGTTACGCGTCCGCTCTATCCACTAGGCATCCGCTGGGCATCCGCACAACTCACATCCACTCCAGCGGAAAATGGACACAGGGAGGAAGCGAAACGGACGCGGAACGGACACAAAGCGTCAGTAGCAAGGACGGAGAAAGGATGAAAGTGGATGCAGCATGCATACAAATCATTAAAACGGAAAAAACATTCGCAGAGGGGATGTATCTCAGATATTTAGGATGTCTGCAGGATGCCTAGAGGATGCAAAAGGACACCGAGCAGAAAACCTATATTTCCTATAAAAAGGGGGAGGAACTCACCTGAATCTCACTTTCAGTCCAGCAGTCCTGCTGTGCAGACCTCTTCAGCCTTCATCTGGCTCTTGTTCTTCCACAGCATCCAGCCATCTCCATCATGGATCATCACACACTACTTTTGGTAGCCACCATCGTTCTACAACAGTGCGAAGCCATCTACAGGCTCTTTCACCTGTTCTACGTGAAGAAAAGGAGGCATCCAAGAAGTGTCTGGGTCCAAAGGTGGATCACCAGAAGAGCAGAGTATGGACTGTATAATAAGCTGATGGTGGAGATGAGGAACGAAGACACTCGTGCATTCCAGAACTTCATGAGGATGCTGCCAGCCATGTTTAACGAAGTTGTGGAGCAGCTGAGACCCAGGTTGACCAAGCAGAGCACCAACCTCTGGCCCAGCCTGGACCCTGGGCTCAAGGTGGCACTGACTCTGCACCACCTGGCCTCAGGAACCACGTACAGGAGCATGCAGTACAGCTGGAGGGTGCCACACAACACCATCAGCATTGTGGTCAGAGAAGTGGTGCAGGCCATCATCGAAGAATACCTGGAGGAGCTCCTCCAGTGCTCCTCCACTGAAGAAGGATGGAAGAAAGTTGCAAAGCAGTGGTATCAGAAGTGGAACTTCCCCCACACTGTTGGAGCCATAGATGGGAAGCACGTAGCCTGCAAAGCTCCAGCCAACTCAGGGTCCACTTATTTCAACAACAAGGGCTTCTTCAGCATCATCCTCTTTGCCATGGTTGATGCTGACTACAGGTTTATGTACATCGATGCTTCAGGCAATGGGTCAGCTTCAGATGCCCAGGTATACAATGCCAGTCACCTCAAGGAGGGGCTGGAATGCAACCTCATCATAGGCTTTCCAAATCCAGACCCCCTGCCCAACAACACACAAGATGTGCCCTACTTCATCGTGGGGGATGACGCCTTCTCCCTCAGAACCTACCACATGAAGCCCTACACTTCCAGATGCCTCACCCGTGAAGAGAGGATCTTCAACTACAGGCTGTCCAGGGCAAGGCGGGTAGTGGAGAACGCCTTTGGTATCCTGGCCAACAGGTTTCTGGTACTTCTCACCACCATGCAGCGTTGCCCAGAGACCGTGAGGAGGATCGTGGAAGCTTGCTGCATCCTGCACAATCTCATGCGCACCCGCTACCCAGTCTTGCAGAACAGGCTCGTGGACCTCCAACAAGGCAATGGGGACATGGAGCCTGGGGAATGGAGGCAAGGGCGAAACCTGATAGACACTCAGGATGTGCAATGCCCCAACAGAGCCTCACATGAAGGAAAGAAGCAGCGCAACTTCCTGAAACACTGGTGCAACTCCCCAGCTGGAGCAGTGGAGTGGCAAGACAGGATGGTAGATGCTTAATGGATGCTTCCTTCAGCCTGTCTCATCACACTGATGAGATTGGGCCATGTATGTTCAGTGGCCCTACAATGAACAGGGCATTTAATAAAGAGTTGTCTTTATGTTGAAATATGTGGATGAATGATTAAATTGTTATTGATAATTAAGGGCCAAAGGTGTAGCACCTGGGAGGGTGGACCATACAGTCCCACTATGCTTGCACTGGAGGCTTATCTATCCCACTGCTATCCTTACCCATCCCACAGGTATCCTAACCCATCCTACAACTATTACCCATCCCAAAGGTATCCCTGCCCATCCCACTGCTAACCTTGCCCATCCCACAACCATGCAAAGGCTTAAACCATTTCTAAGAGTTTCCACCAAGACTTTATTGACTAAAATAAATGAAGCAAGTGTGTGAAGCAAAGATAATCTTTATTAATAACAAGCTGTAAAAGTAAAATGACCCAAGTGTCCCAAGCAAAGATAAAGTAAACAGGTCCCCACCCAGTCTCTGGCACTCTTCTTAGTCACTCTGAGGCGTGCCCAGTCTCAGGGGTGAAGGGTCCAGGTGCTGTAGAGGTAGCTGTTGCTGGAGTGCTGGTCTGAGGAACCATTGGGGTGCCTGGCCCTGAGATGACAACAGGGGATGGTGTGTGGAGGAAGCTCTCAGAGAGCTGGCTCAGTCCTGTGATGTTGAGAGCACCTTCCTCCAGGACATGGGGTGTCAGCCCCAATACCGATGACAGATGTACTGAGGCCGGGCTTGGCTGTGGGGTGGAGGAAGGAGGAGTGTAGTGGGGATGTCTGGTCTGCAGCTGAGCAAGGTGAGGCATGGGTGGCATCTGTGGCGTGGGTGGCATCTGTGGTATGGGTGGCTTCTGTGGCATTGGTGGCATCTGTGGCGTGGGTGGCGTTGGTGGCATTGGTGGAATCAGTGGCATCGGTGGCCCCGGTGGCGTTCGATGTACCTGTTCCTGGACTGGGAAGGGCTGCCTATGCTGCTGGTTGACGTAGGTGAGGAAGGGCTTGCGGTTGGAGGATGGGACGTCTGTGTGCACCAGCTGAGAGAGGAGATCTATGCTGCTTCTGATGGTGTCCCTGATCTCCAGCAGGACAGTGTGGCTCTGCCCCTCAGGTCTGGCTCTCTGCCTGCTTTCTGTAGAGGTGGAGCTGGGGGTGGATGTGGGTTGGTCTCTGGTGGAAGTGCCCTCTCCTTGCTCCCACTGCATCAGGGGGTCCTCCACGCACTCTGCCACGGGGAGTGCAGCTGTCGGGGGGGTCTCCATCGTGGCACACTCCACAGATACCTGCCTGGATACAGGAGCTGACCAGAAGAGGACTGGCTCTCTGCGGGCTGCCTGAGAGAGAGAGTTGACAGACGGGCTACTCCTCGGTGGCAGATCTCACCCTCCAAGAAACTGCACTTGGCCATCACATAGGTCTCTCTGTCCGTCAGCTTGACCATGGCCTAGCCAGATTTCTTCAGGTGCAGCATCCCGTACCAGGTGTGCATGTGCTTCCACCAGCCGAGGAGCACCTCCAAAGTGTAGCCCAGGCTCTCTGCCTTCTCTCTCCAAGCAGCCTGCTTCCGTTTGGTGTCTCGATAGATCCTGTGTCCCTTCCACCAAAGATACTCGTTCTCCCACAGCCATTCCAGCACCTCCTCCTCATGTTCCTCTTCGATGGAATATTGCCTCCTCTCCCGTTCTCGTTCACGCATATGCCTCTTCCTCCCTCTGACAGGGCCATCTGGGCCCTCATCAGAGGGACTTCCAGGTTGTAGGGGCTGCTCCACCACACTAGCAGCAGTAGCAACAACAACAGTAGAAGCAAAAGCAGGACCAGCAGGACCAGCAGGACCAGGAGGACCAGCAGGACCAGCAGGACCAGCAGGACCAGCAGGACCAGCAGGACCAGCAGGACCATCAGCAGCACCAGCAGCACCAGGAGCACCAGGAGCACCAGCAGGACCAGGAGCAGCGCCAGCAGAGTAAGCACCAGCAGAAGCACCAGCACCAGAAGAGTCAGCCCGAGCAGCAGAAGCCCCAGCAGAAGCAGAGTCAGGGGGTGGGATGGTGGCCCTGTTCCTCTTGCCAGGGCTGGCAGCAGATGGCAGAGGCTTTCTCTTCTTCCCCATGGTTGTTGGCTGGCTGGCTGGCTGGAGCTGTGTCCGGCAGCAGATCTTTCCTCTGAATGGTGACCTGCTTGCAAGCTGCTTCCCTTTATATCCATGGGGCTGACGCAATGCATCCTCCCCGCGTGCACAGTGAACTCTCTGCATCCACTAGGCATCCGCTAGGCATCCGCTAGGCATCCGCTAGGCATCCGCTAGGCATCCACTCTGTATCCGCTCTTTCCGCTGCACGTCCGCTTCACTGTGCTCCCCTGGAAGCCCTGCGGATGTGCCATCCACTTCCATCCACTTCCATCCGCTTCCATCCGCTAGGCTCCCATGGAGCATCCACTTTCCATCCTGGCTACGTCCTCCCCCCGTCCGTTCTTTTCCATTGTTGTCCACTCTGCTTATGAAATTCGGGGCACTTTTGAGAGCGGATAACAACATATGGAACATTTTCTCATCCGCTGTGTCCTTTTTACATATGTTTTGCATCCGTCAGCCAATGTGACAGGCCCTTTAGTTCCTGAAATTTTCTTATTTTCTTTCTTTCTTTCTTTCTTTCTTTCTTTCTTTCTTTCTTTCTTT
>BLBF01000002.1:96647787-96661286 GCA_015471245.1 Laticauda colubrina
CTTTCTTTCTTTCTTTCTTTCTTTCTTTCTTTCTTTCTTTCTTTCTTCTTTCTTTCTTCTTTCTTTCTTATGTATTATTTTTATAAATAACTCAAGACAGTAAAGATATCCAAAAACTCCTTCCTCTTCCTATTTCCCTACAAGAGCAACCCTGTGAGGTGAGGTGAGTTGAAAAAGACTGAGTGACTCAAAATCATATGGCTGACTTTCATGTCTAAGAAGGACTAGAAGTTTTGGTCTCCTGGTTTCTATCCTGGTGCCTTAATTATTTGTCCAAACCAGGGGTGTGATTCTACCAGTTTGCACCTATTCACTAGAACCGGTTGTTAACATTCTAAGCAGTTGGGAGACCAGTTGTTAGAAGAATTTACTGGCCTAATCCTGTAAGGAAGGCAGGAAGGAAACTTTCTGGTGTTTTTTTTACCTGATTATTAGCACACTCTTCTCTTGAAATATACTTCAGCACGGTCATCATGTTCAGGTAATGCAGCATTTATCAACTGGGGAATGCTTTTTTTATTGTTTAATCCTGCCAGTCAAGCAGTGAAGTAGATGAATCTGAGCAGTTATTTATAAGTCAATAAAATAAAAATCAAATGTAACTTATTCATGGCACAAATCTATAAAGCAAGTCCACTAGTTTTAAGCTGTATGCTTTTTGGAACTCATCACCTCACAATATTTTGCAAGATTGTTCTGGGCTGTTTCTTTTTATGTTTCTTCTTATGTGGGATGTCATGTTTACATCCCACTTTCTTTCCCTAAAGGATCTTAAGATACCATTCAGACAATTTTTAAGATGCCACCTCTCTAGTCACTGGATATTCCTATATTAAACAGCAACATAGGTACTTCCTAGTAATGTCTGAATAAATTAAAGTATGTATTTAGAACTCATGACATCCATTACCCAATGATAACATTGGACCTGCTTCCTTCAATTATTGTTTGGAGCAGTGTTGAAATACCAAGAACAAAATGTTTTAAAGAGCCCTCAATTGACATGCCACTGTATCATACTGTATGTCAGACAAACCTGTGACTCATTGGGTCATTCATTGAAAGAAAGGTTGTGTCGAGCCTAGCATGTGGCTTGCCATTGCAAAAGGTGACTCTTGGAGGTGGGAGGCACTTACAGAGATGAGGAAATACAGCCGACAACCTGAACCTGATGAAGTCACATATCACAATACACAGCTGATCTGTGTGGACTGGAAATGCCAATCCTCACAGCCTTTCCATAAACCACCGGATGGTGGATTGAACAAAGAGCGGCGACTGGTCGAGACAGGCAAAACTGACATGGGGGAGGGCTAAGATGGGGTGGAATGACAGAGGAGCAAGAGACAACTCAGATCAGATAGTTTGTATGAGAAAAAGAGGGTGAAGATGGTTTCTCTCCAACAATTCCCATAGTTATATGGCTTGCAGAAGTGTTAGCATGTTTTAGTTTAGTAAAGGCCCTGTCACACTGCCCAACGGATGCAAAACGGACACAACGGACGAGCAAAATGTTCCATCCATTGTTATCCGCTCGCAAAAGGGGCAAAAATTTGCATAACCGGAGCGGATAACACAGACGTGGGGAGGACGCAGAGCGGATGGAAAGCGGATGTGGAATGGAAGCCCAGCAGATGGAAGCGGATGGGAGCGGATGGCACATCCTCTAGGCTTCCGGGAGGCCTCAAAAGAGTGGAAGCGGAATGGATGAAGCGGATGCAAAGTGGATGCACAGCAGATGAAGCGGATGCACAGCGGATGCACAGCGGATGCACAGCGGAAGCCTAACGGATGCCTAGCGTTAATTGTGCACGCGGGGGGGATGCATTGCATAAGCCATGTGGATATAAAGGGAAGCAACTCGCACGTGGCCAGCATTTGGAGGAAAGACCTGCTGCAGAATACATCGAGTCCTTGATTGCCCTGCCTGCATGCCTGCCTGCAAGCCTAGCTGCCAGCCTTCCTACCAGCCTGCCTCCAAGCCTCTTGGCCAGCCTCCCTGCCAGCCCTTGCTCTCTGCCTCCCTGCCAGCCTTGCTGCCAGCCTTCCTGCCAGCCTTCCTGCCAGCCTTGGTTCCATCCTAGGTGCCAGTCTCCCAACAAGCCTTGGTGGCTGCCAGCCTCCCTGCCAGCCTCCCTGCCAACCAGCAAACCCACAACCATGGGGAAGAAGCGAAAGTCTCAGCAACCTGCCGCCATCCCTGCCAAGAGGGACAGGGCCATCCTCCCACCCCCTGTCCCTGACTCTGCTTCTGCTGGGGCTTCTGCTGCTGGGGCTCGCTCATCAGGTGCTGGAGCTTCTGCTGAAGCTGCTTCTGGCGATGGTGCTTCTGCTGCTGCGTACTCTGCTGAAGCTGCTCCTGGTGGTGGTGCTTCTGCTGCTGCGTACTCTGCTGAAGCTGCTCCTGGTCCTGCTGGTCCTGCTGGTCCTGCTGGTCCTGCTGGTCCTGCTGGTCCTGTTGGTCCTGCTCGTCCTGCTCGTCCTGCTGGAACTGCTCGTCCTGTTCATGCTCCTGGACTTGCTCGTACTGCTTGTACTGCTCGTGCTCCTGGTCTTGCTCGTCCTGCTCATCCTGCTCGTGCTCCTGGTCCTGCTCATGCTCCTGGTCCTGCTGGTGCTGGTGCTGCTGGGGCTCCTGGTGCTTACTCTGCTGCTGCTGATCCTGGTCCTGCTGATCCTGCTGCTGCTGCTGCTGCTGCTGCTGCTGATGATGATGATGATGATCCTGCTGCTTCTGCTGCTGCTGCTGATGATGATATGATCCTGCTGGTGATGATGATGATGATGATGATGATGATGATGATGATCCTGCTGGTGCTGGTGCTGCTGATGGTGTGGAGGAGCAGCCCCTACCCCCTGGGAGCCCCTCTGATGAGGGCCCATCTGGTCCTGCCAAAGGAAGGAAGAGGCAGATGCAGGGATGGGAGAGGAGGCAATACTTCATTGAGGAGGAACACAAGGATGAGGTGCTGGAGTGGCTGAGAGAGAATGACTATCTGTGGCGGAAGGGACACCAGCTGTACAGGGACACCAAAAGGAAGCAGGCTGCTTGGAGAGAGAGGGCAGAGAGTATGGGTTACACTTCGGAGGTGCTCCTCGGCTGGTGGAAGCACATGCACACCTGGTACAGGAAGCTGCACCTGAAGAAATCTGGCCAGGCCACGGTTAAGCTGACGGACAGAGAGACCTATGTCATGGCCAGGTGCTGCTTCCTGGAGGGTGAGATTTGCCACAGAGGAGCACCAGGAGCCCCTCTCACAACCCTTTAACTCTGGCAGCCTGCTGAGAGCCAGTCCTCTTCCGGCCGAGAGTCAGTCCCTGTCTCCAGGCAGGTTTCTGTGGAGCGTGCCATGGCGGAGAACCCGTGGACAGGTGTTGTAACCATGGTGGAGCACATGGAGGACTCCCTGGTGCGGTGGGAGAAAGGAGACATCGAGTCCACCACAGTCGTAGCCGCATCCACCACACACAGCTCTGCCTCCACAGAAAGGCAGAGAGCCAGACAGCAGGAGGGGCAGAGCCACAATGTCCTGCTGGAGATCAGGGACACCATCTGGACCAGCAGAGATCTCCTCTCTCAGCTGGTCCACACCGATTCCACATCCTCCATCCGAAAGCCCTCCCTCACCTATGTCAACCAGACCCTCAAGAACATGGAGGAACCCCAGTACTAGGTGGTGAAGGACCGGATCACCGAGCTGCTTCACAACCCTCCAGATCCAGAGGAACCTGCTCCCACCCAGTCCAGGTCTGCTCCTCCACCTCCACCAGAGGTGATGTCCCTCCCATTCCAAGGCTTCCCACAGCCCCTCATCTACCAGGGCTACGGCTACCAGGAGGTCCAGCAGCACAGGCAGCAGCCCTTCCCAGTCCAGGCACAGAGTAATCAGACGACACCATTGCCACCGGTTCCATTGATGCCACCGATGCCACCCACTACAATGATGCCACCGACGACAGCAATGCCAACCACACCAGTCCTCACCCAGCTGCACAGCCAAACAGCCCCACTACACTACTCCTTCCTCCACCCCACAGCCAAGCCCGGCCTCAGTACATCTCTCATCAGTACTAGGGTTGACACCCCATGGCATGGAGGAAGTACCTCTCAGCATCGCGGGTCTAAGCCAGCTGTCTGAGAGCTTCCTCAACACACCGTCCCCTGTTGTCCTTTCAGGGCCAGGCACCCCAATGATGATACAGACCAGCACTCTAGCACCACCTACCTCCACAGCACCTGGACCCTTCACCCCTGAGACTGGGCACACCTCTGAGTGACCAAGAAGAGTGCCAGAGACTGGGTAGCTGGCTTCCTGTAGAGTTTATTTGGACACTTGACTTGGGTCATTTTTGTTTTACAGCTTTTTGTTCAATAAAGTTTATCTTTGATTCACACACTTGCTTCATTTCTTTTTTTGTAATAAAGTCTTGGTGGAAACTTTTAGAATTGGTTTAAGCCTTTGCATGCTTGTGGGATGGGTTAAGACAGCATTGGGGTGGGCAGGGATACCTTTGGGATGGGTTAAGATAGCTGTGGGATAGATAAACCGCCAGTGCAATCATAGTGGGACTGTATGGTCCACCCTCCCAGGTGCCACACCTTTAGCCCTTCATTAGTAAGCATTGATCCACACATCTGAACATAAAAACAACTCTTTATTAAATGCCCTGTTCATTGTAGGCCCACCCAACATACATGGCACAATCTCATCTATGTGATAAGACAGGCTGAAGGAAGCACCCATTAATCATCTATCATCCTCTCTTGCCACTCCACTGCTCCAGCTGGGGAATTGCACCAGTGTTTCAGGAGGTTGCGCTGCTTCTTTCCTTCATGTGAGGCTCTGTTGGGGCCTTGCACATCCTCAGTGTCTATCATGTTTCGCCCTTGCCTCCATTCCCCAGGCTCCATGTCCCCATTGCCTTGCTGGAGGTCCACGACCCTCTTCTGCAAGACTGGGTAGCAGGTGCGCATGAGATTGTGCAGGATGCAGCAAGCTTCCACGATCCTCCTCACGGTCTCTGGGCAATGCTGTATGGTGGTGAGAAGTACCTGGAACCTGTTGGCCAGGATGCCAAAGTCGTTCTCCACCACCCGCCTTGCCCTGGACAGCCTGTAGTTGAAGATCCTCTCTTCATGGGTGAGGAGTCTGGAAGTGTATGGCTTCATGAGGTAGGTTCTGAGGGAGAAGGCATCATCCCCCACAATGAAGTAGGGCACATCTTGCATGTCATTGTGCAGGGGATCTGGATCTGGGAAGCCCTTGATGAGGTTGCCTTCCAGCCCCTCCTTGAGGTCACTGGCATTGTATACCTGGGCATCTGAACATGAGCCGTTCCCTGAAGCATCGATGTACATGAACTTGTAGTCAGCATCAACCATGGCAAAGAGGATGATGCTGAAGAAGCCCTTGTAGTTGAAATAAGTGGAGCCCAACTTGGGTGGTGCTTTGCAGGCCACGTGCTTGCCATCTATGGCTCCAACGGTGTGGGGAAAGTTCCACCTCTGATACCACTGCTCTGCAACTTTCTTCCATCCTTCATCAGTGGAGGGGCACTGGAGGAGCTCCTGCAGGTATTTTTCGATGATGGCCTGCACCACTTCTCTGACCACAATGCTGATGGTGTTGTGTGGCACCCTCCAGCCATACTGCATGCTCCTGTACGTGGTCCCTGAGGCCAGGTGGCGCAGAGTGAGTGCCACCTTGAGCCCAGGTTCCAAGCTGGGCCGGAAGTTGGTGTTTGCCTTGGTCAACCTGGGTGTCAGGCACTGCACAACTTCGTCAAACATGGCTGGAGGCATCCTCATGAAGTTCTGGAACGCCCGAGTTTCTTCGTTCCTGAGCTCCAACATCAGCTTGTTGTACAGTCTGTCCTCTGCTCTTCTCCCGATCCATCTTCGGACCCAGAGGCTTCTTGGCCGCCTCTTTTTCTTCCCGTAGTCGAATTCACAGAGCCTGTAGATGGCTTCACACTGTTGCAGAAAGATGGTGGTTGCCAAAAGAACTGTGTTACGATCCACGGTGGACATGACTGGATGCTGTAGAAGAGCAAGAGTCAGATGAAGGCTGCAGAGGTCTGCACAGCTAGGCTGCTGGTCTGAAAATGAGATGCAGGTGAGTTGCTCCCCCTTTTTATAGGCAGTATACGTGCATCCTCTAGGCATCCTCTAGGCATCCTCTAGGCATCCTCTAGGCATCCTTAATATCCAAGATAGGTCCCCTCTCCGAATGTTTTTTCCGTTTTAAATGCTTTGTTTCCATGCTGCATCCGTTCTGCATCCGTTCTGCATCCGTTCCACGTCCGTTCCGCTTCCTCCCTGCGTCCGAGCGGATGCGAGTTGCGCGGATGCACAGCGGATGCCTAGCGGATATAGCGGATGTGTAACGGATGCAGAACGGATGCGTAGCAGATGCGTAGCAGATGCAGAATGGACGAATTTGATACATTTTCTGCGCAAAAGTTTTGAGCAGCTCAAAACTTTCTGAGCGGATGAAACATCAATAAACAGATGCTGGACAGATAGAGAGGAAGCAAAATGGAGGCAGTGAGTACATCACGTTTTCCAACGGATGGCAAGCTTTTTTGTCCATTTTACATCCTCTTTGCATCCGTTGGTGCAGTGTGACAGGGGCTTAAGATTCTAGCTATAGTTGAGGAACAATAAAGAAGTATGTTCAGAAAAATCACAGTATATATTTCTTGGTTTCTGGAGTCTGACAAGAATAAACAATGGTTAATATACATATAGGCATGGGATTCCACCAGTATAACAATCAGTTCGGTGTTCTCATGCTTCGCGAACTGTTGTTATTGTTTTACACTATCTGTTTTACATGCTAGTTTTGTTATATACTGACCATATAATACTTTCCTTTGCTGTGTCTCTTTCTTATTATTCATTTTTGTCTTTTTTGTAGACCGGTTTCGTCCCTTTGTTATTCAGTAAGCCTTCCTGCTTCAGTGCATCTTCAGATATTCTTCCAAAGTATTTTTTTTTCTTGTTCAACTATATTCGCCTTATTATTATTATTATTCTCTATTTTTTACAAGTTGCTCGAACATTTTTTTCACAGAAATGTTTGTTCATTGAAAGAGGAATTAAAAAAAAAAAACTTTGCTGCATGTGAGGTTGGAATCAATGCAGTCTCCTTCCCAGTTCTATTTGTAGCTTCCTCAAAAGAGTAATTAGCATGAAAAAAGAAAATGAACTATACAGCCATCAAGCTGATCCTCCCAAATGTTTTCATTCCTCTGAATAACAGTATCCTTCTGAATAGGGGGTCTTCTATGATTGTTCAATTAAGCTAAATGCTGCAACTAACAAAACTTTTATTTTCATTCAAGATGGTTGGATTGCAATTTAAACTCCTTCGTTATTGATTATTATGTTATCAAGGCAGTTGTTCTGTGAAGCTGTAAAAATATATATATAACAGTATGAAAATTTGCCCATTTATTTCAATTGACAACACCCTATTATTGTGCTTTAAATAACCACTGCAGTGTCTTCTTTCACAATCTCCTTCCTCATTTATTTATTTTTTCTCACTTGGAATATGCTTACTCTAAATTTCTCAAGGGATGAAAGTAGAAACACTAGATAGTTTCAGCAATAAAATATTGCATAGGCTCTATTTGGTGTAAAACTCTTCTTTGGCCTCCTAAAATCTGAGTGAATCAAGAAGCAGGGCAGGGGTGGAGCATCTTGACAAAACAAAAGGTTGCCTTGTTTCAAATCTGTAGAAGAGTTGGGTATGGGCAGAAACCCCTGAGTTTGGGGGATTTTTTTTTTTTTTTGCCAAATTGTGTTTAATTTACATAGCTGCTTCTATCACTTCTGTGAGTCTTGGAAAAATAACTGGGCTTAATTAACTGGAACAAAATGAGAGGGAACTCTTTTTTATATAAAGTTTTATTAATTTTCTACGATTACATTTCATTAGTGCTTAATAAACATTGTGTTCTCCGGTTATTTTGTTTGCTTAACCATACAAATTATATTCCCAATCTTTACCTCTTTTTTCCAGCTATTAATAAAATAAATTCCATGTTTGTTAGTATTCTGTATCTTCTTTCTGTTTAATCTTCAATGTAAGTCTATCCAATATCTTCTTAATGATCTCTTCATTTAGTGGTATTTTTTAATTTTTCCAATCCTACACAAAAATCAATCCTCACTTCTGTCAATACATACAATTGCAATATTAAATATACACTTTGTTTATCCATTTTTTCTGAACACTATAGCTAATAAAAAAGTTCAGGTTTAAGATATACATGTTTTCCTGACATCTTTGAGAGCAACTTTTTAGGTGGCCATTTCTGACATCTGGGATCAGAACACATGCCTTTAAAGCCCATGTCACACTGAACCAACGGATGCAAAGAGGATGTAAAATGGACAAAAAAACTTGCCATCCATTCGAAAACGCGATGTACTCACTGCCTCTGTTTGGCTTCCTCTCTATCTGTCCAGCATCCGTTTATGGACGTTTCATCCACTCCAAAAGTTTTGGGCTGCCCAAAACTTTTGCGTGGAAAATGCATCCAGTTCGTCCGTTCTGCATCCGCTACGCATCCACTACGCATCCGTTATGCATCCGCTATATCCGCTAGGCATCCGCTACGCATCCACGCAACTCGCATCCACCCAACGCAGGGAGGAAGCGGAACGGATGCAGAACGGATGTAGAATGGATGCCTAGCGGATGCAGAATGGAAACAAAGCATTTAAAATGGAAAAAAAGGTTCGCAGAGGGGACCTATCTCGGATATTAAGGATGTCTAGAGGGTGCCTAGAGGATGCCTAGAGGATGCCTAGCGGAAAACCTATACTGCCTATAAAAAGGGGGAGCAACTCGCCTGCATCTCACTTTCAAAACAACAGCCCAGCGGTGCAGACCTCTGCAACCTTCATCTGGCTCTTCCACTTCCACAGCATCCAGTCATGTCCACTGTGGATTGTAAAAAGGTCCTTTCAGCAGCCACCATCGTTCTGCAACAGTGCAAAGCCATCTGGAGGCTCTGTAAACTCTACTGCGAGAAGAAAAGGAGCCACCCAAAAAGAGTCTGGATCCGAAGATGGTTCACCAGAAGAGCAGAGGACGGACTGTACAACAAGCTGATGGTGGAGCTCAGGAATGGAGACACTCGGGCATTCCAAAACTTCATGAGGATGCCTCCAGCCATGTTTGACGAAGTTGTGCCTGGAACCTGGGCTCAAGGTGGCACTCACTCTGCGCCACCTGCCTCAGGGACCTCCTACAGGAGCATGCTGTATGGCTGGAGGGTGCCATCCAACACCATCAGCATTGTGGTCAGAGAAGTGATGCAGGCCATCATCGAAGAATACAAGGAGGAGCTCCTCCAGTACCCCTCCACTGAAGAAGGATGGAAGAAAGTTGCAGAGCAGTGGTATCAGAAGTGGAACTTACCACATACCGTTGGAGCCATAGATGGCAAGCACATGGCCTGCAAATCTCCAGCCAAGTCGGGCTACACTTATCACAACTCCAAGGGCTTCTTCAGCATCATCCTCTTCGCCATGGTCGATGCTGACTACAAGTTCATGTACATCGATGCTTCAGGCAACGGCTCATCTTCAGATGCCCAGGAATACAACGCCAGTCATCTCAAGGAGGAGCTGGAACTCAACCTCATCGTGGGCTTCCCAGATCCAGAACCCCTGCCCAACAACACACAAGATGTGCCCTACTTCATCGTGGGGGATGACGCCTTCTCCCTCACAACCTACCTCATGAAGCCATACACTTCCAGATTCCTCACCCGTGAAGAGAGGATCTTCAACTACAGGCTGTCCAGGGCAAGGCGGGTGGTGGAGAACGCCTTTGGCATCCTGGCCAATAGGTTCCAGGTACTTCTCATCACCATGCAGCATTGCCCAGAGACCATGAGGAGGATCATGGAAGCTTGCTGCATCCTGCACAATCTCATGCGCACCCGCTACCCAGTCTTGCAGAACAGGCTCATGGACCTCCAGCAAGCCAATGGGGACATGGAGCCTGGGGAATGGAGGCAAGGAAGAAACCTGATAGACACTGAGGATGTGCAAGGCCCCAACAGAGCCTCACATGAAGCGAAGAAGCAGCGTAACCTCCTGAGACAATGGTGCAACTCCCCACCTGGAGCAGTGGAGTGGCAAGACAGGATGGTAGATGATTAATGGATGCTTCCTTCAGCCTGTCTCATCACACAGATGAGATTGGGCCATGTATGTTTGGTTGGCCTACAATGAACAGGGCGTTTAATAAAGTTGTGTTTGTGTTGACATGTGTGGATAATTATTACATTATTATTGATAATAAAGGGCCGTAGGTGTGACACCTGGAAGGGTGGACCATACAGTCCCACTATGCTTGCACTGGAGGTTTATCTATCCCACAGCTATTACCCATTCCACAGGTATCCCTGCCCATTCCACAGGTATCCTAACCCATCCCAAAGCTATCCTTATCCATCCCACAAGCATGCAAAGGCTTAAACCATTTCTAAAAGTTTCCAGCAAGACTTTATTAAAAAAAAGAAATGAAGCAGGTGTGTGAATCATAAATAGACTTTATTAACAACAAGATATAAGACAAAAATGAGTCTCTGGCACTCCTCTTGGTCGCTCAGTCTCAGGGGTGAAGGGTCCAGGTGCTGTGGAGGTGGCTGGTGCTGGAGTGCTTGTCATCAGCTCCTCCAGAAGCAGAAGCAGCAGAAGCCCCAGCCTCAGAAGAGCGAGCCCGTGCTGCAGAAACCCCAGCAGAACCAGAGTGAGGGCCAGGGGGCGGGATGGTAGCCTTGTCCCTCTTGCCAGGGCTGGCAGCAGATGGCTGAGGCTTGCTGTGCTTCCAAATGGTTGTGGGGTTGCTGGCTGGCAGGGAGGCTGGCAGGAACCAAGGTTGGCACCAAGGCTGGCAGGGAGGC
Organism: Laticauda colubrina; assembly: GCA_015471245.1. Taxonomy (NCBI): domain Eukaryota; kingdom Metazoa; phylum Chordata; class Lepidosauria; order Squamata; family Elapidae; genus Laticauda; species Laticauda colubrina. The sequence continues at coordinate 96,658,720 of BLBF01000002.1, forward strand.
TGGCACCAAGGCAGGCACCCAGGCTGGCAGGGAGGCAGGCACCAAGGCTGGCAGGAAGGCTGGCAGGGAGGCAGGCACCAAGGCTGGCAGGCAGGCAGGCACCAAGGCTGGCAGGCAGACATGAACCAAGGCTGGCAGCAAGGCTTGCAGGCAGGCTGGCAGCAAGGCTGGCAGGGAGGCTGGCAGCAAGGCTGGCAGCAAGGCTTGCAGGCAGGCTGGCAGCAAGGCTGGCAGGGAGGTTGGCAGCAAGGCTTTCAGGCAGACATGCAGGCAGGGCAGGCAAGGTAGCCAATCCCTCCGGCAGCAGGTCTTTCCTCTGAATGGTGACCTGCTTCCGAGCTGCTTCCGTTATATCCGCGGGGCTGACGCAATGCATCCTCCCCGCATGCGCAATTAACACCAGGCATCCATTAGGCTTCCGCTGTGCATCTGCTGTGCATCCGCTTCATCCGTTCGGCATCCGCTGTGCATCCGCTGTATCCATTCCGCGTCCACTTTGCTGAGGTCCCCCGGAAGCCTAGCGGACATGCCATCCGCTCCCATCCACTTCCATCTGCTGGTCTTCCATTCCGCATCCACTTTGCATCCACCCTGCGTCCTCCATGCGTCCATGTTATCCGCTCCGGTTATGCAAATTTTGCCCCTTTTGAGAGCGGATAACAACAGATGGAACATTTTGCTCATCCGCTGTGTCCTTTTTGCATCCGTTGGGCAGTGTGACATGGGCTTAAGGGAAGGAAAACTTTGTGGAGATCTATCATGAGATCCTGCCTCTTTCATATAATATCTGCAGGCAGAGAGGAGTTCTTCCTGTTCAGGCTTTTTTTGGATCTTCAATATTCAGATAACTTGCAACATCTCTACATAAAAAATAGAGCAGTCTCGTACTTTCCAGCTATTGGTTATAACTGCTGGTCCAGGAGAAGAGACCTCTCTGCTGTGGCTCCTGCCTTTTGGAACATCTTACCCCGAGGGGTAAGTGTAGTCCAGGGGTGGGTTTCTACCGGTTCTGACCAGTTCTATAGAACCTCTTGTAAACTTTCTAAGCAGTTTGGAAAAATGGTAGTTAGAAAAAAATCTCCTTTTGTTTTTTTTTTCATTCATTTTTTCGTTCTTTTTTTTTTTTCATTACATTCTTGGCAGACAGCCTAGACCTACTATATCCTAAGGAGGGTTTGTTTTTTCTTAAAGGGGAAGTGTTGTTTAAAGCTTTTTACATTGCTGTTGGGAGGAAATACTCCCCTGCAAATACTTCTTCTTGGCTAGCTAGAAAGATTGATATTCAAATGTGAGTTTACATATTCTTTCTGAGTTTTGGTCTAAAACTGGTTGGTTTTTTTTTTTTGAAAGAATTTTATTAATTTTTAACAAACAAAGATATACAAACAAAACACAAAACATAAAAAACATAAGATATCTTTTTGGACGGCAGTTTGATCCAGAGTTACATCTTTTTGTACAGACATAAATTCAGGTTCATGCTTACTTTTATATAGCATTCCATTTCTTATTTACTATTTTACATTTCCTATATAGCTTCTCCCCTCTTTTCACTCTCTTAATTCTATTATATTTATTTCAACTCAATTTAAATCATTATACTTATATCCTTTGTCTGTCCTGTTTCAGCTGTCTATTATCTTTTCTCATTAACACAAAATTTCTTCTGTAATGACTGATTGGAGTATAATGCCTTGTCATACTTATCCTTCCCCTAATTTTAAAGTTTAACATAACACATAATTTTCATTCGGATTCTGCGTAGTACATTCTAAAGATAAACTCAATATTTTAAAACAAGAAAAAAAAATTTTTTTTAACATATAATATAATTAAAACAACAATCCATAGCAATTGAAATTATATCATTAAAATTAATATTCATTTAAGTCTTAAACATTTTACACAATCCTTTCTAAATAAGTATCATGCTTCTATGGGAATACTTATAGATTTTGCTTAGTTACTTCCCCCTATTTCACTTATATTTTAAAATATTATACAATGACAATGTTCCCATTTTTCTTTAATTCAATTCTCTCATATTTGATTTCATTTATTTTATTTAAAAAAGAAATTTCGCTAAGTTACATTAAATATTTTGTCCCATTTTATAATCATATATTATTCCAATTTTCTAACATTATTTCAAATACAAATACAACAACACAGTCCTATGAACCTTTACAGAATCTCTTTTTCAGTTATATGTTTACCCATTATCTCTAAATAAATTCTGTTTCTTTACATCCTGTTCCAAACCTTTGTAGCTTCTCTTCCCTTCTTTCCTCCCTTGCTTCTCCACTCTACCCTTTTTACCCCCTTGTCTCTTAATCTCCACCCTCTTGTGTATTCCTCTTTTCTGTTGCTTTCTGATGTTGTGTCCACTTTTCACCTTGTTTTTCCCTTTTTTGGTTGTTTTTTTAAGTCTTAAATTCTCAATTCTCTTTCTCCCCTTTCCCCTTTCTTACCCAAATAAAGTTGCTTGTTCATTAAGGATGGTTTCTTCTTCATCCCAATTGTTAGGGATAACATTGTTCACCCTAACTGGTTTAGGTGAAATAATA
>BLBF01000002.1:96662816-96675673 GCA_015471245.1 Laticauda colubrina
ATAAAATTATTTAAATATTTTTTCAGTCTTTCTGCTAAAATTGAAGCAAAGATTTTATAATCTGCATTCAATAAGGAAATAGGTCTATAATTCTTAATTTGCAACGGGTCAGCCTCTTCTTTTAAAATAAGTGTAATATAAGCCTCTGACCATGTTTTAGGTGTCATCTTCTTTAACATAACTTCATTCATAACTTCTAACAATGGGATGTTCAATGATTCTTGAAATTTTTTATAGAATTCTGCCGGAAGCCCATCTGGACCTGGTGCTTTCCCATTATTTTGTCTCTTAAATGCTTCATTTAATTCCATCATTGTTATATTGCTTTCTAACATTTCTTCAGTCTCTTTGGGTATCTTCGGTAAGTTAACAGTCTGTAAAGACTGTTTAATTTTTTCCTCATCAATATTCTCTTGTTTATATAGTTGTCCATAGAAATCTCGAATAATTTCCTTTTTCTCCTTATTACCACAACAAACTTGACCTTGATCATCTATTAGTTTCAATATTTTTCTTGATTCCTTGTCCTTTCTCAGTTCATATGCTAGCCATCTACCTGGTTTATTTGCGTCTTCAAAATAATTCTGTTTAGAATTTCTAATTTTCTGTGCCAATTCTTCTTTCTCTATTAATTCCATTTTATGCTTAATTACATCTAGTTTCAATTTAATATCTTTTTTCTGTGGTATTTTCTGTAGTTCTTTTTCAAGTCTTTTATATTCATCTTCCAGGATCTTGGAGGTTTGTCTTTTCCTAATATTCTTTTTTCTTGTATAATCTATTATCAAACCTCTAGCATATGCCTTCATTGTATCCCAAACATTCTGTATTGAAGTATCTTCTTTTTTGTTTTCTTTAAAGAAAAAAACCAATTCCTTCTCCATCCATTGTATAAAGTCTTTCTCCTTTAAAATAGTATTGTTTAATGTCCATCTCGATCTTTTTTTTTGTCCCTTCCATTTAATTGTCATTGGACTATGGTCTGCCCAAGTACTCATTTCAATACTTGTTTCTTGAATAGTGGATATTAATTCTGTTGAGATCCAAATCATATCTAATCTGGACCATGATAAATGTCTATTAGAGTAAAAAGTGTATTGTTTAGCTTTAACGTTTCTTTCCCTCCAAATATCTTTTAAAGTTATTTCATCTGTCATTTTAAAAAAAGATTTAGGGAGAACCTTTCTATTTTGTTTTGTTGTTGTTGTTATATCGTCCAATTTATTGTCCACAATTCCATTAAAGTCTCCCATCATAATTATGTTAACATAATTCAATCTAATTATTTCCATATGTATTTTTTTATAAAACTCTTCTTGTTTATCATTCGGGGCATAAATTGCAATCAAGAGTATTTTTTTTATTATTGTCCATTATTTCCACCATTAATACTCTTCCATCTTCATCCGTGTAAATCAGTTTTGCTGGAATATCCTCTTTAATGTAGAGAACCACTCCCCTTTTCTTACATTGAATCAAAGAAGTAAATATTTTCCCTAATTTTGGCTGTACTAACAATTGCTCATGTTGTTTTTTAATATGAACTTCTTGTAAGCAAATTATATCAAATTTTAATTTCTCTAATTTATGAAAGGTTTTTCTTCTTTTAACAGCTGAGTTAAGTCCATTTATATTCATTGTAATTAGTTTTTTTTCTTCCATGATTATGCTTTATATTTAGGTCTAACAGCTCTCGTAGTTCTCACTTCACGTTGTTCTTTACTGTCTACCTGTCCACCTACAACTCCTTTCTCTTTTTCAATCTCCAGTTGTTCCTCCTGAAACTCAATTAATGAGACCTCTTTCTCTGTCTCCTCTTTTCTTCTTCCAAAAAATTCTGCATAGAAAAGTTCTGCTTTTTCAATCTAATCAATTCTATGTCTCTGTTCTTGCCACATAAAGATTAGTCCTTCTGGTATCAGCCATCTATAGTTCACTTCATTTTCTAATAGTATTTTGGTCAGAAATCGGTATTCTCTTCTCATCTCTCTCACTCTTCTAGGTATTTGTTTTAAAACCACAATCTCTTTACCTTTATATTTCAATGTTTTCTCTCTTACCACTTGCAATATCTGTGTTTTGATGGATTTTTTGGTAAATCTGATATGAACTTCCTTTGGTAGTTTATTTCTCATCGCATATCTTGTATAAACTCGATATATCTCATCTACTCCATCCATCATCTTTTCCTCTGTAATTTCCAGAAGGTCTGCCAGCATTTCTATCATTATCGCAGCCAAATTTTCTCCTTTTTCCTCTTCTATATTTTGGAATCTAAGATAAAATTCTGACCTTTCCATCTCCCACCTCAACATCCCGTTTTTTTCTTGTTCTACCACTGTTAATCTAGTGTCAATATTTCCAATCTTCTCCTCTCTTTGTTTTCCTTCTTCCTCAATTTTTTGGAATCTCTCCTCATACTTCCCCATCATTTGTTTAATATTTTCATCAGATTTCTCTATTCTTTGATCCATAGCATCTATTTTTATCTTAATATCTTGAATTCCTTGCATAATCATCTGTAAATTTACTTTTTCTTGTTCTTTATCTTGCTTCAACATTGTCTGAATTAAATGTTGTCCTTCAGATGGTGGGGAAGCAGAGGTAGAAACAGAAATGCCAAATGATTTTGGTTTCCTGCTCATTTTAATGCTTCCAAAGCTTCAGGTTCTCTTTGACTTTCAATCCAGCTAATATAGTAACCAAATATAGTCTAAAAAAATAAAAATAAAAAATCCAATAGTAAAAAGCCCAAAACCAAAGAAATAAAAAGGGGGAAAGGAAAAAGAAAGATCTTCAGGTTCTTCTAGACCCTAGTCCAATTGAAGTAATCCACCATAAAAAAAAAAAAAAAAAAAAAAAAAATAATAATAATAATAATAATAAAAACAAGGTGGTAGATGGAAGAAGCAAAGAAGCATGAAAAAAAGAGCTCTAAGGCTTTCCCTTTAAAATAAAAAGTAAAAATACTAGAGTTAAAATTAACAAAAAATCTGGCGAGTAGGAATTTCAGAGGTATATATATATATATATGTATGTATGTATGTATGTATGTATGTATGTGTATATATATATATATATATATATATATATATATATATATATATATACACTGTACACTGCACTTTATTTCCTTATCAAGGCTCTTATTATGACTATCTTCTCCAGCAGCTTCAAAGCCAACCCTCAAGTGTTGAAATATTGATAAGAGTCCAAGAAAGCACCTGTAATAATATTTTACTGCATTCTCCCTCTATCTTATCACATTAAAATGTCCTTGAAAAGGAGTGCTTTTCTCCCCAATTCAAATAAAGTATTTTCAAGCCTCTAATTGGCAGTGTTGCAGCATCTCTTACTACTCTTTCCCCCCCCAGCCAGAAAAAAAAATATTTTTAAAAAACTCAAACAAGAAAAAAAAAAGATAATCAAAGGGAGCCTCTATCCTAAAAAGAAAATTAAAAAAAAATAAAAATAAAAATCAAGAGAACCATAAAAATATATATAAGAGAAAATTCAATCCGGTTACCTACAAAGTCACATTAAAGTCCTCAGAAAAAAAAAATAAGGAAAGAATCCAAGTCTCAATTTGACATCACTTAAACGCTGCTCAGCCAAGTTTCAGTCAAACAAAAATAAAGTCACAGATTTCTTCTTTGTTCAGGATGTCCTTTCAAGTCTCAATCAATTTACCATACAAAAGGAATTTCTCACCCAACCGATACACGCTTATTTAAATCACTTTCTTTCCGTAGCTGTCCCGACTTCAGCAGCTTTGGAGGCTGCCTTTCCGCTGCCAGCAAAAGGGCTTCTCCCGGATCAAACCAGAGATTTTGCGATATCTCTGGGATCCTGGGACTGTGCCCTTCACAATCCCCGTCTCTACGGGACGGTTTAGGTCCATTAGGACCGACCAGTGGCGAAAATATCAGCTGCGATCTCAGAGCCCCGAGATCGCAGCTGTAGCACCAAGACGAAGCTCCGCCTTCTCCGTCTAAAACTGGTTTTTGATGAAGTTTAATACTGTGCTTGGTGATGTTTAATCTTGTGTTTATTGATGGGATAATTTTCCCTATTCAGTTTTGTTTGGAAGGAAAAAGGTTAATCTCTGTTCTAGAAAAGAAACTGGTTTGAGAAATACTTCCTGTGTCTATTTGTTCTGGTAATTGGTTTAACAAGCAACAGCTACTGTTGTGATTTAATTATTTGTATTGTGTTTGATTTTTTCCTTGCCTCATGTTTTTTTTTTTCTATCTGGGGAGTGGTATCTGGCAGTATCCTTTTGGGGTGCACTTCCAAGAGGCAGGATGCAAGCTTGACACTGTTTTTTTTTTTACTGCCTTTATGGGGGGGCATGTGACCTTTCCTTAAATCTGGATGATTTCCTCAGGATATTTTGTGAGAAGAGTGAGACCAGCTGGTATCTTTAAGTGGTGCAAATGGATCTAAGGATTGCTTGTCCTGGGTGTGCTCTTTCTGGAGAGCTTAAATGACCTCTCTGCTAAAAGGTTTCACTTTATGAGCAAGAGTTGGCTGCTGATCATTGCATTTTAACTATTTTAATTCTTCAAGGTGCTCTGGCATCCTGCCTTACTTGTAACTCTGGCTTGCAGGTATTTTAATGATTGGTATTTAGGCCAGCTTTTTGCAACCAAAGAAGCCTTTTGTATTTTTGTACAGGTAATCCTTGACTTACCACAGTTCATTTAGTGACCATTCAAAGTTACAGTGGCACTGAAAAAGTGATTTATGACCGTTTTTCACACTTACGATCATTGCAGCATCCCCACTGTCATGAGAGGACAGGTGAGGAGAAGCACCCCTTGATGTGAATGACATTGAGTTGGCCACACCCACCCAGTCACATGATCACCGAGCTACACCTACCAACTAAACCATAAACACAGAACCGATTGTTAAAAAATTTGAATCCCACCCCTGGTGTACACCCTTCACCCTCCTGACTTTTTCTAAGAGCCTTAAGACCTGGCTCTGCCAGATGGCTTGGAGCCTCAATGTGGGAGCTTCACACTGGTGATTGTTGACTAATTAAAAGCTAAGCTCACTTCCCCCCACCATTGTATGTAGCTCCCTCTTTTGCCATTTTGTGTTAATAATTTTGTTTTATCTGCTTTCCTATCTTATATCTGATGATTTTAAACTTTTTAAATGTTTTTCTGCTATAAGCCACCCAGGGTTGTTTGACACAAGATGAACAGCAAATAAATGTATTCATAAATAAATGTAAAAATAAAAAAATAATATTACTTCTCTCCCCCCTCCCAAAATATTCAGACTTCCAAAGAAGTCTTGTCCAGAGTTCTTCTGAAAGCAATATTTGGAAGGTTTTGAACAGATGAATTTCCTTTGTGGTCACATATGATTCCTCCTTTTATTTGAAATAAAAAATGAATTGAGTAATCCACAATATATTGTTCTAAAAAAAATATTAAAGTAAATTAAGGCATATCAGAAACTCTTAAAAGCATTCAGATAGCCGTGCCAGTTCAGTTGAAAATTTAAGTGTCTTAAAACAGCTGTTACTTCTACATATTTTACATTGGACTATACTTTCGGGTTTTGACCAAGAGCTATGTTAACTAAAACATATGGATCTTGCAGTGTTAAACATTGTGAAGATACTGAGAGTTAAGGCCCGGTCCCACTGCACTTACGGATGCAAAGAGGATGTAAAATGTTAAAAAAATCTTGCCATCCATTGGAAAACGCTATGCATCCATTGTGTACTCACTGCATACGTGTTTCATACTCTCTATCCCTCAAGCATCCGTCCACTGAGATTTTATCTGTGCAAGAAGTTTTGAGCTGCACAAAACTTTGTGAATGGATGAACTTTCCGCCACGTACGATGTACATCTGTGACATGTACGGGCAACAAACATTCTATGTCCGTTATCATCCATTAAACGTCCTCTGTATCCTCTTTGTATCCCCTCAACTTACATCTGCTGCAGCTGAAAATGGAAAAGGGGAGGAAACAAAAGGTACACGGAACGTCTACACAGCGTTAGTAGCACAGAAATAGAAAAGATGTAAGCGTATGCATCTCATATATAAAGGATTAAAACGGACAAAACGTTTGTATCTGGGATGTATCTCATATATTTAGGATGTCTGCAATATGTCTAGAGTATGTAGAAGGACACCTGTGAGCTGTGTGGGTACGAGGATGGATCGGGAGAAGAATGGAGTTTGGACTGTAGGACCAATTGATGGTGGAGCTGAGGAATGAAGACCCTTGTGCATTCCATCACTTCATGAGGATGCCACCAGCCATGTTTGATGAACTTGTACAGCGTCTGAGACCCAGGTTGACCAAGCCTAACACCAACATCCGTGCAAACCTGGACCCCGGACTGAAGGTGGCACTGACTCTGCGGCACCTGGCCTCTGGTACCACATACAGAAACATGCAGTATGCCTGGAGGGTGCCACACAACAGCATCAGCATTGTGGTCAGAGGAGTGGTGCAGGCCATCATCGAAGAATACGTGGAAGAGCTCCTCCAGTGTCCCACCACTGAAGAAGGCTTGAGGAAAGTTGCAGAGCAGTGGTATCAGAGGTGGAATTTCCCCACACCATTGGAGCCATAGATGGGAAGCATGTGGCCTGCAAAACTCCAGCCAACTCAGGGTCCACTTATCACAACTACAAGGGCTTCTTCAGTATCATCCTCTTCGCCATGGTTGATGCTGACTACAAGTTCATGTACATCGATGCTTCAGGCAATGGGTCAGCTTCAGATGGCCAGGTATACAATGCAAGTAACCTCAAGGATGGGCTGGAACGCAATCTCATCATGGGTTTTCCAGATCCAGACCCCCTATACAATGACACATAAGATGTGCCCTACTTTATCATTGGTGATGACGCCTTCTCCCTCAGAACCTACCTCATGAAGCAGTACACTTCAAGATACCTCACCTGTGAAGAGAGGATCTTCAACTACAGGCTGTCCAGGGCAAGACGGGTGGTGGAGAATGCCTTTGGCATCCTGGCCAACAGGTTCCAGATACTTCTCACCACCATGCAGCATGAGCCACAGACTGTGAGGAGCATCGTGGAAGCTTGCTGCATCCTGCACAATCTCTTGCACACCCGCTACCCAGTGGTGCAGAACAGACTTGTGGACCTCCAACAAGGCAATGGGGACATGGAGCCTGGTGAATGGAGGCAAGGACTAAACCTGTTAGACACTGTGGATGTGCCAGGCCCCAACAGGGCCTCACATGAAGCAAAGAAGCAGCGCAACCTCCTGAGACAATGGTGCAACTCCCCAGCTGGAGCAGTGGAGTGGCAAGAGAGGATGATAGATGATTAATGGATGCTTCCTTAAGCCTGTCGCATAACACTGATGAGATTGTGCCATGTATGTTGAGTGGTCCTACAATGAATAGGGCATTAATAAAGAGCTTTGTTTATTTTAAAATGTGTTGATCAATGAATAACTTGTTATTGATAATAAAGGTCCATATGTGTGGCAGCTGGGATGGGGGACCATACAGTCCCACAATGCTTGCACTGGAGGTTTATCTATCCCACAACTATCCTTATCTATTCCACAAGCATGCAAAACCATTTTTAAAAAGTTTTCACCAACACTTTATTCAGTAAAAAAAATGAACCAAGTGTCTTAAGCAAAGATAATATTTATTAACTTTCTTAGGTAAACTTTATGACTTTATTAAATAAGCAAAATGAACCAAGTAAACTGTATTAAGTGTGTTAAGCAAAGATAACCTTTATTAACTTTCTTAGGTAAACTTTATGACTTTATTAAATAAGCAAAGTGAACCAAGTAAAGTGTCTTCAGCAAAGATAAACTTAACAAGTAAACAACTCAGTCTCTGATACTATTCTCAGTCACTCTGAGTCATGTCCATGGTCTCAGCTGTTAAGCGGGCAGGGACTGTGGAGGTGGCTGTGACTTGAGTGCTGGTCTGAGGCGCCATTGGGGTGCTTGGCCCCGAGGGTACAACAGGGGATGGTGTATTCAGGAAGCTATCCAAGAACTGACTCAGTCCCGTGAGGTTGAGAGGCCCTTCATCAAGGACTTGAGATGTGAGGCCCAAGACTGATGACAGATTGTCCGTTGATGGGCTTGGCTGTGGGGTGGAGGAAGGAGTGTAGTGGGGCTGTCTGTTCTGCAGCTGGGTGAGGACTGGCGTCTGTGGCGTGCAATGAACCTGGGCCTGGACTGGGAAGTTCTGCTTCTGCTGTGGGAAGTCCTGGTAGTTGAAGCCTTGGTAGATGAGGGGCTGTTGAAAGCTGTGGAAGGGCTGTGACATCGCCTTGGGTGGAGGAGCAGACCTGGACTGGGTAGGAGCAGCTTCAGCTGGCCCTTGAGGGTTGTGCAGAAGTGCTGTGATCTTCTGCTTCATCAACTGGTACTGGGGCTCGGGCAGGTGCCTCAGAGTGTGGCTCATGTAGGTGATGAAGATATTGCAGCCCGTGTATGCTCTGTCCAAGTGGACCAGCTGAGAGAGAAGTTCTGTGCTGGTCTTCATTGTGTCCCTGATCTCCAACAGCACACTGTGGTTCTGGCCCTCCAGTCTGCCTCTCTGCCTGCATCCTCTGGAGCTGGGTGTGGGTGTGGGGGTTGATTGGCCTCTGGTGGCTGCTGCTTCTTCCTCCATTTGTGACAGGGGATCCAAGTCCACCGGCATGGGGAATGCAGCTGTCGGGGGGGGGTGTCTCTGCCATGGGGCCCTCTGAAGACTCCTGCCTGGACAGGCTCACTGGCTCCTGACTGGAAGAGTGCCTGGATACTGTAGCTGGCTGGAAGAGGAGTGGCTCTCTGTGGGCTGTCTGAGGGAGAGGGGTCTCAGAGGGGCTGCTCCTCGCTGGTGGATCTCATCCTCCAGGAAACTGCACTTGGCCATGACATACATCTCCCGGTCAGTGAGCTTGACAGTGGCCTGCCCACATTTTTTTGAGGTGTAGCTTGCCATACCAGGTGTGTATGTGCTTCCACCATCCAAGAAGTACTTCTGCAGTGTACCAAAGGCTCTCTGCCTTGTCTCTCCAAGCTGCCTGCTTCTTCTTGGTGTCACGATAGAGTCTGTGGCCCTTTGTCCAGAGGTACTCGTTCTCCCTCAACCATTCCAGCACCTCATCCTCATGGTCCTTGGAAATGGTGTACTGTTTCCTCTCTCCCTTCTGCTTCCCTTGCCTCTTCCTCCCTCTGGCAGGGGCTTCAGCAAGGCCTTCAGGGGCTTGAGCAGCAGGGCCTTCAGGGGCTTGAGCAGCAGGGCCTTCAGCAGCAGGGCTTTGAGGGCCTTGGGGCTGGTCCACCACAGCAGCAGCAGCAGCTTCAGAGTCAGTGCCAGGGGGTGGAATGCTGGTTCTGTCCTTCTTGCCAGGGCTGGAACGAGTAGGCACGGGTTTCCTCTTTTTCCCTGACTGACGAACCATGGTGTTCCTGCTAGTTGTATGTGGCAGCATGTCTTTCCCCTGAATGCTGACTGCATGCGTGCTGCATCCTTTTATATCCGCAGAGCTGACACAATTATTACTCCCCGCATGTGCAGTGAACGCTTTGCATCTGATATACATCCGCGCGGCATCCGCTTTGTTTCCTATAGGTGTCCGTGATGCGTCCGCTTCATCCGCTATGAATCCACCCCTTCCGCTATGCATCCGCTTCGCAATTCTCCCCCAGGACCCCTTCGGAGTTGTCATCTGCTTCCATCCGGTTTCATCCGCTAGGCTTCCTATGCACATCCGGGTAACATCCCTGCTACATACTACCCACGTCCGTTCTTTTCTGTTCTTTTCCATACTGTTTATGCAAATTTTCACCACTTTTTGCAGCGGATGACAACGGATGGAGCCACCCCTGAAATTTTGCTCATCTGCTGTGTCCTTTATGCATCCGTTTTGCGTCCGTCGGCCAGTGGGACCTAGCCTTAACTGTGCTCCTCATAGCTGATTATTTTGCATAGCATAAACATGCTGATTTCATAGAATTGTTTTCATACACACTCCACAAATGATTGTTTGAGAAATATTGGTGTATATATTTACTTTGTTTGCTGTAAATTGTGTAGAACTAATGAAGTAGTAAAATATCTTTAGACAGTAAAAATATCTTAATGAACAAAAAAGTGTGGGAAAGGAATCACATATATCTAAGGATTTACTAACAGATATCAATATGCTTGAGGAAAAATATTGGCCAATTCTCCAGAATGAGAATATATACACACACACACATGTGTGTATGTGTGTGTATATGATTTCCTTTCATTAGTTGTGCAGCCACTTTTAATTTATGAGAAAAGTAGTATAAGAATGAAGGGTTAATCACTAAGGTCATTGGCTTGCATTAAAGTATGCCATTTAAGAGGGTTAGAGAATTAACAATGAATGCAAATGCTTTTCATTTGGCATGATTTCTATTTGTCAATTTTTATTTTTATTTTAATATCCACCCTCTGCCCACTCATCTCCAAATCATATGCACATTAGTTTTTCATTCTGGCAACTATGTATGCTTCCCAGTATACCCCGAACCCCTTTATAAAACTGGTTATCTAATAGTGTGCACCATAGTTCATCACATGTAACATTCCAGTAGAATTTTTGTTGGTCATGGGCTATCACGGTGGGACTATAAAGCATCTAGCTGGCCTCAAAATATAATAGGCAGTTCTTGCTTTAGTGGTTTATAAATTGCACAGGCTGGAATATATGATGTCAGTGATTCCTAGGATCAGTGTGAATGCATTGCAAAGTCTAAAATCCATGAAGTGTTTTTTTATAAGTGATTATTCATATTCCTTCTTGGTCAAGTCAGTACATTCTACAATATTTCGAGTCTAGTTGATGGGTTTTGGATTTTTTTATGGCTTTGAGATATTCTATACAAGTTTTAACTGGGCCAGTCCTCTTTTGATTTTTCAAAATGCTGCTGTGACTTTAAGATAGTATCACCCCATAAAGAAACAATATTATTTCATATAAAGTAGAGTAGGCTTAAAGGTAGGCCTAAGGTAGGCTTCTTCAGTGTCTGAAAATGAATTCTGTTACTGCAGTGTAAAGCAATAAGATCCACATCCTTAAAGCCAAAGCTTAACATTGTGTCACAGAATGTAGCAAATACTCTATAGCAGAGGTGTCAAATTTGTGATGATATATTGTCATCATGTGACTTATCACAACTTTTTCCCATTCACTAAATCAGTGGTGGGGTGGCCAGCCCATGACATATCCAACCCAGAGGCTGTGTGTTTGACACCCCTGCTGTACAGACATAGAAATCATATTTTATTTGTTAAGCCCATGTCACACTGAACCAACGGATGCAAAGAGGATGTAAAACGGACAGGAAACCTTGCCATCCATTTGAAAATGTGATGTCCTCACTGCATCCATTTGGCTTCCTCTCTATCCGTCCAGCATCCGTTTATGGATGTTTCATCCGCTCCGAAGGTTTTGGGCTGCCAAAAACTTTTGCACGGAAAATCTATCCAGTTCGTCCGTTCTGCATCCATTACGCATCTGCTATATCCGCTAGGCATCTGCTACGTATCCGCGCAACTCCATCTGCCCGGACGTGGGGAGGAAGCGGAATGGACGCAGAAGGGATGCCTAGCGGATGCAGAACGGAAACAAAGCATTTAAAATGGAAAAAACGTTCGCAGAGGGGACCTATCTCGGATATTAAGGATGTCTAGAGGATGCCTAGAGGATGCCTAGCAAAAAACCTATACTGCCTATAAAAAGGGGGAGCAACTCACCTGCATCTCACTTTCAGAACAGCAGCCCAGCGGTGCAGACCTCTGCAGCCTTCATCTGGCTCTTCCTCTTCCACAGCATCCAGTCATGTCCACCGTGGATTGTAACAAAGTCCTTTCGGCAGCCACCATCGTTCTGCAACAGTGCGAAGCCATCTGCAGGCTCTGTGAACACTACTGCAAGAAGAAAAGGAGCCACCCAAAAAGAGTCTGGATCCGAAGATGGTTCCCCAGAAGAGCAGAGGACAGACTGTACAACAAGCTGATGGTGGAGCTCAGGAGCGAAGACACTTGGGCATTCCAGAACTTCATGAGGATGCCTCCAGCCATGTTTGACGAAGTTGTGCAGCGGCTGACACCCAGGTTGACCAAGGCAAACACCAGCTTCCAGCCCAGCCTGGAACCTGGGCTCAAGGTGGCATTCACTCTGCACCACCTGGCCTCAGGGACCTCCTACAAGAGCATGCAGTACGGCTGGAGAGTGCCATCCAACACCATCAGCATTGTGGTCAGAGAAGTGGTGCAGGCCATCATCGAAGAATACCTGGAGGAGCTCCTCCAGTACCGCTCCACTGAAGAAGGATGGAAGAAAGTTGCAGAGCAGTGGTATCAGAAGTGGAACTTACCACACACCGTTGGAGCCATAGATGGCAATCATGTGGCCTGCAAAGCTCCAGCCAACTCGGGGTCCACTTATCACAACTACAAGGGCTTCTTCAGCATCATCCTCTTCGCCATAGTCGATGCTGACTACAAGTTCATGTACATCGATGCTTCAGGCATACGGCTCCTCTTCAGATGCCCAGGTATACAATACCAGTCAACTCAAGGAGGGGCTGGAATGCAACCTCATGGTGGGCTTCCCAGATCCAGAACCCCTGCCCAATGACACATAAGATGTGCCCTACTTCATCGTGGGGGATGCAGGTAGGCTGGCAGCAAGGCTGACAGGGAGGGTGGCAGCAAGGCTGACACCTCCAGATGCCTCACCCGTGAAGAGAGGATCTTCAACTTCAGGCTGTCCAGGGCAAGACGGGTGGTGGAGAACGCCTTTGGCATCCTGGCCAACAGGTTCCAGGTACTTCTCACCACCATGCAGCA
>BLBF01000002.1:96675683-96698842 GCA_015471245.1 Laticauda colubrina
GCAGTGAACGCCAGGCATCCATTAGGCTTCCGCTGTGCATCCACTAGGCTTCCGCTCTGCATCCGCTTCATCCGTTCGGCGTCCACTCTGCATCCCCTCTTTCCGTTCCGCGTCCGCTTCGCTGAGGCCCCCCGAAAGCCCTGCGGATGTGCCATCCACTCCCATCTGCTCCCACTGGTGCAACTCCCCAGCTGGAGCAGTGGAGTGGAAAGACAGGATGATAGATGATTAATGGATGCTTCCTTCAGCCTGTCTCATCACACTGATGGGATTGGGCCATGTATTTTGGGTGGGCCTACAATGAACAGGGCATTTAATAAAGAGTTGTGTTTATGTTGACATGGGTGGATCAATGCTTGCATTGTTATTGATAATGAAGGGCCAAAGGTGTGGCACCTGGGAGGGTGGACCATACAGTCCCACTATGCTTGCACTGGAGGTTTATCTATCCCACACCTATTTTAACCCATCCCACAGGTATCCTAACCCATCCCAAAGGTATCCCTGCCCATCCCACAGCTATCTTAACCCCCCTGCCCATCCCACAGCTATTACCCATCCCAAAGGTATCCCTGCCCATCCCACTGCTATCTTTACTCATCCCACAAGCATGCAAAGGCTTAAACCATTTCTAAAAGTTTCCACCAATGCTTTATTGACTAAAATAAATGAAGCAAGCGTGTGAAGCAAAGATAATCTTTATTAATAACAAGCTGTAAAAGAAAAATGACCCAAGTCAAGTGTCCAAATAAAGTCGACAGGTAGCCACCCAGTCTCTGTCACTCTTCTCTGTCACTCAGAGGTGTGCCCAGTCTCAAGGGTGAAGGGTCCAGTTGCTGTGGAGGTGGCTGCTGCTGGAGTTCTAGTCTGAAGCACCACTGGGGTGCCTGGCCCCAAGAGGACAACAGGTGACGGTGTGTTGAGGAAGCTCTCAGACAGCTGGCTCAGCCCCGTGATGTTGAGAGCCCCTTCCTCCATGACATGCGGTGTCAGCCCCAGTACCGATGACAGATGTACTGAGGCCGGGCTTGGCTGTGGGTTGGAGGAAGGAGTAGTGTAGTGGGGCTGTCTGGTCTGCAGCTGGGTGAGGACTGGCATGGGTGGCATCGGTGACGTTGGTGGCATCTGTGGCATTGGTGGCAGCAGTGGCGTGGGTGGCATCGGTGGCATCAGTGAAACTGGTGGCAACGGTGGCGTCCGATGAACCTGTGCCTGGACTGGGAAGGGCTGCTGCCTGTGCTGCTGGTCGCCATAGTCCTGGTAGGTGAGGGCCTGTGGAAAGCCTTGGAATGGGACGGAAATCACCTGGGGTGGAGGAGAAGACCTGGACTGGGTGGGAGCAGGTTCATCTGGATCTGGATGGTTGTGAAGCAGATCGGTGATCCTGTACTTCACCACCTGGTACTGGGGTTCCGCCATGTCCATGAGGGTCTGGTTCACATAGGTGAGGAAGGGCTTGTGGTTGGAGGATGAGGAGTCGGTGTGTACCAGCTGAGAGAGGAGATCTACGCTGCTCCTGATGGTGTCTCTTATCTCCAGCAGGACAGTGTGGCTCTGTCCCTCCTGTCTGGCTCTCTGCCTTTCTGTGGAGGTGGAGCTGGGGGTGGATGCGGGTTGGACTGTGGTGGAAGTGCCATCTCCTTTCTCCCACTGCGCCAGGGAGTCCTCCATGCACTCCACCATGGTTAGAACAGCTGTTGGTGGGTTCTCCGTCGTGGCACGCTCTACAGACACCTGCCTGATCCTCATGTTCCTCATCCTCATGTTCCTCCTCGAAGTTGTATTGCCTCCTCTCCTGTTCTCACGTCTGCCTCTTCCTCCCTTTGGCAGGACCACATGGGCACTCATCAGAGGGTCTTCCATGTTGTAGGGGCTGCTTCTCCACACCACCAGCAGCACCAGCACTAGCAGGAGCAGCAGCAGCAGGAGCAGCAGCACCAGCAGGACCAGCAGCAGCAGCAGCAGAGTAAGCACCAGCAGTGCCAGCAGGACCAGAAGCACGAGCAGGACCAGCAGGACCAGGAGCATGAGCAGGACCAGGAGCACGAGCAGGACAAGCAGCACCAGCAGGACCAGGAGCACGAGCAGGACGAGGAGCAGCTTCAGCAGAGTAAGCACCAGCAGAAGCACCACCGCCAGAAGCAGCATCAGCAGAGTAAGCACCACCAGAAGCACCACCACCAGAAGCAGCATCAGCAGAGTAAGCACCAGCAGAAGCACCACTGCCAGAAGCAGCATCAGCAGAGTAAGCACCAGCAGAAGCACCACCGCCAGAAGCAGCAGCAGCAGCTCCTCCAGAAGCAGAAGCAGAAGCAGCAGAAGCCCCAGCCCCAGAAGAGCGAGCCTGTGCTGCAGAAGCCCCAGCAGGAGCAGAGTGAGGGCCAGGGGCTGGGAGGGTGGCCCTGTCCCTCTTGCCAGGACTGGCAGCAGACGGCTGAGGCTTTCTCTTCTTCCCCATGGTTGTGGGGTTGCTGGATGGTAGGCAGGCAGGCAGGCAGGCAGGCAGGCTGGCAGCAAGTCTGGCAGGCAGTCAGGCAGTCAATGTGTCTGGAAGCAGGTCTTTCCTCTGAATGGTGACCTGCTTGGGAGCTGCTTCCCTTTATATCCGCGTGGCTGATGCAATGCATCCTCCCCGCATGTGCATTGAATGCTAGGCATCCGCTAGGCATCTGCTTGGCTTCCGCTCTGCATCCGCTTCATCCGCTCGGGATCCGCTGTGCATCCGCTTCATCTGCTCGGCGTCCACTCTGCATCCGCTGTATCCATTCCGCATTCTCTTTGCTGCGCTCCCCCAGAAGCCTTGTGGATGTGCCATCCGCTGCCATCCGCTTCCATCCGCTAGGCTTCTGTGGAGCATCCGCTTTCCATCTGCCCTGCATCCTCCCCCCATCCGTTCCTTTCCGTGTTGTCTGCTCTGGTTATGTAAATTTTTGCCCCTTTTGAGAGCAGATAACAATGGATGGAACATTTTTCTCGTCCGCTGTGTCCTTTTTACAAACGTTTTTCATCCGTCGGCCAGTGTGACAGAGCCATAAATTATTGGGCAGTTTAGTTTGGTATTTATTTCAGCAGGCTGATTTTAAAAAGCTAAATAAGATCAGACCTGGTAAGTACTTGGCTGGGAAGCCAACACAAAATAGGGTGTGGGGAGGAATGAGGTTGGAAAGGAAAGAAGGAAGATAGGATAAGAGAACTTTTATTATCATTTTTTTATAGTAAGTACACTGGCACATATTAAAAGTAAAATATAATACATATCCATACACATACATAACACACATGTGCACACACACACACACATAATCATTGCCCATTTTGAATACACAGTGGAAAGGAAGAAAGAGTATTGGATGCACAAATTTGTGTGAAAAAAACTTCAAAGAAATAGGATTATAAAAAAAACAGCTTCCAATCTTAGCAGTTATAGATGAGAGAAAGAGAGATGAAAAATAGAGAGAGGGAGAAAGAGAAAGAGAGATGAGAAAAAGAGAAAGAAAGAGAGAGAGAGAGATGAGAAAGAGAGGGAGAAAGAAAAAGACACACAGAGAGATATACCTGTTTAAAAGAAAATAGAAAAATGGCTCTTTGAGTGTTTCAGGCTGCAGACCCCTGGATTATGCCAACACCATGGTCATTAAGTGAACCTTGTGGTCATTTAGCAAACATTGGTTGTTAAACAAGTTGTCAGCTGGTGCTCCATTCAAAATCCAAGAAATAAATACTTAGACTCCTTTAATCAGAGAAAATATATCTTTTACTGGAAATCAAGTGGTAGCAACAAAAGAATTCTGAATCTGAGAAAATGGGCGCGTAAATCACATATACAAAGTAATGGCAACATTCCCACCCCCAATGGTTCAATTGGCTAATCTAATTAAAAGTTGCGTATATCATTATGTGAGCATCTCCAGGTGGTGATGAGGCTTCTGTCCGTTGACCTTGACATAGTTTGATAAAGGGATGCAGCTGCGCATAGCATAGGATAGAAACCTAAGCAAGAATGTACCCCCCCCCCAGTTTATACAGTTCTGGTTTGTAACACCTCCAGTTGCACTTCCCATAACCATTCTCCCCTCCTCCCTGCCCCATTACTTATGACAGCTGAAAGATGCAAAACAAAAGGAAAAAAATCTTGAAGGCTGACACAAGTCTATTTTCCCCAATGGGCATTTTTAATTGGAAACCAGAAGGAATTGTTGGAAACTGGCAAAAAACATAGAAAACTTCAGTCATAAGACTGTGTGGGATGTTGTAACTGGTCATAAGTGTGTGTATTTGTTTATACATGGCTGTCAAAACACCAAAAACAGGTCCAGTAGCTCTATGGAGGTCAGTTGTAAATTCATTGCTAAGCAACTGCCATTAAGCAAGGACCACTTACATTTGGTTTGCCAGTCACATGGCCATCTGGCCATGCCCACCCCAATCAAATAACCATCTAGCCACACCCACTCCAGTCACATGACCACCTAGCCACACCCAGCCAGTCACCAAACCACCAAATCATGCCCAGTCAGCAAACCACACCCACCCCAGCCACATGACCATCTAGCCACACCCACAAATTAGGTCATGCCCACAGAACTGGTTGTTAAGAATTTGAATCTTACTCACAAAATTGAATGGGCTAACCAAAGTTTATGACAAAGTCATCTAAACAAAGTTAACATTTCAGAGAAGAAATTATAGCCTCCCACCAAATATCTGTGATTTTAATCTATCTCTTTGATTATAAATGAGAATGAATAGACATGTATGAATGATATTAAGTTGCACCACAGATTCTCATTATTTATGGTAACAGAAACCTGAATGTCTTTATAGTCTTATTTCTCCAATGCAGAACTCTGCTGTGCACAGTAATTTCCCACCACCAATTGTGAACTGTAAACTTTGAATAACTGAAGAATAGCATGAGAAAAGATGGATATTAAGGCTGTAAAAACAAGTGTTTCTTATTCTACAGTATTATAAGTTTTGTACCCCAAAGGCAGGAGCAACAGTTCTTCTAAATGTAATTGAGTTTTAAAGGTTTTCCTAAAGTTCAGCATGGATTTAAGATGAAGAAATTCAACCCTGTATGGCTATAAATAAAATATGTTCTTTAATGTTTGAAGCAAGCACATTTTTTTTCTTGTCAGCAGAAAAAATGATCATCATTCGAAGAAAATGAAATATGACTGATAAGTTCAAACTAGTTTCATCCAAGTTATGCTGTTTTATCATAAGTCAAAGCCATTATTATATTTCCTTGGCTCCTCGTTTTTATTTGAAGTTTAAGATTAAGCTGTTTCAATTAGAAACTCTGCTTGGGAATGAGAGTCAAAGCTTAAGTTTCCTTTCAGTCTTTGTAATTCTCCTGCTTTTCATCCAAAGAATATTAAAGAATTGTGTGCTTTAAACGTACACACACATACACCCCAGCATAATGAAATGAAGGATATAAAGTAGAGAATAAAAATTTAAAATGCACTCAGTATGTTCTAATGAAGAAAGAATTTGCAAAAAAAAAAAATACCCTGGAAGTAATGGGCTGTTGAACAGATAATCCCTGTAATTAGCATTTCAGGAGAAACCACATATTATCACAGTAACTTATCTCACTATATAAGTCTCTGACCTCCAGGTTGTAATTGAGTAGAAAGCCTTCAATTGACTTCAGTTTTATTTAAAAAAGGAACTGTCAGGAAAAAAAAATCATGAGAAGTTCAGCTACTATAACTGATGCTGTATTTCTGTTAGCCACTTTCTATTCATTATATAAGTTGCTCCCAGCATCCCTCATCATCAACCATACTATATGAGATTCAGAGGTGGTATTCAACAGGTTCTAACCAGTTCTGGAGAACTGGTAGTGGAAATTTTGAGTAGTTCAGAAAATTGGCAAATCCCACCTCTGACTGGACATTTTACAGTATCCTTCCCCCTACCATGCACACCAAGCCATGCCCACAGAACTGGTAGTAAAAAAATTTGAATTCCACCACTGATGAGATTCTGATAGATGCAATTCAGTAATATATCACCAACTCCATCATCTCCATCGTCTTATCTCCATCAAGAATTTTAACAATGCTCCCCCAGTTTGAATGCTCACTTGCATGAGCCGGATCAGGAGCAACAAAAAATAGGACTCCCCTGAAAATTACTAATGTCCTTTCAGTGGGTCCTGCCCAAATCTTTGAGAAGCTTCACCTTAAAACAAATAATTAATTTTTTGTTGACAAAATAAGAAACTACATAGAGCAGCTCATGAAATAACAGAGCAACTACTGATAGAGTTACTAAACAAGAGAGATATATTTATTCTTTACACCCCTGATATGTTTTAGAAGTTAGGAGTTAAGTATTTGGCAAATTGTTTTAGCTTTATAGTTAAGTGGGGAATGTAAGATAATTGATCTACTTATTAAATCCATATCCCATTTTTCTCCCAGAGTTCAGGCACACTTATGCAGTTCTCCATTTCATGGCAAGAACTCCCATGTTTCATTTTTGTTTTCTGATCCTTCCAAAACTGCTTTAAACCAGCATCCCATTGTCTTCCCCTTTGCTGACCTCAAAAGGCTACGAACAAACAGAAATTACCACATGACAAAGAGTGATCAAGAGTTGAATGCAAAATAACAATAAGACCAATAACCCTCTGCCCGCTGAATTGCAACAGATTTTGAAATTACAAACATCTCCTTTTCCTCCACTCACCCAGAATGGAATAAATTACTTTTCTCCCACTTCCCCATATTTTCAGTACAATGTGTGCCTAGTTGTACTAAAATTCAAACATGCCAAAAGAAAGAGCTGCAAAGCTATCAAACTGCCTCTCTTTCATGGTGTTCAAGAGCCCTTTCAGCTGTGGTGAAAAATGAGAGCTCATCAACCTTTTTCCTTGTTAAGAAATTTAAACAGAGTAAGGTAGTTCTCTCATACCATGCACAAAAGGAAGAAGATGTACAACTGTTACAATTATCCAATCATTTTCTTTTAATCCAACCGACCCCATCTTCACTTTTTGTGGCATTCTGATCCTTCATATCGACAACCCATGCTGTTCACTTACTCAGAGATTTATTGACCTCAAATGGACAACCAATAAAGAAGGCAGCTATAGTGCCCCAGGCATAATCTGATAGAGAATGAACAAGCAGGATAATGAGCAAACAGGCTGGGTCCTGCACATATGAGGCAATTTATGTTATCTACTAAAGGCCCTGTCACACTGCCCACCAGATGCAAAACGGACACAACAGATGAGCAAAATGTTCCATCCGTTGTTGTCCGCTCTCAAAAGGGGCAAAAATTTGCATAACCAGAGCGGATAACACGGACGCGGGGAGGGCGCAGAGCAGATGGAAAGCGGATGCTCCACAGAAGCCCAGCAGATGGAAGCAGATGAGAGCGGATGGCACATCCGCTGGGCTTCCAGGGGGCTTCAGCAAAGCAGACATGGAACGGATACAGCGGATGCACAGCGGATGCACAGCGGATGAAGCGGATGCACAGCGGAAGCCTAGCGGATGCACAGCGGAAGCCTAACAGATGCCTGGCATTAATTGTGCATGCGGGGGGGATGCATTGTGTAAGCCACGCAGATATAAAGGGAAGCAGCTCGCACATGGCCAGCATTCAGAGGAAAGACCTGCTTCAGGATACATCGAGTCCTTGCCTTCCCTGCCTGCATGCCTGCCTGCCAGCCTTGCTGCCAGCCTGCCTTCCAGCCTCCCTGCCAGCCAATCTGCCTGCCAGCCTTGGTGCCTGGCTGCCTGCCTGCCTGCCTTCCTGCCAGGCTTCCTGCCAGCCTTGGTGCCAGGCTTCCTGCCAGCCTTGGTGCTAGGCTTCCTGCCAGCCTTGGTGCCAGCCTTGGTGCCTGCCAGCCTCCCTGCCAGCCACCAACCCCACAACCATGAGGAAAAAGTGAAAGCCTCAGCAACCTGCCGCCATGCCTGCCAAGAGGGACGGGACCACCCTCCCGCCCCCTGTCCCTGACTCTGCTTCTGCTGGGGCTTCTGCTGCTCGGGCTCGCTCTTCTGGTGCTGGAGATTCTGCTGAAGCTCCTCCTGGCAGTGGTGCTTCTGCTGCTGCGTACTCTGCTGAGGCTGCTCCTGGTCCTGCTGGTCCTGCTGGTCCTTCTCGTCCTGCTCGTGCTCCTGGACTTGCTCATCCTGCTCGTGCTCCTGGTCTTGCTCGTCCTGCTCGTGCTCCTGGTCCTGCTGGTGCTGCTGGTGCTGCTGGTGCTGGTGCTGCTGGGCTGCTGCTGCTGGTGCTGCTGCTGCTGCTGCTGCTGATGATGATGATGATCCTGCTGCTGCTGCTGGTGTGGAGGAGCAGCCCCTACCACCTGGGAGCCCCTCTGATGAGGGCCCATCTGGTCCTGCCAAAGGGAGGAAGAGGCATATGCAGGGATGGGAGAGGAGGCAATACTTCATCGAGGAGGAACACGAGGATGAGGTGCTGGAGTGGCTGAGAGAGAATGACTATCTGTGGCGGAAGGGACACCGGCTGTACAGGGACACCAAAAGGAAGCAGGCTGCTTGGAGAGAGAGGGCGGAGAGTTTGGGTTACACTTCGGAGGTGCTCCTCGGCTGGTGGAAGCACATGCACACCTGGTACGGGAAGCTGCACCTCAAGAAATCTGGCCAGGCCACGCTTAGGCTGACGGACAGAGAGACCTATGTCATGGCCAGGTGCAGCTTCCTGGAGGGTGAGATCTGACACCGAGGAGCACCAGGAGCCCCTCTCACAACCCTCTCTCTCCGGCAGCCTGCTGAGAGCCTTCCGGCCGAGAGTCAGTCCCTGTCTCCAGGCAGGTATCTGTGGAGAGTGCCACGGCGGAGAATCTGCGGACAGCTGTTGTAACCGTGGTGGAGTGCGTGGAGGACTCACTGGTGCGGTGGGAGAAAGGAACATCGAGTCCACCACAGTTGTACCCACATCCACCACCCCCCAACTCCACCTCCACAGAAAGGCAGAGAGCCAGACAACAGGAGGGGCAGAGCCACATTGTCCTGCTGGAGATCAGGGACACCATCCGCACCAGTATAGATCTCCTCTCTCAGCTGGTCAGCACCGACTCCTCATCCTCCAACTGCAAGCCCTTCCTCACTTATGTCAACCAGACCCTCAACAACATGGAGGAACCCCAGTACCAGGTGGTGAAGGACTGGATCACCGAGCTGCTTCACAACCCTCCAGATCCAGAGGAACCTGCTCCCACCCAGTCCAGGTCTGCTCCTCCACCTCCACCAGAGGTGATGTCCCTCCCATTCCAAGGCTTCACACAGCCCCTCACCTACCAGGGCTATGGCTACCAGGAGGTCAAGCAGCACAGGCAGCAGCCCTTCCCAGTCCAGGCACAGTCATCGGATGACACCGTTGCCACCGGTTCGACTGATGCCACCGATGCCACCCACGCCAATGATGCAACCAATGACAGCGATGCCACCAATGCCAGTCCTCACCCAGCTGCAGACCAGACAGCCCCACTACACTACTCCTTTCTCCACCCCACAGCCAAGCCCTGCCTCAGTACATCTCTCATCAGTACTGGGGTTGACACCGCATGGCATGGAGGAAGAACCTCTCAGCATCGTGGGTCTGAGCCAGCTGTCTGAGAACTTCCTCAACACAATGTCCCCTGTTGTCTTCTCAGGACCAGGTACCCCAATGACGATACAGACCAGCACTCCAGCACCACCCACCTCCACAGCACCTGGACCCTTCACCCCTGAGACTAGGCACACCTCCGAGTGACCAATAAGAGTGCCAGAGACTGGGTAGCTGGCTACCTGTGGACTTTATTTGGACACTTGGCTTGGGTCATTTTTTTTTTTTACAGCTTGTTGTTCAATAAAGTTTATCTTTGATTCACACACTTGCTTCATTTCTTTTCTTTGTAATAAAGTCTTGGTGGAAACTTTTAGAATTGGTTTAAACCTTTGCATGCTTGTGGGATGGGTTAAGAGAGCAGTGGGGTGGGCAGGGATACCTTTGGGATGGGTAATAGCTGTGGGATAGATAAACCTCCAGTGCAAGCATAGTGGGACAGTATGGTCCACCCTCCCAGGTGCCACACCTTTAGCCCTTTATTATCAATAACAATGTAAGCATTGATCCACACATTTGAACATAAACACAACTCTTTATTAAATGCCCTGTTCATTGTAGGCCCACACAATGAACAGGGCCCAATCTCATCCGTGTCATGAGACAGTCTGAAGGAAGCATCCATTAATCATCTATCATCCTGTCTTGCCATTCCACTGCTCCAGCTGGGGAGTTGCACCAGTGTCTCAGGAGGTTGCGCTGCTTCTTCCCTTCACGTGAGGCTCTGTTGGGGCCTTGCACATCCTCAGTGTCTATCAGGTTTCGCCCTTGCCTCCATTCCCCAGGCTCCATGTCCCATTGCCTTGCTGGAGGTCCACGAGCCTGTTCTGCAAGACTGGGTAGCGGGTGTGCATGAGATTGTGCACCTCCTCACGGTCTCGGCGATGCTGCATGGTGGTGAGAAGTACCTGGAACCTGTTGGCCAGGATTACAAAGGCATTCTCCACCACCCGCCTTGCCCTGGACAGCCTGTAGTTGAAGATCCTCTCTTCACGGGTGAGGAGTCTGGAACTGTAGGGCTTCATGAGGTATGTTCTGAGGGAGAAGGCGTCATCCCCCATGATGAAGTAGGGCACATCTTGCGTGTCATTGGGCAGGGGGTCTGGATCTGGGAAGCCCATGATGAGGTTGCCTTCTAGCCCCTCCGTGAGGTCACTGGTGTTGCATACCTGGGATCTGAACATGAGCCGCTGCCTGAAGCATTGATGTACATGAACTTGTAGTCAGCATTGACCATGGCAAAGAGGACGATGCTGAAGAAGCCCTTGTAGTTGAAATAAGTGGAGCCCGACTTGGGTGGTGCTTTGCAGGCCACGTGCTTGCCATCTATGGCTGCAACGGTGTGTGGGAAGTTCCACCTCTGATTCCACTGCTCTGCAACTTTCTTCCATCCTTCATCAGTGGAGGGGCACTGGAGGAGCTCCTGCAGGTATTCTTCGATGATGGCCTGCACCACTTCTCTGATCACAATGCTGATTTTGTTGTGTGGCATCCTCCAGCTGTACTGCATGCTCCTGTAGGTGGTTCCTGAGGCCAGGTGGCGCAGAGTCAGTGCCACCTTGAGCCCAGGCTCCAGGCTGGGCTGGAAGTTGGTGTTTGCCTTGGTGAAACTGGGTGTCAGCTGCTGCACAACTTCGTCAAACATGGCTGGAGGCATCCTCATGAAGTTCTGGAATGCCCGAGTGTCTTCGTTCCTGAGCTCCACCATCAGCTTGTTGTACAGTCCATACTCTGCTCTTCTCCCAATCCATCTTCAGACCCAGACGCTTCTTGGCCGCCTCCTTTTCTTCCCGTAGTAGAGTTCACAGAGCCTGTAGATCGCTTCGCACTGTTGCAGAAGGATGGTGGCTGCCAAAAGGACTGTGTTACGATCCATGGTGGACATGACTGGATGCTGTGGAAGAGGAAGAGTCAGATGAAGGCTGCAGAGATCTGCACAGCTGGGCTGCTGGGCTGCAAGTGAGATGCAGACGAGTTGCTCCCCCTTTTTATCAGCAGTATAGGTGTCCCTTTGCATCCTCTAGGCATCCTCTAGGCATCCTCTAGACATCCTCTAGACATCCTCTAGACATCCTTAATATCCGAGATAGGTCCCCTCTGCGAACGTTTTTTCCATTTTAAACGCTTTGTTTCTGCTAGGCATCCGTTCTACATCCGTTCTGCATCCGTTCCGCTTCCTCCCTGCGTCCGAGCAGATGCGAGTTGTGCGGATGCGCAGCGGATGCCTAGCAGATATTGCGGATGTGTAACGGATGCAGAACGGATGCCTAGCGGATGCAGAGTGGACACATTGGATACATTTTCCACACAAAAGTTTTGAGCAGTTCAAAACTTTCTGAGCGGATGAAATGTCAATAAATGGATGCTGGACGGATAGAGAGGAAGCAAAATGGAGGCAGTGAGTACATCGCGTTTTCCAACGGATGGCAAGCTTTTTTGTCCGTTTTACATCCTCTTTGCATCCGTTGGTGCAGTGTGACAGGGGCTTAAAAACCTACTGTCCTCCAAGTAGAATATTGTCTCATTGCTATCATTGCTATAAGAATTATTTACCAATTTAATTATAGAAAGGAAAAAAGAAGTACTATCTTGTCCTTTTCTCAGGCACCAAAATGTTTGGGTCCAATTTGTCTTTACTAGTAGAACTGAGTTCACAGTGACCAACACAATGTTCAATGTATTCTGTTTTGGATTGGACAGAGGTCAATGCTCATAAGATTCTCAGAAACAGTAAGCTGTGATTTCTTTTCTCCCATTAGTCAAGTTGATCATGAAAATCATAATAATTACCTAAACCTTCTCCCCCTCCATCTTTTATTTATCAGTGCTATAATTCAGTTAGGGTAGAACAAAACCCATTCTAAAACTGTGCTGAACATTTTTCTTTTAAATCTTCTCCCACTAAAAGAGAGAAAGCAACTCTTCTAATTATATATCCAGCACAAAACTCCACATAGCAAGGCATATTTTCCTATATTTCTTGATTGCTGGTAAAGACTATCTTGATCATTTACACTTTGAAAAGTTATCAGTTCACACCAATTCTTTGAATTGAATTTGCTGTGCTGCTGATTTGGATTGTCATTTTTGATTTTATTCATTCATTCAGTCCCATTTCCCATCCAAAAAAGACAAATTTTATGATATTGTTTTTATTTTATATAAATTATCTATATGTGGCCAGATAAAATGTAGATGAAAACTCAATTCCTCTATTAAATTAGGATTACATAGAGTATTTTGTGAAATTATTATTATTAAATCAATTCCTCAGGCCTGCTTTAGTTGATATTGTTCAAATCACAATTTGACAAATGACAAAAAAGTCATATTTTGATAGAAAGTAGGTTTCAATAAATTGTTTGTGGAGAATCTCAATCATCCAGGTCATGGTTGTCCCAAAGTGGCTTTTCCAAGATGGACATTCTTGGTTCTTTCCTTGAAAATATTTTGATTCTCATCCAAGAAAAAGTTTCAGTTCATAACTGAAGACGCTTCTTGGATAAGAAGTGAAACATTTGCAAGGAAAAAACCAAGAAAGTAAAATTTCCTTTTGAAAGGCACCTTTGAGCTTCAATAAAATGTACTTTTAAGATAGTACTATTTCTTTGAGTGAAAGCCAGAGAGACAGGAATGAATTAAAATATTGGATATGCCAATAATGTTGGTGAGCCCAATATTATAATGGATACTTTACAATAGAAAAAGGCCTATTATTAACCTTACTTATCCTGTTATTCACCAATGAGCTGGCTCTCTAGAATAATTCCAAACAATAGCTGTTTTAGTCTCATGCAACTGATCCCAAATATTAGGGTTTGTCGCAGAAATCACTTGGTTTCTGAAACAAAACTAACCAATCAGAAAATGTAGGATTTCATGAAATATGCTCTGATCTAATAATTAGAATGAGTACACTATCTCACTTCAATCTTCCAAGAAATAGCCACCTAAGTTATATTCAGGTTTTTATGTAATAAGGGCATGAATAAGTGAGACTGGATTTATTTTCCTAAAAAGAAATATAATTATTATACTAGCTAAATATTTTAAATGGCCTTTTCTTATTTACTTTTCACATTCACTTTGATCAAAAGGACATTAAAATCACATTTTCCCCCAAAGAGAAGAAAATGTTGGTGAAATTATCATGGGTGGTAACATATGAAGTACAGGAGTGCAATGGGCTGGAGTGAGTGTCCTGTCCTTCACTACACAACCCTGTCATCTGTCAGAGGTTACAAGTTTCCCTGGCTCCCAATAGATTAATTAATTTTTAAGAAAATATATTATAAGGAAAACTCTTTCCTTCAGACATCCCGACATCTAGTGGGGCAACCAGCAAGTCATGCATAATCATGTGTTCTTGTATCAATAAATTAAACTTGCAAATGCCATCTACAGCCAGAAAACAAAGTAGACAAAAATATTTTCAAAGTTTATTTTACAGAGGAAGCAAACATTCAGGAATCAAGAGCAAATTTATTGCACAGGCCACTCATATAATATCTCTTCATAATGGCTACAATCTGATTTTCCAAAAATAGACTCTAAACAGGAGTGGGATGCCATTGGTTCTGCCCAGTTCTAAAGAACCAGTAGTTCTGAAGAGCAGCAGGTACCAAAGTGGTTCTGTGTTTGCTGCTGTTTGGCCCACTCACCCATTCAGGCTCTTACCAGTCTCTTATTTCCTGCTTTTTCAACCTCAGTTGCTTTGCGTGGCACAGCTGATGTTGAAAAAGCAGGAAAAAAGAGGCTTTTCAAATGCTGCACACCTGCATGCAGTGCTTTTCAGTTGTCCAGGAGGCACAGCTTAAGGTATTTTACATGCATGCGCAGCACCGAACCGATAGTACCACTGGTTGAATCCCAACCCTGATTCTAAGGCTATGAAACTGATTCTAGAGGGGAAGTGTAACTTCATCCATTATTAGTGGATCAAAAATACCAGTAGAAGAATAACAAATATTGTAAATGGAGTTCAATATAGTAACATTTTGATTTTTTAAATGAGTTAAATACCTGTTTATTGCTTACAGAGCACAAAAAAGTGTATAAATCATTTCTGTCGATGACCATATTATGATTTTTCCCCTTACTATAAGTGGCAGGGGGAGATGTCATTCAAGTCTGAGGAGTAAAAATGACTGTTATTGAAGAAAATGAAAGGAAGATGAAGTATAAATGACTGTGGACACAAAAATAGAGATATCTCTGAACATGATTTAGAAACTTTACTATATTGCTTGAGGAGGCTGCTAAAGAGTAAGAAGAACATATGTGTATGTATTTGAGTGTTTCTATATATGATGGGGTTGGTGTGGGGAAGGGAGAATAGTTAGAAATTATCATAGCAGATGAAGATCAGTTAATATATAAGGTAAATAGTTTTTTTAAAAAAAAAACAATTAATATCTATCTATGTTTCTGTCTTTATGTCCATCCAATCCTTCAAGCCCTATCTGTGTTTGGGGAAAATGATTTTCGTGTGCTCTGTCTGTCTGTCTTTATCACAGATGGACACCCACACCCACACATGCATCATGCCTACATACAAGTAGTCCTTGACTTACAACCACAATTAAGCCCAAATTTTCTATTAACTGAAACATTTGTTAAGTGAGTTTTGTCCCAAGGTTTTTATAACCTTTCTTGCCACAGTTATTAAGCAAATCACTGCAGTCGATAAGTAAGTAACATGGTTGTTGAGTGAATCTGGCTTCCCCGTTGATTTTGTTTATCAAAAGGTTGCAAAGGGTGACCACATGATCTTGGGACACAGCAATAGTCATAAGTATGAACCAGTTGCCAAGGATCTGAAATTTGATCAGATGGTCATGGGGATGCTACAAAGGTCATAAGTGTGAAAAATGGTTATGTCACTTTTTCGTTGTAATTTTGAATGGTCACTAAATAAACTGTTGTAAGTCAAGGACCACTTGGATTTGTTACAGATAAATTTCCAGAATAGGTTTCAACTCGGGGTATCTAATCTCATCTACTGTACTGATAAACTGAGGTGAAGCTAGATACTCAAGAGAACCTTTTGTCTATCATCCATCCATCCACCCATCTCTCTTTTATTTCCTATCATCTTGCTTTCACAAAAATATGGAAAGTATCCTTTTTAAATGCTGAACGGAATGTTAGAAATAAACATATTTGCTATACCTCCTATTACAAATACTTAAATTTAGAATAGCTATTTCATAAAAATGCAGGCTAACATTTACACGGAATTCCAGCATTCAGAATTAAAGATTTGTTGCCATTAATTAATCAGTTAATCAATTAATTTATTGCTTAATTTATCCTGTACACATTCACCTTAGAATTAGTAGCAAATAGACTTAACTCAGAGTTGACATGTATAAGATTGTATTGTTCACAACAAAGGTAGAAAATACAGCAAAGTGTAAATTGCTTTCACAGGGTACATAGATTAAATGAACATCCAAAGTCAATAGATCAATGAAATAAAAATATTTGTTCCATAAAGGCCAGGCTTAGCCTTGGAGAGAGGAAGAAAAGACTAACATAGCAAATAATGGTCTGGATAACTCAGCTGTGGAGAGGGCAACTGGTAAATGAGACCTATGTGACATACACATTTGCATTCAAGCCAATGCTCCAAGTGAATAATCAAGTACTGTATGCAGCCAAATGAGTCTGTTGCCTTGCAGTAATGAATATCTACATCCATCCTAAGGCTTAATGAGGAATAAATGACTTATTATCAGTGAATGGCAGTTATCTAAATAGCTGTGTAACAAAAACAGAATATGAAAGTGTTGAGCTATAATAGATCTTAAATGATAATGAACTTACTGAAATTATTATTTTAAAAGCTTCTTCTAAGGTTTACTGCTTTGGGATGAATTCAGCACTCTGCTCGCTTAAGTTCTCTTGTCCATTTGCAACATGAGCTAGCAAATTGTTTATCAAAATTAATTCCACTAACTGTAAAGAAAGTATTCAAGCTTGAGGCAAACCAACAGCTGACATAGATTCAGACCAGAAACTTGACTGAGCCCAAAAGCTGATTTTCAGTCTGCAGAGATCTTTGAATATCTTTGGGTTTCTTTGTTTGAGTTTTTACAATGTAAATAGATGGAGGCACAAAATATATGATGCTAAAGAGATATGACTTGTACTGGAAAATTTCATTTGAAATATTGAAAAAGATCTAATGTGTGGACTTGGAAAATTCACTGCTAAGGCAAATAGGATCAGATTTGGTGAATCTATGATCTGTTTTTTTTATAGATTTTCTATAAAAATCTGGTATTGTATTTCTTTATGATATTAAGAAGTATTAGTAAAAAGGCTCTTTAAAATTGACCATTTGGTCAGAAAAAATTCACAAACTGACTACAAGCAGTGTCACAACCGAGTTGCTAGAATTATTCACTGGAAACTTTGTCAGAGGTTTCAATGTAGCATAGTACAGGGACGATCAAGTTGAGAAAGTTTTGGGAAATGAGCAGATTAAGATCTTATATGACTTTAAGATCCAGGCAAACATGCATCTCATTCATAACATGCCTGATATAATTATTATTGAAAAGAAGAAAATCTGGTTATTGTAATAACAACCAACAATCATGGGTATCATACCAAACAATAAAACCATAAAAACTTTTCTCTTCCCTGATGCTCATGGGAAGAGCCATCTCTTCTGGAAAGCAAGGACAGTGGGACCTACCAAACCAGAAGAGAAGGGTTTTTGTTTCACAGAGCAGGACCAGCGACAGAGGAATGCACTGGAGAAAATATGACACATCAGTGATGAATGATGATACTACTAGATTAGCCAATGGCATCGCTGTAGTCCAGAGGAGGCCTTAGAAGGCTCCTTTCATGTCCCTGGTATTTTCCCACTGAAGTCTAAATGGATGGTGCTTAAAAAGTAAGAAAAGTGGAGGAAAAATTGGTGAGGAATTCTAGCCAGCTACTAAAGGAAACTCACTAAATGTGTTTGTTCTTATTTGCATCCTCTGGATATTATACTGTATTGTGGAATATGGATGGAAGATGACAGCACAACTACATAGGAAACCATTTTTCAAAATCTTTGAAAATTGCAAATATTCCTAGTTGTACCCTTTGTAGGAGATGGAAGGAATTATTGGAGGTTTTCTGTATGTGGAAAGAGAAGATGAGAGTGAGAGTCATTCCAGGTGTTTTTCACTCCAGGTTGACCTCTCCCTCCTTCAAGGGATAAAGATTCATGGTTACACAGTCTTGTATGTTTATAGCCAGGAATAGCCTGATACAAAGTGACCTTGGTAGTGTACAAGGTCTTGTACATACACAAGTCAGCTTAAAAAAATCAACACTTATAGATATTGCAGGGCAGGAGAAAAAAGAGGCAAAAAAAAAAAGTATTTCAAAGGACAGAACTAAGAAATCTTTAAAAGCATAGCTGAAAATGAAGCATCTGAAATATGCACTAATACATGCTATCTTTCTATTTTGGAGTGAAAAATTGCATCACCAAATGTTGAAGAGTAGTTAAGTTTTAATTGGCATATTGATTTGCCAGTTGAGAATAAGAGTATGTGTGTGAAAATGCAGAATGATACCATTTGTCCTTATTTGTACCCTCTGGAATGTATTATTGGAAGTAATTGCACAACTACACTGGGATCCATTTTGCAATGTTCTTGAAAACCTCATAGGTTTCATGAGATTTCAATTTCAGGGATTCTTTTTCTCTCAAATTACTGTTCTGCTTTAGTGTTTCTTCTTACCTTTCTTACCTTTCTTTAGTGTTTCTTCTTACATTTATTCATTTACACAATTTTGGCACAGCCATTTCTTTGGCCCCTTTAGGCTACCATTCAGTCTTTATTTTCTGGAAATATATTCTCAGGCAGATGATTTCCTGCATTTACTTTGATATTATTATTGAAAACACTGAAGCACAATCAACCCCTTAGGTGATTGACACTTGAACATAGTATCACATTTATCGACATAACCTTCCTGTCTTAAAACTTAAGGCCCTGTCACACTGGCTGACGGATGCAAAACGTTTGTAAAAAGGACACAGCGGACGAGAAAAATGTTCCATCCGTTGTTATCCGCTCTCAAAAGGGGCAAAAATTTGCATAACCAGAGCGGACAACACGGAAAGGAACGGACAGGGGGAGGACGTAGGGCGGATGGAAAGTGGATGCTCCATGGAAGCCTAGCGGATGGAAGCAGATGAGAGCGGATGGCACATCCGCAAGGTTTCAAGGGGAGCGTAGCCTAGTGGATGCCTAGCGGATTCGTAGCATTCACTGTGCATGCGGGAAGGATGCATTGCGTCAGCCCCGTGGATATAAAGGGAAGCAGCTCCCAAGCAGGTCACAATTCAGAGGAAAGACCTGCTTCCAGACACAGCTCTCCAGACAGACAGACAGACAGACAGACAGCAACCCAACAACCATGGGGAAGAAACAGAAGCCTCTGCCATCTGCTGCCAGCCCTGGCAAGAGGGACAGGGCCACCCGCCCACCCCCTGGCCTTGACTCTGCTTCTGCTGGAGCTTCTGCTGTCCGGGCTCGATCTTCTGGTGCTGGGGCTTCTGCTGTTGCTGCTTCTGGTGGTGGTGCTTCTGCTGGTGCTTACTCTGCTGGCACTGCTCCTAGTGCTGGTGCTTCTGCTGGTGCTTACTCTGCTGGCGCTGTTCCTGGTGCTGGTGCTTCTGCTGGGGCTTACTCTGCTGGCACTGCTCCTGGTGCTGGTGCTTCTGCTGGTGCTTACTCTGCTGGCGCTGCTCCTGGTGCTGGTGCTTCTGCTGGTGCTTACTCTGCTGGTGCTGCTCCTCGTCCTGCTGGTCCTGCTGGTGTTTACTCTGCTGGCACTGCTCCTCGTCCTGCTGGTCCTGCTGGTGCTCCTGGTCCTGCTGGTGCTCCTGGTCCTTCTGGTGCTCCTGGTCCTGCTCCTGGTGCTGCTGGTGCTGGTGCTGCTGCTGCTGCTGGTGGTGGTGGTCCTGCTGGTCCTGCTTTTGCTGCTACTGTTGTTGCTGCTGCTGCTGGTGGTGGTGGTGGTGTGGAGGAGCAGCCCCTACAACCTTGAAGCCCCTATGATGAGGGCCCATGTGGTCCTGCCAAAGGGAGGAAGAGGCAGACATGAGAACGGGAGAGGAGGCAATACAACATAGAAGAGGAACATGAGGAGGAGGTGCTGGAGTGGCTGAGGGAGAATGAGTATCTATGGCGGAATGGACACAGGCTCTATCGAGACACCAAAAGGAAGCAGTCTGCTTGGAGAGAGAAGGCGGAGAGCCTGGGCTACACTTCGGAGGTGCTCCTCGGCTAGTGGAAGCACATGCACACCTGGTACGGGAAGCTGCACCTCAAGAAATCTGGCCAGGCCACGCTTAAGCTGACAGACAGAGAGACCTATGTGATGGCCAAGTGCAGCTTCTTGGAGGGTGAGATTCGCCACCAAGGAGCAGCCCCTCTCACAACCCTCTCTCTCAGGCAGCCTGCAGAGAGCCAGTCATCTTCTGGCAAAGAGTCAGCTCCTGTGTCCTGGCAGGTATCTGTGGAGCATGCCATGACAGAGACCTCCCCTAACAGCTGTACTACCCATGGCGGAGCACGTCGAGGACCCCCGGACGCAGTGGGAGAAAGGAGACAGCACTTCCACCACAGCCCAACCTGCATCCACCCCCAGCTACACCTCCACAGAAAGCAGGCTGAGAGCCAGACCGGAGGGGTAGAGCCACACTGTCCTGCTGGAGATAAGGGACACCATCAGGAGCAGCGTAGATCTCATCTCTCAGCTGGTACACACCGATTCCCCATCCTCCAACCGCAAGCCTTTCCTCACCTATGTCAACCAGACCCTCATGAACAGGTAGAAACCCCAGTACCAGGTGATGAAGGACAGGATCGCCGATCTTCTTCACAACCCTCCAGACCAAGATGAACCTCCTCCCACCCAGTCCAGGCCTGTTCCTCCACCCCAGGTGATGTCACTGCCCTTCCAAGGCTTTCCACAGGTCCTCCCCTACCAAGGCTACGGCTACCAGGAGGTCCAGCAGCACAGGCAGCCCTTCCCAGTCCAGGCACAGGTACATCGGACTGGTGCCACTGATGCCACCGATGCCACCCACGCCACCGATGCCAGCTATGCCACAGAAGCCAGCCACACCACAGATGCCACCCACGCCAGTCCTCACCCAGCTGCAGACCAGACAGCCCCATTATACTGCTCCTTCCTCCACCCCACAGCCAAGCCCGGCCTCAGTACATCTGTCATCGGTATTGGGGCTGACACCCCATGTCATGGAGGAAGGGGCTCTCAACATCACGGTGCTGAGTCTGCTGTTTGAGAGCTTCCTCAACACACCGTCCCCTGTTGTCCCCTCGGGGCCAGGCACCCCTATGACGCCTCAGACCAGCACTCCAGCAGCAGCCACCTCCACAGCACCTGGACCCTTCACCCCTGAGACTGGGCACGCCTCCGAGTGACCAAGAAGAGTTCCAGAGACTGGGTGGGGACCTTTTGACTTTATCTTTGCTTGGGACACTTGGGTCATTTTTCTTTTACAGCTTGTTATTAATAAAGATTATCTTTGCTTCACACACTTGCTTTATTTATTTAGTCAATAAAGTCTTGGTGGAAACTTTTAGAAATGGTTTAAGCCTTTGCATGCTTGTGGGATGGGTAAGGATAGCAGTGGGATGGGCAGGGATACCTTTGGGATGGGTAATAGCTGTGGGATGGGCAGGGATACCTGTGGGATGGGTGAGGATAGCAGTGGGATGGGCAGGGATACTTTGGGATGGGTAATAGCTGTGGGATAGGCAGGGATACCTGTGGGATGGGCAGGGATACCTTTGGGATGGGTAATAGCTGTGGATAAACCTCCAGTGCAAGCATAGTGGGACTGTATGGTCCACCCTCCCAGCTGCCACACGTATGGACCTTTATTATCAATAACAATTTATTCATTGATCAACACATTTTAAAATAAACATAGCTCTTTATTCATACCCTATTCATTGTAGGACCACTCAACATACATGGCACAATGTCATCAGTGTTATGCGACAGTCTAAAGAAAGCATCCATTAATCATCTATCATCCTGTCTGGACACTCCACTGCTCCAGCTGAGGAGTTGCACCAGTGTCTCAGTAGGTTGTGCTGCTTCTTCCCTTCATGTGAAGCTCTGTTGGGGCCTTGCACATCCTTAGGGTCTATCAGGTTTCACCCTTGCCTCCATTCCCCAGGCTCCATGTCCCCATTGCCTTGTGGAGGTCCACGAGCCTGTTCTGCAACAGTGGGTAGTGGGTGCGCATGAGATTGTGCAGGATGCAGCAAGCTTCCACGATCTTCCTCACGGTCTCTGGGCGATGCTGCATGGTGGTGAGAAGTACCTGGAACCTGTTGGCCAGGATGCCAAAGGTGTTCTCCACCACCCGCCTTGCCCTGGACAGCCTGTAGTTGAAGATCCTCTCTTCACGGGTGAGGCATCTGGAAGTGTAGGGCTTCACGAGGTAGGTTCTGAGGGAGAAGGCATCATCCTCCATGATGAAGTAGGGCACATCTTGCATGTCGTTGGGCAGGGGATCTGTATCTGGGAAGCCCATGATGAGGTTGTGTTCCAGCCCCTCCTTGTGGTCACTGGCATTGTATACCTGGGCATCTGAAGCTGACCCGTTGCCTGAAGCATGAATGTATATAAACTTGTAGTCAGCATTGACCATGGCGTAGAGGATGATGCTGAAGAAGCCCTTGTAGTTGAAATAAGTGGATCCCGACTTGGCTGGACCTTTGCAGGCTACGTGCTTGCCATCTATGGCTCCAACGGTGTGGGGGAAGTTCCACTTCTGATACCATTGCTCTGCAACTTTCTTCCAGTCTTCTTCAGTGGTGGGGCACTGGAGGAGCTCCTCCAGGTATTCTTCGATGATGGCCTGCACCACTTCTCTGACCACAATGCTGATGGTGTTGTGTGGCACCCTCCAGGTGTACTGAATGTTTCTATAGGTGGTCCCTGAGGCCAGGTGGCGCAGAATCAGTGCCACCTTGATCCCAGGGTCCAGGCTGGGCCAGAAGTTGGTGCTCTGCTTGGTCAACCTGGGTCTCAGCCGCTCCACAACTTCATCAAATATGGCTGAAGGCATCCTCATGAAGTTCTGGAATGCACGAGGGTCTTTGTTCCTCAGCTCCACCATCAGCTTGTTGTACAGTCCGTACTCTGCTCTTCTCCCGATTCATCTTCGGACCCAGACACATCTTGGATGCCTCCTTTTCTTCCCGTAAAACAGTTGAAAGAGCCTGTAGATGGCTTCGCTGTGTTGCAGAATGATGGTGGCTACCAAAAGGAGTGTGTTACGATCCATGGTGGACATGAATGGATGCTGTGGAAGAGCAAGATCCAGATGAAGGCTGCAGAGGTCTGCACAGCAGGGCTGCTGGACTGAAAGTGAGATCCAGGTGAGTTCCTCCCCCTTTTGATAGGCAATATAGGTTTTCCACTATGTGTCCTTTTGCATCCTCTAGGCATCCTCTAGACATCCTTAATATCCGAGATAGGTCCCCTCTGCG
>BLBF01000002.1:96698852-96735623 GCA_015471245.1 Laticauda colubrina
CTCAAAAAGTTTTGAGCAGCTCAAAACTTTTTGAGCGGATGGAACCTCAGTCGACGGATGCTGGATGGATAGAGAGGATGAAAAACGGATGCAGTGAGTACAGAACGGATGAATCGCGTTAACCAACGGATGGCAAGTGTTTCTCTCCATTTTACATCCTCTTTCCATCCATTGGTGCAGTGTGACATGGGCTTTAGTAAATAGTCAAAAACGCCTCATTGTTAAACAAATATTAACCATATAAATGCCCATTCAGAAACAATTCCTGAAAGGTATAAGTATCCAGTATGTTTGGGTTTGGGGGGAGTGTCGGGGGGGGGGTTTAATCCACCAGAGTTGGGAAAAAAATATTGTGCTTCAGTATTCTGGAAGAGGACTTAAATCAGCCCTTAATTTTCATTAGCATAACAGTGAGGTCTTCCCTCCATATTTTTCTTTTAATCCAGACATGTATATCAATTTTAATACTAAAGTTTTGTTTGATTGTTTTAAGTGCAAGCTATACACCAAACTAAAAATATTCATTCCAATTTCCTTTATAAAGTAGATGTACTTTCTAGAAAGGATACTTAGGATTTGAGGCTTAGAATATGCATCATAAAGGAGAAGATTGATTGATTATAGGTTAAACTGATTTCCAAGTTTCAGTTCAAGTATTGCTGGGAAATATTCTCATCTGAAACTGTAAAGAGCTACTGCCAGTCAGTGAAGATTTAGACAGGTATAAATTATCAAAATATTTTCTATTTTATCATATCTGACAGCAATGAGACTTGCAGTGTATTTTTTTTTCTTAGTCAACAAAAAAATAGGAAAATGACAGCCCAAATATCGGAAAAAACTGGAATAATATTGGAAGGGAAATTGGACATCTTTTGAAATTACATTTCATAACCTGACAATTGACTGTCAAAATTATATAAACTTTGACCAATGTTTTCATTCATGGCATTACCATTGCATTATCATTCTCTTTGAATCTATTAGGCTCCTATGGTTTTATATCAGGGTGTCAAACTCGCCCGTGGGCCGGATGCATCACACACTGGCCATTCTTGTGCCCAATTTAGTGAAGAGGAATGAAGTACCAATACATCACATGATGGCACTATGCAAGTTTGACACCCTGTTTTATATGATAAGGAAGCAGGAAAAATCTGGTCCAATTTACACCAATAAATAAACACAGTAGATTCAAGAATTTCTGACAAGCATTCAAAGGATCTAGGATGTTTCTGAGTTTGAGAGACATCAAAAGAGATTTTTTGATATTTTTTTTTTTAGGAGCATTAGTAGATAATTTCAGTTTGATATATTTGTATCTTACTTTTTAAGGAAAACCCTCATGAGTTTCAAGAGGACATTGGTGCAGCCTATCAAGTGTTGATGGAATGCAACTCTTATGGTACCATCTCCCATCACTGTCTTCATAAGTAGCATTTATGAAAATTGGAGATTAGCACTTCCCCGATGCTTGACTCAGGGAAAGAAAAATCAAATATTGGTTGACACTTATCAAATCCCAGTAGCAGTTTATGGGATCTCCTAAAGTCATCCATTATGCCAGAGTAATATAATGAGAACAACATTTATATCATTTCAATGATGGATTGAATGTGATGTTATGAAGACCCCACTATGAACTGTAATTATAGTAGCAAATTTCTTTAGTGTATTCTTATATCTAAGTCCATTGGAGTCAAAGCAATAACATCTAATACAATATAGGCCAATATCAGGAATAAAGCAGTGCAACAACCTATATAAAACATATCTTGTTTCTCTAGTGCCTCTGGATAATTGATAACAATCTTAGTTCCAGTACTGCATTAGAACAGTGGGATAAGTAAACAGTTTTAGAACTTAAATTATTGGTAAATATAAAATTATGGTTCAAATAATTAAAGTGAGCATTTGTTAAAAAACTAATTGTCCACCTAAATTAGCAAAGATTTATACAGGAAAAAAGAAGCTGCAGAAAGTTGTATTAATCACAGTGGGATATTATCCCAGCCTC
Organism: Laticauda colubrina; assembly: GCA_015471245.1. Lineage (NCBI taxonomy): Eukaryota > Metazoa > Chordata > Lepidosauria > Squamata > Elapidae > Laticauda > Laticauda colubrina. The sequence continues at coordinate 96,700,870 of BLBF01000002.1, forward strand.
TATTATTTCCAGCCTTTAAACTAGTAATTTGGACCCCATAGCTAAGAGATCCTAAACCCCAAGTTTCAGTCCTAAGTGTACCATTGCATTTGACCTAGATACTAATTCTAAAGACCTCATGAATTACATTCTAATACTATTCATCTGATGTCATTTTGATTTGTTCCCAGTCAACAAGCTTTAATTGTAGCTTTGTTTAATGCTCTGCAAGAGCAATCAACAAGCTTTATTTATAATTTATTGCAATGGGTAGGGACAATGACTGGCTGGCTGACCAAGGACATGGATCCCAAGACATGGTTTTTATAGTGAATCAAATTTAAATTTATTTTTAGGAACTGGCTGTCAGTTCCTATCAATCAAGGGACCCTTTTAAGATCAATGTGTGTGGGAGAATTCTTGTATGACCTTTATTGTCTAATTCTTCCAAGGAACATAAGAAGAGTGAAGGAACCACAAAACATGGTGTGAAGAAAGCTATACTTTTTAAAATTAAATGCATCTTCTCCTTTTTTATACAATGGTATATTTTTATACTGTTTATTCACATGTACAATATATTTCAGCAAAGGCATAAAAAAAGAAGAGGGGAATATGAAGACAAAATTTCGCAGTTTCTTATTTATAGCCTTCTTCTTAAATCTGTAGGGAAAGGAATTTAATAGGAAGGACACAAAGAAGAAGAGAAACGATAACACAGGAGATGGGACAGCAATTCACACTCATAAATTCTTGGCTACTCTTAAATTTGAAATGGGATACTTGTAATCCTTCCACATAAACATAATGTAACAATCCAATCAGAGGGCATAAAGTATTGGTTTCCCCCCCTCCTACTTTTCTGTTCACTCCCTGAAGTCAGATTATCACAGCAATAAAATATTTCAAAATATCTCATATTAATATTTCATTAATGGTGGATCAATCTCTTTTAAAAAGTGGTTGTATTAACACAGAAATGGTCTAATTTCAACAATACAGATAACTGCATACATGGTTTAAAATGTTTATATACTTACAGTTATTAGATAACCAGCAAAAGGAAAACATGTCCTCCTTTTTGTCCATCAATACCCAAAATCAAATTTTGTCTGGGTTTTTAGTGACTTTTTTTTAAGTAGACTGTTTTCACAACAGTACTCATTGAAAATTCTTTGCATTGTGACCTTGTAAGTTGCATTTCTCCTTGTCTTGTCCATCAACAGTCTCAAAAGCCTAGGTTTACATTTATGCCTTATTTATGCCTTAATTCCATCAACTGATTTCAATCCAGCTCCTTCAAATTTATGATCACTATGTACCAGTAGTCTGTAGATCACAGGACTTGTTATATGTTTCAATGCTGAAACTTGAAAAGCCAATTGTCATTGATTCTATATTATCACAAGCATATGTCCTTGAAAATGAACATTTGTTGAGAAAATACTACAATTGAAAATCTGGGCTTCTGATTCTGGGGAAAAAATTACTTCTGGAATATAATCTGAACAAGGTATACATTTATCTTCTAATTAGGATAGGCAAAATGCATAGCTTTCGGGGGGGGGGTGTACTTCTAGAATATAATATGGACAAACCAGTGGTGGGATTCAGCCAGTTCACACCAGTTCAGGAGAACCAGTTGTTAACTTTCTGAACAATTTGGTGAAGTAGTTGTTGAAAGAAATCACTAGGGCAAAGAACCCATTGTTAAATTGTTTGAATCCCACCACTGGGACATGCTATGCATTTATCTTCTAATTAGGATGGGCAAAGTTAATAGCTCTACATGGAACTGCACAACAGTCCCATACTGATGCAAAATGGGATCTTTTTTCTCTTATAACATCCCAGCATGGATCCTCAACTGACACAGTTGGCCATTTTAAACAATATGTAATTTAAGCCAGGAAAAGAAAGCCACTCTGAAGATGCAGATGCTAAGCATTGCATCCTTTCCCTCCCCCTTGCAAATTATAGGCATGTGCCTTCCTGAAATATATCAACAAATGACTCAGATTTGCCACCTACAAATGGGGTGGAGAATTATAGAATTGCCTTTGGTTCCACCCCCTCATCTACTCCTTTGAGAGGGGCTGTTTCATACATTCTAGTTAGCATAGCCATTCTTCTTTGATTATTTTATCTTCCACGGCATAGCTTTCAGTGGCACCGCAGAGTGAATCTGCCTTATAAAAATAAATTGATAGGACTTTTGCATAACAGAGTGGAAAGAAAAATAAGTTACCTTATTTCAAAAAATATTTTACCTTATCTCAGCTGCCTTGGATTTTTGATTAAAAAGTTATCATAACAGCTTTTCAACCTGGTGATGCTTATCTGTATTGTCTAAGAAGAAGGAATGGAAAATGATGTCAGATTAAAGATAAATAGTTCACATTTCACTGAGAGGGTTTTCCCTCCTTTGAAGCTGTTTCTATAGGCAAAGCATGAAGCATTCAATAAACCCTTTCCCGCCCCCCCGCCTCTTTTTTTCTTTTTTGTTTTAAGGCAAGAGAATCATTTTCAAAAAGCAGTTAGTAACTAATCGGAGCAAAAAGTGTAAAATGAACACAATCTTATTATAACAATACATGCCAGCATTCCTTGTTTAAAATGCTGAAGAGATAACAAAATGACAGGTTTTTTATTATTTTTACTTGCAAGTAAATATAATTACTATTAGACGATACCACGATCCTCAAAAACAACCATCTCAATCTTGGTACAATTTTTCAAGAAATTGTTTCGCTACTTTAAAAAATAGGAAAAATGCCACACTTTTGGAGGTGCAGGGAGGTAGGAAACTAACTATGGTAGATTCATACAATAAAAGAATAGGAGGTCATCCATGTCCAACACCCTGCAGGCAATCTGTGCAAGGTAAGTAGAAGGTGCAAATCTAAATACATCAATGTAAATATATAAAATCAGAGAAGTCCAGTGTAGCCCTAAAATTCCTACCAGCAACACATTAAATTACATATGGAATGACTTTGGGATATGGAGGATTTCAGTATCCCATGTATTAAAAGGAATGTAGGATAAAACAGCAAAGCAGGTTTGTTGACTGCACTATATATACTATTTACTTCTGTACAGTTATTCTGAGGTGTGATACATTGTAAGGCTGCATAAAGAGTCAATTTAGAAATTTGAATTAAATACTTTGTGTCAAAAATGGATAAGGAAAATTCACTTGATTCCCACTTTCCACACTCTTATCTTTTCTCAAGAGGAATTAGGTGAGCAAAGAGTTGGACTGCCACTATTTATCTTTTTAAATGATAGTTTTGCAAGGAAATCCAGATCTTTCAGAATATAATTGGAAAAATACTGGGCTTGGTGTTAACAATGGAATACATGCAATTACCTTGCATTATTGGCACCCATGAAAGAAGAAGCAGTAATCTCTCTCTCTCTCTCTCTTTCCCCTCCCTCCCTCTCCCCTCTCCTTCCTTTCCTCCAGCTGGCTGCCTGGACAAATCACTGCAGTTTTGTTGAAAAATATTTACGAATAGTTTACCATTGTCTCATTCCTTAGGCTAAGAGAGTGTAACTGCTGCTCCAAGGTTATTCACTTGTTTTTTTTTTTTTTTAACTTAAATCAGAATTAGAACTCAGGACTTCAAGCTTGAGGCAGAGAAAGAGGGAAGAAGAAGGGAGGGAGGCATTTCATCATGTCAATTTCACAGATATATTGGCAGCAGTAGAATTTCTTTAAGCAGTTTGACAGCTATTTCTCGCTTCTCATATATGACATCTGGTTGAGAACTTTCAGAGTAATGGAAAGGGATTAAGTTTTGCCATTTTGTTAGAGACACAGGAGCCTCTATATAAGTCAGATTCTCCAATCTGGTGCTTTCCAGATGTGTTAGAATAATCCCCCACATTCTCACTCAAGCCTAATGGAAATTGTAAACTAACGCATCTGGACAATACCATCTTGAGAAAAGCTTGAGAGTCCTAAAATCAATCTGATGCATTTTATGTTCATATCATAACAAATATATTGGTGGTTAATCTTGTTATGATCAAAGCAGAATTACACCCCGCAAATAATGTTTCTAAATGAAAAAAAAAAAAAAACTACATGAGGCAAAGTTTTATAAAGCATCATCATTGCAAAGGAAAGAATATTAACCTTTGCAAAAGTCCAAAATATTCATTTAAAAAACAAAACAAAACAAAACTCTAGATCTAGTAGAAACTGAACATGCTAGGAGAGATGGCCAGGGGAGGGCTGTTAATGATTGGGAGGCACAGCTGAACTCCAGGAAAGATTAGAGTGAAATAAAGAATTCAGTGATAGAATACTTTTAAAAATACCATGTACTGATCTGCCTACTAGAGGAAGGTGTAAAAATATGGATTTTCTAGCAGTTTTATTTTTGTTGAAATCAACTCCTACAGAACTAATTTTAGCCAGTATTAAACTGATTCCAATAGAAAGGAAAGATGTAATCTTTATCATCTATTTATCTATCATGCTTTCCCCAAAATAAGACTTGGTCTTATATTTTTTTTGCCACAAAAAAGGCACCAGGTCTTATTTTGGAGGAATGTCTTCCACTGACTCAACTTGTGGCAGTGGCACTAACAGCCCCATCCAGCAGGAGTTCACTGCCAGCCCACTTCTGCATCTGCTTGTTGCCACTTGTGTGCATTGCCCTGGCCTCCATTTCATTGTCAGAGGCCTTCAGGAAAGGCTTCTGCAGCTGAGAAAGGAACTCTGGATTGACATACGTATCAATCCTGATCTCCTTTTTATCATCTGCAGAGGTGTTTCCTGAAGGCCTCTGACAGCGAAATGGAGGCCACGGGTACTGCATGCATCAATCCAGAGCTTATTCTCAGCTGCAGAGGCTTTCCTGAAGGCCTTTGACAGTGAAATGAGACCAGGGAGCACTGCATGTGTCAATCTGGAGCCATTTCTCAGCTGCAGAGGCCTTTCCTGAAATTCTCTCACAGCAAAATGGAGGTTGGAGGCAATGCACGCAAGCAGCAACAAGCAGCCACAGTAAAAGTGGGCTGGCAAGGCAGGTGTCAGCGTATGCAAGGCCTGGCTGCAACAGTCCGTATAGGTAAGTAGAGCACCTCCACCACCCCCCATAGCCATCCTAGCTTGATTTTTACTCAGGTGCCTTATCCCATCCCCTGCATCCTGGAGTGGGTGGTATCTTCTCTGGAGTTTATTTTGGAGAGTAGGGCTTATATTAGGTGCACATGTAAAATCAAACTAGGGCTTGTTTTGTGGATAGGTCTTATTTTTGGAGAAGCATGATCTACCTATTGATATAAATATATAAAAGCAACATTAAATTAAAATGAGAGCTCCATACTCAAAATTCCTAATATTTTCCTTTGTGTAAAAGGCATTCAAGGCCAGGGAATTTAAATCAGTGCTTTGGCAAAGGTTGGTTTAATTTTTTTTGTCTAATTCAACTCTAATTTTCAAACTCCTTTTGCAGCAGCTATTAGTTACCAAAATAAAAGCTGATAGCTTTGGGGGTTTAAATTCAGGTATTTCTTTCTCCAGAACTAATAGCATTTTCAAAATGGAGAAAAGTGGTTAAAGGAGAGATTCTCCCCTTTCCACCTAGCCATATGCAAATTTCAAGGTCCTCTGGCTGTATTTTATTTATTTTCATTTCTATTTAATGAGCACTTTGAAGTACAAAAGGGAATGTTAAGAAAGAATAAAACTACAATGTTTACAAATAAATCAGACATTTTAGAATGTCATGGTGTTTATAGCTTTGTGAAATATAATTTGTTTGAAGATATAAATATGATACAGATGTAGATGTGTTGTATGTAGATATATATTAAAATATAATATCTTCATATGTTGTGTGTGTGTGTGTGTGTGTGTGCTCATGCAATAATACATCAAAGGACAAAAAATTATTACTAAACTTAAACTAAAAATGAGTATCAAAAATCATGGTTATGACAGAATAAATCACTGAAGGGAATTGTACCCTATATTAAATTCACTAGATGACTCATTTCTATATTTCCTAGACATATTACTATTTTTTTTTTCTGGTATAGGTATCTCACAAAATTGAAATATGGTTTACATGTCTAGTTAAACCCAAATTTTGGATCTGGTACCCCAACCATGTTTTAGAATTTATTCTACAAATGATTTCCAATTTGGACTGAAATATGCTTTTAAAGGCAGAAGTTATTCTGGGATCAGCTATTTTTTTTCTTCTAAGAGGGATATAGTGTCCTTGCAACAGTTCTTAAACAACATACTAATGCAGTGTACTTTTGGGGGGAGGGGTATAGACTTTGATGAAGTAGAGGCATTTTATGAAATGAAAAGACATGGACATATTTTTTTTTATTTTATTTTTTTATTTTAACCAAAGAAGTTCCAATATAGAAACAGTTTGTAGTTGTGTGAATAAATGTACGCCTATTTGTAAAAATGCAGAGTCAATGTGCTGGAAAAAGTATTTAGCACAATCTTGCTATCCATAAACTTGACAGTTGTCTTCTTCCTTTGTATCTAAACAGATCATTCTACACTCAATTAATGAGAAAGTGTGACAAAGATTTTCAGATATAATATCCTTACATTACAAGTATTAATCAGTTAACATTAAATGATAACTTTAGATGACTCCTTTCCATCTGCCCTAGACTTTTGCATTCAGATTTCTTTTCATGCTTCATTTGCCCATCATCAGGTAGACTATGTACAACCATTTTAATAAGGAAGGGGATGAACTGCTAAAGTAAATTGATTATGGACTCGGAAGTTCAAATTTCTGACTTAAAGTGACTTATATAGGTTCACATTAGGTTACACTTGAATTACTTGCCATGTGGTCATGTTCATTCTGATGGAATAAGATCTATTCACAATACCATTCACTCATGAGATTTTGCCATATGGTGTTGTTTTTTTTAGCCTGCTATCTCTGCTACAATATAGAATTGTCGTATTAGGATAGAAGAGAGCAAAAGAAGCTCAGAAATAATTTCAGAAGCATTAATAAAAGGCTTCTTTAAAATATTTATTGGATTATTTAGACATCTATTCTGAGGTTTTTTTTCTGATTATTTTTGTGTATGGCTTCATCAGCAAAATGTGGAAGGCTTGAGTATTAGTCACCTAACTAACCATGAATGTTGTTAACATTTAAGTCAACTAACAATGGTGGAGAGGTGGGAAGGTTTAATGGATGTCATAGATGAATTCACTGGTAGATGCCATTAATACTATGTACTCATCACCAGGACTATAATGTGTGCCTGATACATCCAGTGACCTGTTAATCCACCTGTAAAGAGTTGAAGTAAAAAGCATGAAGCATCAGACTAGAAGGACATAACTTCAGTTACATTAAAGGCACAGTATCTTTCCTCCTTGGAAGAATTTTAATATGTTTTGAGAAGATTCTTATGAGACACATGCTTGAATTAAGGATTGGCTGAATTAAAGATGCTTCATCAGCTCTGCATCAAACACAGCAGAAACACTCCCAGGTAATCATAGGGGTTTACTTAGGTTTCAACATCTGCTATCCCATTGAGGGAATGATCTACTACTAATGTGGAAGACATGAGAGGAAGAGGAGTGGGGGGGAGAGGGTGAGGAAGGAGAAGGAGGAGAATCTATACATGAAACCAAACAGAGAACGCTAAGAAGAGATGGTTAATTAATCTAGAATATATTCCTAAACAAAGCCCTTTCATCATGGGAGGGTTACCTGGGTTCCAAAATGTCTTTTTTGAAGGATGGAAATCATACTTTCCAAATTCAGTGGTAAACCTTCAACACAGAAAAATGCTATTTCCTCAGCAATTTTTTGGTGGGAAACAAAATTAATTGATATATTTTGATTGACACAACACACCTAAAACACATCTATAAATATTTTTAAAAGGTGGGGGGGATGGCTTAGCATTTGATTATCATACTCTTAAATGAATAAGCAATATTTATATTTAATGATATTGTTACCTCACCCAGTATCAAAGTAAAAATCTTTTTTTTCCAAAATTAAAAAAAAAATCAACATTCCTTGCATTAGTTCATGTGCTTTTCTGTGGAGCCTTTGGTGTTCTCTGAGCTTGTTGCACTGAGGATGATACCTAGTTTGGTAATGAAATGTCAAAAAGAAAACCCAACAGTTCAATCCTGAGCAAATATCCTCTTCTATCAGTAATGTGCCTTCTGCATTTTGTACTTTATTTGGCTTAAAGTGACGTAACACCAAACACATTTTGGGAGATCCAGTGTTTATATTTAAGTTGACCTCAGAGAGTTTTGAAAAATAGAGTGAGAGTACCATTTTTAAACATTTCCACCTGTTCATACTACATGGTTTGCCAGTGTCACTCATTGTAGGATCTCCCTGCAGAAATTGTAAAATGAATGTATAAATATTCAAAACAGGCTTAAGCTCTTTCTGCCATGTTGATTCAACAAGAAGTGATGGCATGCTCTGAAAACTGAGCATTAACTGCCTTGAATTCACTAACATTAATCTCAATCATAGCAAATACAGCAGCTTGAAAGATTTTCAATTAAAATCAGTTCCATTTGATATAAATTACTATTATGACACAGTGAAAGAAACACTGGAAAGGATTCTTAGGTTGTTTTATTCATGCTGCCCTTACTGTCAGTTCTCCTCTAACTGCAATTTCATAAAATTGCCTTTAGTGATTTGAAATTTTATCAGGAAGTTACTTTTTAAAAATAAGGAGGAGTAAAGCAAATGTATAAATATTTCATTTGAAAAACAGCCCGGTGAAGCTACTGGATCATATCATCTGCAGAGTCAAGGGGTATGCTTTATCATTTAAACCAACAGTAAAACTGATAAACTGAAATTAATCATTTATATGGCGTTGTCTTTGCTAAAAATATACTAATAATAAATGAATAAATTCAACTGTTAGTATTTATTAATGTATTAATATTAATAAATTTATTTAAAGCAACTTAATAGACAATAACTTCAGGAAGTCTCTTTACTCACTTCAATTATTTATGTTAAACACTACATATTTGCTTTTTTGATAATCTGTTTCTTTTCCCCACGGTGCTGTAATGAGCTTTGATACTTATCTGAAAAACAGGAACAGGATTCAACCAAGGCAGTGCTCAGACAAAAGAAATCTGAGTCCAATGCAGGAAAGTAAGTTTGGAATGCATCTCAGATCCTCCTTAATTCTCTTGAATGTACAAGAGGTATTGAGATAGGCACAGTTAGATGTGGAAGTTGGTGTTACTTGTATTTAGTGAAACATTTAGATCGGTTATATGTTTTTTAGAATAAAAAATGGCTTTACGATAAAGAATAAAGAGAAAGCAAAACAAAAAATAAACAGAAAATAGAAAATTAAGCAAGATTTATAATGTATGTGGAAATCAGTTCAATTTGTAAACAGCATTGAAATGCTATGTTTGATAGAGAATTAAGCCCCTGTCCCACTGCACCAACGGATGCAAAGAGGATGTAAAATGGACAAAAAAGCTTGCCATCCGTTGGAAAACGCGATGTACTCACTGCCTCCGTTTTGCATCCTCTCTATCCATCAAGCATCCGTTTATTGATGTTTCATCTGCTCAGAAAGTTTTGAGCTGCTCAAAACTTTTGCATGGAAAATGCATCCAATTCGTTCTGCATCCGCTACACATCCGTTCTGCATCCGTTACGCATCTGCTATATCAGCTAGGCATCTGTTCCGCATCCGGGCAACTTGAATCCGCTCGGACGCAGGGAGGAAGTGGAACGGATGCAGAACAGATGCAGAACGGATACAGAATGGATGCCTAGCATAAACAAAGCGTTTAAAACGGAAAAAACGTTCCCAGAGGGGACCTATCTCGGATATTAAGGATGCCTAGAGGATGCCTAGAGGATGCCTAGAGGATGCAAAGGGACACCTATACTGCCTATTAAAAGGGGGAGCAACTCACCTGCATCTCACTTTCAGACCAGCAGCCTAGCTGTGCAGACCTCTGCAGCCTTCATCTGACTCTTGCTCTTCCACAGCATCCAGTCATGTCCACCGTGGATCGTAACACAGTCCTTTTGGCAGCCACCATCCTTCTGCAACAGTGCGAAGCCATCTACAGGCTCTGTGAACTCTACTACGGGAAGAAAAGAAGCGTCTGGGTCCGAAGATGGATCAGGAGAAGAGCAGAGTACGGACTGTACAACAAGCTGATGGTGGAGCTCAGGAACGAAGACCCTCGTGCATTCCAGAACTTCATGAGGATGCCTCCAGCCATGTTTGACGAAGTTGTGGAGCAGCTGAGACCCAGGTTGACCAAGCAGAGAACCAACTTCCAGCCCAGCCTGGACCCTGGGCTGAAGGTGGCACTGACTCTGCGCCACCTGGCCTCAGGGACCACCTACAAAAGCATGCAGTACGGCTGGAGGGTGCCACACAACACCATCAGCATTGTGGTCAGAGAAGTGATGCAGGCCATCATCGAAGAATACCTGCAGGAGCTCCTCCAGTGCCCCTCCACTGATGAAGGATGGAAGAAAGTTGCAGAGCAGTGGTATCAGAGGTGGAACTCCCACACACTGTTGGAGCCATAGATGGCAAGCACGTGGCCTGCAAAGCACCACCCAAGTCGGGCTCCACTTATTTCAACTACAAGGGCTTCTTCAGCATCGTCCTCTTTGCCATGGTTGATGCTGACTACAAGTTCATGTACATCGATGCTTCAGGCAGCGGCTCATGTTCAGATGCCCAGGTATACAACGCCAGTGACCTCAAGGAGGGGCTGGAATGCAACCTGGAAGGCTTCCCAGATCCAGACCCCCTGCCCAACGACACGCAAGATGTGCCCTACTTCATCATGGGGGATGACGCCTTCTCCCTCAGAACCTACCTCATGAAGCCCTACAGTTCCAGATACCTCACCTGTGAAGAGAGGATCTTCAACTACAGGCTGTCCAGGGTAAGGCGGGTGGTGGACAACGCCTTTGGCATCCTGGCCAACAGGTTCCAGGTACTTCTCACCACCATGCAGCATCGCCCAGAGACCGTGAGGAGGATTGTGGAAGCTTGCTGCATCCTGCACAATCTCATGCGCACCCGCTACCCACTCTTGCAGAAGAGGCTTGTGGACCTCCAACAAGGCAATGGGGACATGGAGCCTGGGGAATGGAGGCAAGGGCGAAACCTGATAGACACTGTGGATGTGCAAGGCCCCAACAGAGCTTCATGTGAAGGGAAGAAGCAGCGCAATCGCCTGAAACACTGGTGCAACTCCCCAGCTGGAGCGGTGGAGTGGCAAGACAGGATGATAGATGATTAATGGGTACTTCCTTCAGCCTGTCTCATCACACAGATGAGATTGTGCCATGTATGTTGGGTGGGCCTACAATGAACAGGGCATTCAATAAAGAGTTGTGTTGATGTTCAAATGTGTGGATCAATGCTTACTAATGAAGGGCCAAAGGTGTGGTACCTGGGAGGGTGAACCATACAGTTCCACAATGCTTGCACTGGAGGTTTATCTATCCCCACAGCTATCTTAACCCATCCCAAAGGTATCCCTGCCCACCCCACTGCTATCTTAACCCATCCCACAAGCATGCAAAGGCTTAAACCAATTCTAAAAGTTTCCACCAAGGCTTTATTACAAAAAAAGAAATGAAGCAAGTGTGTGAATCAAAGATTAACTTTATTGAACAACAAGCTGTAAAACAAAAATGACCCAAGTCAAGTGTCCAAATAAAGTTCAGAGGTAGCCAGCTACCCAGTCTCTGGCACTCTTATTGGTCACTCAGAGGTTTGCCCAGTCTCAGGGGTGAAGGGTCCAGGTGCTGTGGAGGTGGGTGGTGCTGGAGTGCTGGTCTGTATCGTGATTGGGGTGCCTGGCCCCACGAGGACAACAGGGGACGGTGTGTTGAGGAAGCTCTCAGACAGCTTGCTCAGACCTGTGATGCTGAGAGGTCCTTCCTCCATGCCATGGGGTGTCAGCCCCAGTACTGATGAGAGATGTACTGAGGCCGGGCTTGGCTGTGGGGTGGAGGAAGGAGTCGTGTAGTGGGGCTATCTGGTCTGCAGCTGGGTGAGGACTGGCGTGGGTGGCATCGCTGTCGGTGGCATCATTGTTGTGGGTGGCATCAGTGGCATCAGTGGAACCGGTGGCAATGGTGTCGTCCGATGTCTCTGTGCCTGGACTGGGAAGTGCTGCTGCCTGTGCTGCTGGACCTCCTGGTAGCCGTAGCCCTTGTAGGTGAGGGGCTGTGGGAAGCCTTGGAATGGGAGGGACATCACCTCTGGTGGAGGTAGAGGAGCAGACCTGGACTGGGTGGGAGCAGATTCCTCTGGATCTGGAGGGTTGTGAAGCAGCTCGGTGATCCAGTCCTTCACCACCTGGTACTGGGGTTCCTCCATGTTCTTGAGGGTCTGGTTTACATAGGTGAGGAAGGGCTTGCGGTTGGAGGATGAGGAGTCGGTGCTGACCAGCTGAGAGAGGAGATCTATACTGGTGCAGAAGGTGTCCCTGATCTCCAGCAGGACAGTGTGGCTCTGCCCCTCCTGCTGTCTGGCTCTTTGCCTTTCTGTGGAGGCGGAGCTGGGGGGGTGGATGCGGCTACGACTCTGGTGGACTCAATGTCTCCTTTCTCCCATCACACCAGGGAGTCCTCCACGCGCTCCACCATGGTGACAACAGCTGTCTGCGGATTCTCCGCCGTGGCACGCTCCACGGAAACCTGCCTGGAGACAGGGACTGACTCTCAGCCGGAAGAGGACTGGTTCTCAGCAGGCTGCCGGAGAGAGAGGGTAGACAGAGGGGCTCCTGGTGCTCCTCGGTGGCGGATCTCACCCTCCAGGAAGCTGCACCTGGCCATGACGTAGGTCTCTCTGTCAGTCAGCTTAACCGTGGCCTGGCCAGATTTCTTCAGGTGCAGCTTTCCATGCCAGGTGTGCATGTGCTTCCACCAGCAGAGGAGCACCTCCGAAGTGTAACCCATACTCTCCGCCCTCTCTGTCCAATCAGCCTGCTTCCTTTTGGTGTCCCTGTACAGCCGGTGTCCCTTCCACCACAGATAGTCATTCTCTCTCAGCCACTCCAGCACCTCATCCTCGTGTTCCTCCTCGATGAAGTATTGCCTCCCCTCCCGTCCCCGCATACGCCTCTTCCTCCCTTTGGCAGGACCAGATGGTCCCTCATCAGAGGGGCTCCCAGGTGGTAGGGGCTGTTCCTCCACACCACCAGCAACAGCAGCACCAGCAGGATCATCATCATCATCATCATCATCATCATCATCATCAGGATCATAATCATCATTATCAGCAGCAGCAGCAGCAGCAGCAGCAGGATCATCATCATCATCATCATCAGCAGCAGCAGCAGCAGCAGGATCAGCAGGACCAGGATCAGCAGTAGCAGAGTAAGCCCCAGGAGCCCCAGCAGCACCATCAGCAGCAGGACCAGGAGCAAGAGCAGGACCAGGAGCATGAGCAGGACGAGCAGGATGAGCAAGACCAGAAGTACGAGCAGTACGAGCAGTACGAGCAAGTCCAGGAGCATGAGCAGGACCAGCAGGACCAGCAGGACCAGCAGGACCAGCAGGACCATGAGCAGCTTCAGCAGAATACGCAGCAGCAGAAGCACCATCGCCAGGAGCAGCTTCAGCAGAGTACGCAGCAGCAGAAGCACCACCGCCAGGAGCAGCTTCAGCAGAAGCTCCAGCACCTGAAGAGCGAGCCCCAGCAGCAGAAGCCCCAGCAGAAGCAGAGCCAGGGACAGGGGGTGGGAGGATGGCCCTGTCCCTCTTGCCAGGTATGGCGGCAGGTTGCTGAGACTTTCGCTTCTTCCCCATGGTTGTGGGATTGCTGGCTGGCAGCGAGGCTGGCAGGGAGGCTGGAAGGCACCAAGGCTGGCAGGAAGGCTGGCACCAAGGCTGGCAGGAAGGCTGGCACCAAGGCTGGCAGGAAGGCTGGCACCAAGGCTGGCAGGAAGGCTGGCAGGAAGCCTGGAAGGCAGGCAGGCAGACTGGCTGGCTGGGAGGCTGGAAGGCAGGCTGGCAGCAAGGTTGGCAGGCAGGTAGAGAGCAAAGCTGGCAGGGAGGCTGGCTAGGAGGCTTGGAGGCAGGCTGGCAGGAAGGCTCGCAGCAAGGCTTGCAGGCAGGCATGCAGGCAGGGCAGGCAAGGACTCGATGTATCCTGCAGCAGGTCTTTCCTCCGAATGCTTGCCACATGCGAGCTACTTCCCTTTATATCCGCGTGGCTTACGCAATGCATCCCCCCCGCATGCGCAATTAATGCCAGGCATCCGTTCGGCTTCTGCTGTGCAGCCGCTTCATCCGCTGTTCATCCACTGTGCATCCGCTTCATCCGTTCCACGTCTGCTTTGCTGAGGCCCCCCGGAACCCTAGCGGATGTGCCATCTGCTCCCATCCGCTGGGCTTCCGTTCCGCATCCGCTTTCCATCCACTCTGGGTCCTCCCCGCGTCCGTGTTATCCACTCCGGTTATGCAAATTTTTGCCCCTTTTGCGAGCGGATAACAACGGATGGAACATTTTGCTCCTCTGTTGTGTCTGTTTTGCATCCGTTGGGCAGTGTGACAGGGCCTTTAGTTGCAAGGCAAAGATTAAAGACATAACATTAATGTAAGATGTTACATTCAGAACTGCAGTGTCACTCCTTCCATAAAAAATGAAGGGGGGATATCAGTTATTTAGTTATTCATAAAATGTCAGATTCCAAATTTGTAGCAGAATCAGATTGAGTGATGTCTTAACCATTACACCAAACGGGCTCTCAATATAGTTGTTATAGCTTATATTTTTAGTTTGAGCTCATTGCAGAGTGTACATTGAATAACAGTCAAGATTATACTTTTATCATAAATGATGAAGATATGATATCTTCATCTTTTAAAAAAAGCAAAAAACAAAAGAAGAATTTGCCATGATGTCAGAAGGTTTAGATATACTAACTTTCTAATTATGCTTAGAATAATTGTGGAACTTGATCACTCGAATTTCCATCAAGGAATATAAAATAAAGTCCTTGCTCATTAATATAATTTAAAGTCAGGAAAGTTAATCTCCATTATATAATCCTTATCTAAAACTTGGAGCCCATCCTTCCCATATACATATTTATAAATCTGTATAAAATACATTAACTATATTAATATGGAAAACCCTCTATGTGTGTATGTGTGTGCATACATGCATACATATATCAAACTATTGTATTATAACAAAAAAAATATGCTCCCAATATCCTTGGTTTATGTTATTCAATAAATATTATTTAAAAGTGTAATGGGAATTAAGACTCAATTTAGGAGACATCAAAGTTCTGATATATGTAATCTTGCTTACTGAAAACTTCTTTAATTTGATTCTTTTTTTCCCTTTAGGAAAAAAATAAAATCCAGCCAGAAACATATGCTATAAAACTATTCTAAACAACCTTTCTATTTCTGGAGTAGTTATTAAAAAATAAAGTCTCAAAAACTTGTATAAATTGTGAATTATTTAATAAAATTATATTTAAATTGCATGTGTAAAAATTAGAACATATTTTTCTTGCAATGCCATGAATGGATATTGCAATATATCCCTATATTACAGATACTTATCCAATCAATTAAAAATTGAAATACTAAGAAATAATCAAACTGGGAATAAGTCTGATATGAAATTAAAAATAAACCAACATTATATTCCTGTTGTGAAGGATTTAAAAGTTGCCATAAACTGTTATATATAATGTCCTAGCACTCTCCATGCATTCAAATTAAATTTAGCTGTAAAAATGTTATGATTTGACAAAGTTTCCAAACCTTTATTAAATTCTGTTTCTATGAATGTGAAATTTCATATATATTTCAAAAAAAAAAAAAATGACTACACACTTAGTTTGAAACCTTTCCGATTATAGAAAACTACAAATATAAAGATTGCCATTTCATTTGCCAGTGAAGATTTGATTTGTCCACATAATTTTCATGAGTATCGCCTGAATACTTCTCCAGATACCTCTCCAGATGTTAATTGATAAGGTGACCAAATTTTACAATGAAAAGGAGGACAGAAATAAATTGAAGAAAAAAAAACTAAAGCCACTTGTGCGCGGTGCACTCTTGTATGCGGCACACTCTTTTTTTAAAAAATGTTTTTTATTAATTTTCTACAAACAGACATAACATACAAAACATTAAAAACATCTACTCTCATATATACTTCCGGTGTGTCGGTTGGTTCATCAGTTTTGTGCATTCATTTTATAGTCTCAATTACAGTTATATTACAAAATTGTCAATCCATATCCTAATATTACAAAAAAAAAATTAAAATAAAGTCTTTTTCTGACTATACTTTTAATCATTCATGCTTTGTGAGATAACAATACTTCAAACAGTTTATTCAATAACAAATCATATAGTCATAACAAATCAATCCTAAAAACCCTTCATAGATATAATACTAATGCTCTATTATTGTATTTTATCATCTAACCATTGATAAAAAAGATCCCAAATTTCATAAAATTGTTTATCTTCTTGCTCTCTAATTTCAAATGTCAATCTACTCATCTCAGCACATTCCAATATTTTCTTAATAATTTCTTCCTGCAATGGTATTTTCTCATTCTTCCAATTTTTAGCAAATACAATCCTAGCCGCTGTTAATACATTTACAATCAAATATTTCAAGTCTTTATGATATATATCAGGTAAGATTCCCAATAAAAAGATCTCTGGTTTCAAATCTATGTGTTTCTTTGTCATTTTTTCCAACCACATGTGAATTTTAGTCCAATATTTTCTGGCATCCTCACAAGTCCACCACATATGATAATATGAGCCAGGTATCTGATGACATTTCCAACATTTTTCAAATTTGTTCTTGAACATTCTTGCTATTCTTGTCGGGGGGAAGTGCCATCTGTAAAACATCTTATACAAGTTTTCTTTATATGCTATTGACATTGTCATTTTATAATTTTGAGACCACAATTTTTGCCATTGCTCTAAATCAATCCCATATCCAAAATTCTTCCCCCAAGCAATCATAGTTTCTTTAACTTGTTCTTCCTCTAGCTTAATTCCCAATAAATAACCATATAATTTTTTAATCACTTTCTCATCAGTACCCATCAATATCTTATCTAAATCAGTCTGTTTATCATAAAATCCTTCCATTTTAAAATCTTCAACAAATCTTGAGTGTATTTGCGCATATGAAAACCAATTCATCCTTATACCTTGTTCCTCTAAGTTTTGGATCGATTTAAGTCCACCCTTTTCATCCAACAGTTCCCCATATCTAACTGTTTGTTCCTTTTTATAGATCATAGGATAGGAAAATGCTTCAATAGTCGATAACCAAACTGGAATTTTCAGGTAACATTGTTTTTTTATCTTCTCCCAATTTAACCACAAAGACTCCCGTATATAATGTCTTCTGAAATACCCCTGTGTTTTAGTTCCCTTGTACCATAAAAAAGCATGCCAGCCCAACAGTAAGTCATGTCCTTCTAATGTCAACAATCTATGCTTTCTTAATGTTATCCATTCTTTGACCCACATCAAACTTGCAGCTTGATAATACAGTTCCCAATTAGGCAGGCCAAAACCTCCTCTAATTCTAGCATCTTGCAAAAGCTTTAACTTTATTCTCGCTCTTTTACCTTGCCATATAAACTTCAACATGATTTTATTTAAATCTTCAAAGTAGTCTTTTCCAAGTCTAATTGGTATTGTTTGAAAGAGAAATAAAATTCTAGGTAAAATATTCATCTTAATTGTTGAAATTCTCCCTATTAATGACAATTGTAAATTTTCCCATTTCTTCAAATCTGTAATTATCTGTTGTTTGAGTTTAACATAATTATTCTCTTTTAATGTGCTACATCTTGCTGTCAAATATATCCCCAGATACTTAACCTTATTTGTAACTTGGATTTTCAAAAGATCTGTCAGTTCTTCTCTTTGTCTCAATAACATGTTTTTTGTCAACATCTTTGTTTTATCTTTATTTATTTTCAAGCCAGCCATCTCACCATATGTCTCTATCTTTTCCAATAATTTTGGAGCGGTTTCTAACGGGTCTTCCAGAATAAAAGCTAAATCGTCAGCAAAAGCTTGTAGTTTAAATTCTTCCTTTTTAATTTTCATTCCTTTTATACTTTTGTCATCTCTAATATTTCTATTCAACACTTCCAAAGTCAATACGAATAACAAAGGAGATAGGGGACATCCTTGTCTTGTGCCTCTTCTTATATTAATAAGATCTGTAAACTCTCCCTCCACCATTACCTTTGCTGTCTGTTTATTATATATGGTTTCTATTGCTTGAATAAATTTTCTGGCAAAACCCATCTGTTCCAATAGTAATAACATAAATCTCCAGTTCACGTTGTCAAATGCTTTTTGAGCATCTAGGAATATCAAAGCCATTTGTTTCTCAGGATGAGCCTCATAATATTCCAAAGTATCCAAAATTACTCTCATTTTGTCTCTAATTTGTCTCTTTGGCAGAAATCCGTTTTGATCTGGATGGATAAAATTATTTAAATATTTTTTCAGTCTTTCTGCTAAAATTGAAGCAAAGATTTTATAATCTGCATTCAATAAGGAAATAGGTCTATAATTCTTAATTTGCAACGGGTCAGCCTCTTCTTTTAAAATAAGTGTAATATAAGCCTCTGACCATGTTTTGGGTGTCATCTTCTTTAACATAACTTCATTCATAACTTCTAACAATGGGATGTTCAATAATTCTCGAAATTTTTTATAGAATTCTGCCCGAAGCCCATCTGGACCTGGTGCTTTCCCATTATTTTGTCTCTTAAATGCTTCATTTAATTCCATCATTGTTATATTGCTTTCTAATGTTTCTTCAGTCTCTTTAGGTATCTTCGGTAAGTACATTCTGTAAATACTGTTTAATTTTTTCCTCATCAATATTCTCTTGTTTATATAGTTGTCCATAGAAATCTCGAATAATTTCCTTTTTCCCCTTATTACCACAACAAACTTGACCTTGATCATCTATTAGTTTCAATATTTTTCTTGATTCCTTCTCCTTTCTCAGTTTATATGCTAGCCATCTACCTGGTTTATTTGCGTCTTCAAAATAATTCTGTTTAGAATTTCTAATTTTCTGTGCCAGTTCTTCTTTCTCTATTAATTCCATTTTATGCTTAATTACATCTAGTTTCAATTTAATATCTTTTTTCTGTGGCATTTTCTGTAGTTCTTTTTCAAGTCTTTTATATTCATCTTCCAGGATCTTGGAGGTTTGTCTTTTCCTAATATTCTTTTTTCTTGTATAATCTATTATCAAACCTCTAGCATATGCCTTCATTGTATCCCAAACATTCTGTATTGAAGTATCTTCTTTTTTGTTTTCTTTAAAGAAAAAAACCAATTCCTTCTCCATCCATTGTATAAAGTCTTTCTCCTTTAAAATAGTATTGTTTAATGTCCATCTCGATCTTTTTTTTTGTCCCTTCCATTTAATTGTCATTGGACTATGGTCTGCCCAAGTACTCATTTCAATACTTGTTTCTTGAATAATGGATATTAATTCTGTTGAGATCCAAATCATATCTAATCTGGACCATGATAAATGTCTATTAGAGTAAAAAGTATATTGTTTAGCTTTAATGTTTCTTTCCCTCCAAATATCTTTTAAAGTTAATTCATCTGTCATTTTAAAAAAAGATTTAGGGAGAACCTTTCTATTTTGTTTTGTTGTTGTTGTTATATAGTCCAATTTATTGTCCACAATTCCATTGAAGTCTCCCATCATAATTATGTTAACATAGTCCAATGTAATTATTTCCATATGTAGTTTTTTATAAAACTCTTCTTGTTTATCATTCGGGGCATAAATTGCAATCAAGAGTATTTTTTTATTATTGTCCATTATTTCCACCATTAATACTCTTCCATCTTCATCCGTGTAAATCAGTTTTGCTGGGATATCCTCTTTAATGTAGAGAACCACTCCCCTTTTCTTACATTGAATCAAAGAAGTAAATATTTTCCCTAATTTTGGCTGTACTAACAATTGCTCATGTTGTTTTTTAATATGAACTTCTTGTAAGCAAATTATATCAAATTTTAATTTCTCTAATTTATGAAAGGTTTTTCTTCTTTTAACAGCTGAGTTAAGTCCATTTATATTCATTGTAATCAGTTTTTTTTCTTCCATGATTATGCTTTATATTTAGGTCTAACAGCTCTCGTAGTTCTCACTTCACGTTGTTCTTTACTGTCTACCTGTCCACCTACAACTCCTTTCTCTTTTTCAATCTCCAGTTGTTCCTCCTGAAGCTCAATTAATGAGACCTCTTTCTCTGTCTCCTCTTTTCTTCTTCCAAAAAATTCTGCGTAGAAAAGTTCTGCTTTTTCAATCGAATCAATTCTATGTCTCTGTTCTTGCCACGTAAAGATTAGTCCTTCTGGTATCAGCCATCTATAGTTCACTTCATTTTCTAATAGTATTTTGGTCAGAAATCGGTATTCTCTTCTCATCTCTCTCACTCTTCTAGGTATTTGTTTTAAAACCACAATCTCTTTACCTTTATATTTCAATGTTTTCTCTCTTACCACTTGCAATATCTGTGTTTTGATGGATTTTTTGGTAAATCTGATATGAACTTCCTTTGGTAGTTTATTTCTCATCGCATATCTTGTATAAACTCGATATATCTCATCTACTCCATCCATCATCTTTTCCTCTGTAATTTCCAGAAGGTCTGCCAGCATTTCTATCATTATCGCAGCCAAATTTTCTCCTTTTTCCTCTTCTATATTTTGGAATCTAAGATAAAATTCTGACCTTTCCATCTCCCACCTCAACATCCCATTTTTTTCTTGTTCTACCACTGTTAATCTAGTGTCAATATTTCCAATCTTCTCCTCTCTTTGTTTTCCTTCTTCCTCAATTTTTTGGAATCTCTCCTCATACTTCCCCATCATTTGTTTAATATTTTCATCAGATTTCTCTATTCTTTGATCCATAGCATCTATTTTTATCTTAATATCTTGAATTCCTTGCATAATCGTCTGTAAATTTACTTTTTCTTGTTCTTTATCTTGCTTCAACATTGTCTGAATTAAATGTTGTCCTTCAGATGGTGGGGAAGCAGAGGTAGAAACAGAAATGCCAAATGATTTTGGTTTCCTGCTCATTTTAATGCTTCCAAAGCTTCAGGTTCTCTTTAACTTTTGATCCAGCTAATATAGTAACCAAATATAGTCCAAAAAAATAAAAATAAAAAATCCAATAGTAAAAAGCCCAAAACCAAAGAAAAAAAAGGGGGAAAGGAAAAAGAAAGATCTTCAGGTTCTTCTAGACCCTAGTCCAATTGAAGTAATCCACCATAAAAAAAAAAAAATAGAAGAAGAAAAATAATAATAATAATAATAATAATAATAATAATAATAAAAAAAAAAAAAACAAGGTGGTAGATGGAAGAAGCAAAGAAGCTTGAAAAAAAGAAAGAGCTCTAAGGCTTTCCCTTTAAAATAAAAAGCAAAAATACTAGAGTTAAAATTAACAAAAAGTCTGGCGAGTAGGAATTTCAGAGGTATATATATATATATATATATATATATATATATATATATATATATATGCACTGCACACTGCACTTTATTTCCTTATCCAAGGCTCTTATTATGACTGTCTTCTCCAGCAGCTTCAAAGCCAAGCCTCAAGTGTTGAAATATTGATAAGAGTCCAAGAAAGCACCTGTAATAATATTTTACTGCGTTCTCCCTCTATCTTATCACATTAAAATGTCCTTGAAAAGGAGTGCTTTTCTCCTCAATTCAAATAAAATATTTTCAAGCCTCTAGTTGGCAGTGTTGCAACATCTCTTACTACTCTTTCCCCCCACCCAGCCAGAGAGAAAAAAAAATTTTTTAAAAAAAACTCAAACAAGAAGAAAAAAAAGATAATCAAAGGGAGCCTCTATCCTAAAAAGAAAATTAAAAAAAAATAAAAATAAAAATCAAGAGAACCATAAAAATATATATAAGAGAAAATTCAATCCGGTTACCTACAAAATCACATTAAAGTCCTCAGAAAAAAAAAAAATAAGGAAAGAATCCAAGTCTCAATTTGACATCACTTAAACGCCGCTCAGCCAAGTTTCAGTCAAACAAAAATAAAGTCACAGATTTCTTCTTTGTTCAGGATGTCCTTTCAAGTCTCAATCAATTTACTATATAAACGAAATTTCTCACCCAACCGATACACGCTCATTTAAATCACTTTCTTTCCGGAGCTGTCCCGACTTCAGCAGCTTTGGAGGCTGCCTTTCCGCTGCCAGCAAACGGGCTTCTCCCGAATCAAACCAGAGATTTTGCGATATCTCTGGGATCCTGGGACTGTGCCCTTCACAATCCCCGTCTCTACGGGACGGTTTAGGTCCGTTAGGACCGACCAGGGGCAAAAATATCAGCTGCGATCTCAGAGCCCCGAGATCGCAGCTGTAACACCGAGACGAAGCTCCGCCTTCTCTATGCGGCACACTCTTGTGCATGGTGC
Source organism: Laticauda colubrina (assembly GCA_015471245.1). Classification (NCBI taxonomy): domain Eukaryota; kingdom Metazoa; phylum Chordata; class Lepidosauria; order Squamata; family Elapidae; genus Laticauda; species Laticauda colubrina. The sequence continues at coordinate 96,723,382 of BLBF01000002.1, forward strand.
ACTCTTGCGCACACCGCACTCTCTCAAAATAATTCTCCTATGTGGAGCACATGTGTCTCATAATCGTGTCTCACCACACTGTACTGAGCCTTGACGAATTGTCATGTTAAATACAAATACATCACATCACACACAACGGATCGGATCGACATCGATCAAATACAGAGATTTACAGATTAGTCTTCAAATATCAAAAAGGAGGACATATAGGAGGACACTTTTTGAGGGAGGACAGAACTTACAAAAAGAGGACTGTTCTCCTTAAAGGAAGACGGTTGGCCACCTTATAATTCAGAGGAAGTTCCAGGCAGTTGAGAGGGAAGTTAGTCAATGACTCCAAGCAGCTATCTGAGAACAATTTGGCTAAAGCTGAAGTTGCAGCAAGACAGCCCTGAGGCTTCAGATGGGAAAAGCAAGCAGCTGCAGCAAGTAAGTAATGAGGAAGAGGAACTGCCTTCTGTGTCTGATCCAAGAACACAGAGGGCAGAGAAAAGGCAGAATCAGGGAAGGTCAGCCATATTATTTGTGAGGAGGCATCCTCGCCCTCTCCAGGCTGCACCGGAAGCTGGCTAGTAGTAGACAGATGGAAATGATGCTGGGAACAATGTGTTTATTTTCTTGCCATGTGTTCTTACCTTTAACTTTGGATTGTGTCTCTTCAGTTATGGCTTTACCCTGCCTTGCCTTTGCCTGTAGACTTGCCTTTGTCTTGCTTTCCTCTTGGGACTGGCCTTGCCTTTGCTTTGAGGACTAGTGTTGGCTTCATTTGAGTTGCCTGGAAAAAAATTGTGTGTGTATGTGTGTGTGTGTGTTTTTGAGCAGGACAGCACACAGCATCACATTGCTAATTCTACTTTCGTTTTTTAAGCTGAATACTTATGGAAGTTTCCCTTGTATTGTTATTCTGCATGTTTGTATATGTGTATCCTATTAAAACAATAACAATATTGAGCAAATTTGACAAGGAGGGGAAGAGGAGGAGAAGGAGGAAATCATAAGCTTACCTTAAATTTAGAGGAAAAAGGCGATTCAGCCTGACATTAAATATTAACACTTGTTTTATTCATTTCTGTCCTCCATTGTTTTCAGAAGGGAATAGAAAACCCAATTGTCAATTCTAACTTACATTTGGAAATGTTTCTGGGAACCCATATTTATGCTGCTGTCTCTTTAACGTATCCCTTAATTTCAGTGGCCATTATAGATGCTTAGTCTTCTGAAACAATATCATATGATTTGAAAAGCCTTTTAAATGTTTCTATACAAATTCCATCTGCGTCAGTTTTTTTGTTTCACAAGGTTTCTAAAGCAAGAACAAGTGAAAAAAAAGAGGCTGGTATAACTTAATAATGCAGATAATTGAACTATCTGACATATAGCTTATTGTGCATATGTTCCTCAGTTTCTCTTAGAATGGACATAATCATTCTTGTTGCATTCAAATATTGCTTTGCAATCTCAGTTACATCCTCATGAGGCAGATTGCTCTAAAGAGTTGTTTCTTATTAATTAATAAGGATATCTTTTACTCATTGTTTCATGATATCCACAGTGAAACTCTTGATTGGCAAAGTGAATAAAGAATAATAAAAGTTAAATTACTTATTTGTAATGCTATCTAGCTAATGTTTGCATTTCAGAAGTCCCAATGGAGAAGAAGAATCACATGTCTGTCTTTAATCCTTCTTTTCATTCCCACAATTATTAAAATGACAATTTATTTAATTTTGTTTAGTTGACTAGCTGATATTTCACATTAAAAATAATCTGTTGTGATCCATCTTATTTGTTTTAAGTTTATTTTGTTGATATAAGACTGACTAACAGATCAGAAGCTATATTTTATTTCATGTGATAGTTGTTTCACATTTATTGTTCTGTGAATATATTAAAAGTAAAATCCAGGTAATTAATTAATATCACTTTCTTGTAAGATTAATAACTTTTTTCTCTGTCTACTTGCAAGGCAGAAGACTTTGACAAATAGGGCAGTAGAGATTCTTTGTAATAAGATAACAAGATGCTTCTTTTAAAGTTGTTTATGTGTTTGGATGGATTAATACCTATTTTAAAGAGGAATGATTTCCTCAAACTTTCTTTGAGACTGATGTAGCCCAAAGATCTTTGCATAACTTATTGACTGAATGGTAATGAAAGCATGCATCTTCTAGACAAATTTTGCTAGTGGCCGATGTCCTTTGACATATGTATAAATATGAAAAATATGATTGAACATTTATATTTCCTTATACTGAATAATATCAAAGACATAATTATTTTGAGCAAATTAAGTTTTGTGACGATCACTAAGCAATATGATAATTTGAGTCTTCTTAACAAACATTTATCAAGACTGAGCCTTCTTTATGCAAAACTTGGGCTCTTTTCCTGACCAATGGCCCACCCATAGGTGGTAAACTTTACTTGTAAAGTTCCAAAATATATTGCATTAGTGAAAAAGTAATATCTAGCATACCAATTGGGAGGGGAGAATCATATTTAAGGTACATATTATTCTATTGCTAATAATAGTAATATAGGAGAGAGCCTTATTAATTGTGGGAAACCCACCATACTGTTTTAAAGCTATGCTTAAACACCTTCAATCATTCAGTTTCATAAACTTTTTTTTTTAAAAGGACACACTCATTGTTTAACTAAATTACATTGCCCTTATAAGTTTAAAATCAACTTTTTGTTCACCTTTAGAGAACGACCATTGTAGAAATTGTTCCATTCATCCATAGATCACAAGTTACTTTGTTTAATCAGACTGCTGTGTGTAGACAACTGCATAGGTTAGATATCATGCTAGCAACCATCCTTCTGAAGGTATCTCAGTTCAGGAAGTAGTGAAACATGACTCTATTCTAGCCCCATTTCAGCATTTCAATGGTTACCTCTTTAACCACAGCATAATTTCACTTACTAACCTAATGATAGACAATTGTGTTTCCCCCCCCCCCCTTCAAGATGATAATGTGGTCATTCTCTCTCTCTAAATCAGGTAAGCTTTAAAAGAAGTACACAGGCCCTCCTTTACTATAGGCAAGATAGACTCACTATAAACCAGGTTAACACTGAAACCATAAAGGGTTTTAAGGGACAGAAATCACAAACATTAATGGTAGATTAATGGGGATTTCTTTTCAAGATGGCTGTGCACATGGATGTTGTGGCTAACTGCTCCTTCTTTCAGTGTATGGTGTGTATGATTCTCTGTGTGTTTTGGATCCTTTCCTTGATTGAATCCTGTGGGGCAAGGAGCATCTATAGTTGGCAAGCCTTGTTAAAAATTGGACTGAAATGTGAAAAGGCTATTACAGACGATTTTATATATTCTCATAACATACTGAAGGAGGCAGCTAGGCCCCTGGGGGAAGGAACCATGGATCACTATCCCTGTAGGAAGGAGGAAGAGGCAGAGAAAGAGGAACAGGAAGAGGAGGAGAGAATGCCATGCTGGGGTTTTCTTTTGGTTGAGTAATTTTCCACACAAGCCTTCAATTCCAAGTATGTTTCTTACCAATGCAAGATCTCTGACTAACAAAATGGATGAATTAAAGCTACAGATTGCAAAGATTAAATTCATCAAGAACTGCTGTGTTTTGCTAATCACATAATGTTTCGTTCGGTTCGGAAAAAACGCGAGGTAGACCGGGTTCCAACAACAAGTCTATTAGTTGATTTACAGGTGAAAACGGAACATTGGCTCAAGCCGCGGCAGCCCTTTTATAGGGACTTGCCTGCCGGCTTGTAGCCAATGACATTAGTTTGGTTTTGCCGCCTTTTTAGCGGCTCCTAGGATTGGTTCCTAGTGAACCAATCCCTATAGTGGCTTTCTTAGCCAATCAGAATGTGAGGTTAGGAGTCAACTATTTTCATACAGTACACCCCTCCCCTCTTGGTTTGGTCCTTACGAGGTGACGTAGTCGTGTAGGTAGTTGGGGCTTTTCCTGGTTCTATTGGCCCTGCGCAGTTCATTGTTGCTGGCGACTTCGACCGGTTCGGAGGGGTTTGCTGTGTCTCTGTCTCTTCTCCATGGAACCGCCTGGAAGGATGAGTCAGCCATTTTGCTGCCGCCTGAGTTTCTCAGGTCGGCAGCCTCGCCGCTCCCTCCTGGTTTTTCCAGGCAGGTCGAGCTGGCCTGGCTGGCCCCTTCGCTTGGATGCTTCCCGCAAGTTTCCTCTAACTGTAAGTCTCTATTTTGCTCTTTTTGTTTTTTGTAATATTCTGGGTTTATTTCAAACGGTTCTTTATTGTTTCTTTGAATTCCCACCCCCCTCATTGGTTTGTTTTTCATCATTTTTTATTGTTTCTGGTTGAGCATTCGTGTTCCTTTCTATGTATCAGGAACAAAGCTGGTCTATGTGCCGCTTCCATTCCCTGCCATTGTCCACGGTTAGTCGGTAGGACCGGGGGCCTATAATTTTGGTTATTGTGCCTGGAAGCCATAAGGGGTCCCCTGTGAAATTTTTTGCATAGACTAGGTTGCCTATTTCAAATGTTCTGGAGTGGGTGGAGGAGTCGGGGGGTCTTTCTGGTATGTAATTTGGGTGCAACCTGTCTAGTTGTGACCTGAGTTTCCTTCCCATTAATAGTTCCACCGGGCTTTTGTTGTTAACGGTACTGGGTGTGATATGTTGGAGGGTGAGTAAGCAGTTAATTCTATCTTGGACATCCCCATTGTCCATTCTTTCTAAATCCTCCTTGGTAAACCTGACCATTCTCTCTGCTCTACCACTTGCGGCCGGGTGAGCCAGTGCGGTTAGAGCATGGCGTATCCCCAGGGCGGCTAGGTGTTGTTCGAATTGGATGCTTGTCAATTGTGGCCTGTTGTTGGACACTAGGACATCTGGTAGTCCATGGGTTGTGAATAGTTTGTCAAGTTGTTTAATGACCATTTCCGTTGTCATGGATGGCATAACTACAACTTCCAGCCAATTTGAGTATGCATCCATGACAATTAAGAAAGTATTCCCTTTAGTAGGTCCCGCAAAATCAATGTGGATTCGAGACCAGGGCCCCTTGGAGTTTCCCACTCCCTTATGGGTGCTTGTGGTGGGGAGGGTCTGGTTTTTTGGCATTTGTTGCAAGAATTCACCCAGTATTTGATGTCCCTATCTATACCCGGCCACCAGACTTAGCTTCTAGCAAGGCTTTCCATTTTAACAATACCAGGGTGGCCTTCGTGAAGCATACCCAGTACCCTGGTTTGTAATTTAGAAGGGATGACTACCCGATCACCCCACAATAAACAACCCTTTTGGATAGAGAGTTCAGTCTGTCTGGTCCGGAAAGGTTTAAAGTGTTCAGTTTTTTGATTTTCCAGCTAGCCTTTACCTATCCAGTTTACTATGCGGGCAGTCACTGGGTCTTTCGCTGTGGCTCTGGCGACGTCGTTGGCAGATATTGGTAGCTCGGGGCATGTCTCAATCTGTAGGGTGGTCATCGTTGGTGCCGGGTCTTCTTCCGTTGTTGGTAGCGGCGATCTGCTTAATGAATCTGCATGGGAGATTTGCTTCCCAGGTCGATGCATTAATGTATACGAGTAGGCTGCCAGGAATTCCGACCATCTGGTCATTCTCGGGGACAAAATGTTCGGTGTAGGCTTGTTTCCCGCCAAAATTCCTCGTAACAGTTTATGATCCGTTACTATTGAAAATGTCCTTCCATATAAATATTCGTGAAAGCGTTTTACTCCAGCGACGATTGCTAGGGCTTCTCTGTCTAGTTGACTATAGTTACGTTCTGTTTTAGACAGAGTCTTTGAATAATAGGCGATGGGTGCCTCTCTTCCATCTGGCAATTGGTGGCTCAGGATGGCACCAACTCCGAATGGCGAGGTGTCGCAGGTCACCGTCAATGGCAGTGTGTTGCTAAACTGGATAAGAACGGTGTTTGATGTTAATAAATTTTTTATTTATTGAAAAGCTTCTTGCTCTCTATGACCCCAAGTCCAATTTGTTTTTTTATCCAGTAAATGGTGTAACAGTTCCGCTATTGTTGCTTTGTGGGGAAGGAATACGTTATAAAAGTTTATTAGTCCTAAAACTGCTTGCAACTCGGTTTTGTTTCTTGGTCGTGGAGCATCTTTAATGGCTTTGACTTTTTTTTCAGTAGGGTGTATACCCTCTCCGTCCATTAAATAACCCAAAAATTTGACACGATCCGTCCTTAAACAGCATTTTTCTTTCTTTACTTTCGGGCCAGATTCTCTAAATTTTGTTAGTACGCTTCTCAGTCTTTTTTCTAATTGGTTTGTATTTTTGGCCGAAATTAGGACGTCGTAAAAATATGGCACGACCCCTTGTATTCCATTCAGTAGGCGTTCCATGAGGCTTTGGAACACTCCTGGGGCCACACTTACTCCAAACTGGAGTCTGTTACACTTGAACACTCCTTTATGGGTCACTATTGTTTGTGCTTCCACTGTTAGGGGGTCTACTGGAAGCTGTTGGTAAGCTTGTGCTAAATCTAATTTAGCGAAAACTTTTCCTCCCTCAAGTGAGTGTAACAAGTGTTGTACGACTGACACCGGGTATGCGCTTTGTTGCAGCGCATGGTTCAGGGTAGCCTTGTAGTCACCGCAGATTCGAACCGACCCGTCAAGTTTAACTGGTGTTACAATAGGTGTCTCCCATCTGGCATGGTCAACAGGTTCCAAAACCCCTTGGTCAACCAATTTGTTTAGTTGTTCCTCTATTTTTGCCTTTAGTGCAAAAGGAACTCGTCTGGCTTTTAGCCTTCTAGGGGCTACCTGGGGGTCTAAGCTAAAGGAAATTGGGGTCCCCTGGTACCTGCCTAGTGAGCCGTCGAAAACGTCCTGAAATTCATGGATCAGGTTTTCTTCCCAGTCAGTTGCGGCCACCCGGTCTACTCCAGTCATTCCGATCCCTAATGGTGTGAACCATTCGATGCCCAGGAGGCTTGGGCGGTCTCGGTCAACTATTGTCAACGGCAGTTTGTAGGTGACTCGGAAATGTCCAAAACCTACCACAGGGATTCGATTCCCTTGGTAGTCCTTTAGGGTTAATCGCTGCTTCTGGAGCTTTTTTGGGTTGATGTTAGGGACCAGTTGTTTGATTTTGTCCCATGACACCATTGACAAAAAGGACCCTGAGTCTACCTCCATTTTGCAGGGGTTTCCTTCGATTTTCACTATTATTTTGACTTTCTTGCCGCTTTCCATCTGCGCGCTCCCTATAGTGAAAGTCTGGTGTGTTTTCTCCCAGTTATTGGCTCGTTTGTTTCATTGCCACTTTCTCTCGGTTTGTTTTGGCTCGGTTTGTGGCGGAGAGTTGCTGTGTCTGTTTGGGCTGTAGTTTTTTTTATTTCTGCAGACCTTCTCGATGTGCCCCCATTTTTAACAAGCTCGGCAGATGGCATCAAGGAATCTGCAGTCGGCTCGAGGATGGTTTCCTCCGCAGCCTGCCCATTCCTGCCAATTTCTTTTTTCATGCTCTTTTTTGTTGGCGTATAGGCGGTGCACCTCATCGTCTTCTTCTTCAGATTCTGACATCTCGTCAAAATCTTCATGGTGTGTAGTGGTTGGAATTTGTTTCTTCCCTTTTATTAAACACGTTTCGTCATTGCTCGTGTTCATCTGCTTCATTTTGACAGCCGATTTCTTAGTGGCTTCGGCGGCTGAAGCTTCAGCGATGGCTTCAGCTACGGTTATATTGGTTTTGTTAAGCAGTTTGCTTTGTAAGTTAGAGTCTCTTAAACCCAATACTATCCGATCTCGCATCACTTCGTCTAAGTTCAGGAACTCGCATGCTCCCCCCAGTTGTTGGAGGGCTGCCATGAAATCGGCAATAGTCTCGCCTTCTTTCTGATCTCTTCGGTAAAATTCATGTCTTATGATGAGGTTTGACACTACTGGTGCATAGTGGGCCTTCAGTATTCGTTGGAGTTCGGGCCAAGTCATTTGCTTCACGTCTTTGGGCTTCGCTAATGCCTTGTCCATTTTGAAAATCGTCGGCCCACAATGTGTCAAAAAGACAGCCCTCTTCCGCTGGTCTGAGATCTCTTCCATCTCGTTACTTTCCAAATACATTTGGAAACGGTCTACGTAAGATTCCCAATCCACTTCATTGGGATTGAAGGGTGCAGGCAGTGCGTAATTTCCAGCCATCGTCTTAGCCTGGTTTATCGCTGCGTGCACAGTCTCGCGTTTTAGGATGATCCCATCCTCGTCGCCAGTGTTCCATTTGAAAAAACGCGATGTAGACCGGGTTCCAACAACAAGTCTTTATTAGTTGATTTACAAGTGAAAATGGAACATTGGCTCAAGCCGCGGCAGCCCTTTTATAGGGGCTTGCCTGCCAGCTTGTAGCCAATGACATTAGTTTGGTTTTGCCTCCTTTTTAGCGGCTTCTAGGATTGGTTCCTAGTGAACCAATCCCTATAGTGGCTTACTTAGCCAATCAGAATGTGAGGTTAGGAGTCAACTATTTTAATACAGTACACATAAACCTGGCTTCATTCACTCATTCCAGATGCAGCTGTTGAGCTGGAAGGCTACATAGCTCACAGGCAGGACAGGAGTAGAGATTCTGGCAAGATCAAAGGGGGAGGTTTTATGTGAATAAAAGCTGGTGTATCAATACAAAGACTGTAGATAGCCACTGCTCCATGGATCTGGAGTATATGACTCTTAAATGTAGACCCATATATATTCCGTGGGAATTCAGCATGGTTTTGATTACTGCAGTCTATGTGCCACCTGATGCCAATACTACCATAGCTTTGGGATTCTTATGTAACTTTGTTAATAATCAGCAGAATAAGTATCCTGATGCTGTGCATATCATAGCGGGGTACTTTAATCAAGCTGATTTATAAGAAGTGCTCCCTAAATTTTATCAGCATGTGAAGTGTGCTTCTAGAGGAGCAAACATATTGGACAAAGAATATACCAACATTAAACATGACTATAAGGTTATACAATTACCACATTTGGGACAATCAGACCATATGTCACTGCTTTTAGCACCAGCGTATATCTCTCTTAGGAGATGGGCCCTATAGGCTCTGCCTATAATAAAGACAGTGAAATCTTGGCCAGAAGATGCTTCCCAACAACTTCAGGATTGTTTTAAGAACACAAATTGGGACATCTTTTACCACCCTGACCTAGAGGTTCACACTGAAACTGTTTTGTGCTATATCAAACATTGCACAAATACTGTCACTATGCATAAATCTATCTCAATCAGAAACTCTCGATGACCAAGGAAGTCCAGCGCTTCTTGCATGACAGGACCAAGGCCTTTAGATCCAGTGATGGGGCAAGATACAGTGTTGCCAGAGCTAAACTGAAGAAAGGTATTTGGAAGGCCAAGACTGAGTATAAGAAGATTGAGGATAATTTTTATTGCAATAACATGAGGCAGGCTTGGCGAGGAATTCAACAAATTACAAACTATCAACCAACAAATGTCATCCCTGCTGAGGGGAATGCTTCATTGGCAGAAGAACTGAATAATTTATTTGCTCACTTTGAAGTGGGGACATCAGAGACAGATAAAATACAACCACCATCCAATTGTAGCCCCCACCTCATGTGGAGGAATAGGAGCTGAGGAGCATTCTGGGGGCTATGAACCCTAGAAAGGCTTCCAGTCCTGATGGTATCTCTGGCCGAGTGCTTAAAGACTGTGCTGATCATTTGGCTGGAGTCTTTATCAGGATCTTCAATCGGTCTTTTGAATTCTGCTGTATAGTGCAGTGTTGATGTGGTGTCAGGGATTTTCGGTTCAGTGTGTGAAGGGTGAAAGATGTGTGCTTGTGTTTATTTTCATGGTAAAGGTCATGATGTGCACTGAAGATGGTGTTTGATTTTGTTGTATGAGGTGCATGACAATAAAAGTAAACTAAACTAGAAAAAGAAAATAACATAGATATAACTTTCCTCACTTAAATATCTTGAAGTTGTATCCCAATCCTCTGAAAATTGGTACAAATCTCTTTGTGAAAAGAACACCAGTATTAATATTGTGTTGTGGTGTTTTGTTTTTTGTTTTGTTTGAGATTTGTTTTTGCTTTATTTGAGATTTGGTTTGGTTTTATCTCCCACCCACCGCCACCTGAAATAGGCAGTAACATGCATGCTGCTATAAAACCGAAAGACATCTCCCAGATGTCATATGGCTTTCAGGTATGTGCATATAATTCAAAGCATTTAAATATAATCTAATCCAGATTCCCCCACCCCCCCCCCCGCAAAAAAACTCCTACTTCTCCAAGTATTTTGCTGCATTCCAAATGCAGCATTTCATTTAGAAACAGGGATAAGCCTCCTGAAATCTAGGAACTGCATAAACCAGTTTCACTTGTCCAGTGATGTGACTTGCTGTTATGTGACTTATTACTATTTTTTTTCCTGTTTATGGAAATCCAAATTCAGAATGATCTCTAACAATGAGGTTTCTCGTGTAAAAACTTCCTAGTCATGGAATATCAGGAGCTGGGTTATAATTGGGTAGCATGTGTTTGACACAACTGTCTAGGTAAATTTGGCAACCAATGTTGGTAGAATATAAACAGAAAAATTATTATGTTGGTAAATTTCCTCATAGTTGATATCACTTGTCCATCACATTGTAGAGCTTTTCAATGACATTCTGTAATGCCTTGCCATGTGTAATACTGGAGGTTTTAGTGTGTAAATCATTTCTTTTGTCCTGCAAGATTCTGAAACTCTCACACACATTATTTCGATAGCAGATTATTACCCACTCTCGTAACTATTCTTGGTCATAGAAATTCTGCCTCTTCTGAGGACAAATAGTCTCTGTTCCAATAGGGGTTCCACGCTTGATCAGATATGCCAACTGAAACCCCAAAACTGGGATCTTCATGTAATTTGCACTTTAAATGTTTTAACATTGAATAAAATAAAAGAAAGAGACCACATTTATGTTTCATAGATGGAAGAAGGAGAACAAAAGAAAGGGAAGGACTTTTCTAGGAGTCTTTCTTAAGAAGTGGGAAATTCAAAGACTCTGCTTCACTGGTGAGTTTTTATCGGCACAGAGAGTGGATCAAATTATTTTTATTTCATAAGATGAGGAAAGAGCAGAGAATATTGAGAAATGCCCTTTGTTTCCTATGCCAATCAATGATGGATTTTAACAGAGTGTCCTAATCTAGAACTGGAAAGTCTGTGACTTTCCACCCAACTACATTGATGGAATACTCTTTTTAGGCCTACTATTAGGCAGTAGCAAGTCATTTTTTAAATTTAATCCAAAGGACTCCTTTGGCCTGATGGGAATAAATGTCTTTGTTGTCTCTTCAGATTATGAAAATGAGGGAGAAGGATTAGATCTTGGACTTAATCTTGTTTTTGAGGTCCTGGGAGGAATCTCCCATTTCCAGATTGCCACAACAATATACTTCAATAAGAAAATTGTGAATAGGTTTGCAGAAGTAGCTCAGTAAACTTTTCAGCAATATAGGAAAGGGAAGAAGATAAGGTGTTGGGTTGTTGCTGTTGTTTTGGATCCAGGAAAGAACTCAGAGCTCTCCTGTAGCACAGATGTTCATCTGTAAAGAATACCTTTTTCCTACCTTCATAGCTCTAAACATACTACCTAAGGATAAATTATTCATGAAATATATTATATACACATGCAATCGCTCATCATAAACATTGAATTATTTTCATTCTCATCATTCATTTGCATGAGATCCATTCAATGCTATTTTCCCTGCATTGATATATAAGTTAAATTATTATGTAAAATAAAAGATGTATTATCTCACAAAGAAGGCAATTAATTCTTCACTGGGAGAAAAATTACTCTCCCTCTAATCAACAAAATACAGCATACTTCCCCCTCCCCATCTGAATGATAACTTTAAATCCAAGGATAAATGAAAGCAAAAGCTTATAGTTTTTCTCAAATTCATGCCTTTAGAACTTGCTTGACTATTACTACTAATCATTCTGAGAGTGTGTTAAGAACCATTTCTATTTAAAATTCAAGTCTACTTCAGATTACAGCAACTGAAACAAGGAAGAGAATTTTTCAATTCTCAGCAAGCAGGAGGAACCGGCTGCAGCCTCCTCCTCCTCAGCAGCAGCTCAGACATTGAGCTTGCGGAGAGAGAGAGAGAGAGAGAGACAGACAGACAGACAGACAGAGAGAGAGAGAGAGACAGAGAGAGACAGAGACAGAGAGAGCAAGAGAGAGAGAGAGAGAGAGAGAGAGAGAGAGAGAGAGAGAGAGAGA
>BLBF01000002.1:96756181-96786256 GCA_015471245.1 Laticauda colubrina
AGGCCAGGTGGCGCAGAGTGAGTGCCACCTTGAGCCCAGGTTCCAGGCTGGGCCGGAAGTTGGTGTTTGCCTTGGTCAACCTGGGTGTCAGGCACTGCACAACTTCGTCAAACATGGCTGGAGGCATCCTCGTGAAGTTCTGGAATGCACGAGGGTCTTCGTTCCTGAGCTCCACCATCAGCTTGTTGTACAGTCCGTTCTCTGCTCTTCTCCCGATCCATCTTTGGACCCAGATGCTTCTTGGCCGCCTCCTTTTCTTCCCATAGTAGAGTTCACAGAGCCTGTAGATAGATGGCTTCGCACTTTTTCAGAAGGATGGTGGCTGCCAAAAGGACTGTGTTGCGATCCACAGTGGACATGACTGGATGCTGTGGAAGAGCAAGAGTCAGATGAAGGCTGCAGAGGTCTGCACAGCTGGGCTGCTGGTCTGAAAGTGAGATGCAGGTGAGTTGCTCCCCCTTTTTATAGGCAGTATAGGTGTCCCTTTGCATCCTCTAGGCATCCTCTAGGCATCCTCTAGACATCCTTAATATCCGAGATAGGTCCCCTCTGTGAACGTTTTTTCCTTTTTAAATGCTTTGTTTCCATGCTTCATCCTCTAGGCATCCGTTCTGCATCTGTTCTGCATCCCTTCCACTTCCTCCCTGCGTCCGAGCAGATGCAAGTTGCGCGGATGCAGAACGGATGCCTAGCGGATATAGCGGATGCGTAACGGATGCAGAATGGATGCCTAGCAGATGCATAGCGGATGCAGAACAGACGAATTGGATACATTTTCCGCGCAAATGTTTTGAGCAGCTCAAAACTTTCTGAGCGGATGAAATGTCCATAAATGGATGCTGGACGAATAGAGAGGAAGCAATACGGAGGCAGTGAGTACAGAACGGATACATCACGTTAACCAACGGATGGCAAGTTTTTTTTTCTGTTTTACATCCTCTTTGCATCCGTTGGTGACATGGGCTTAACTCAACCCTGCAAAGAAAGATGACAACTGGTTTTTCTTGTTCTGTTTAATCAGATTCAATACCAGGAAACTACCTGGGCATATTCCTGCAGTTTTCTTAGCAAGGTTTTTCAGAAGTGGTTTGCCATTGCTTTCTTCCTAGAGCTTAGAGAGGATTACTGGGCCAAGGTCAACCAACAGATTCTGTTCCTAAGGTGCGACTAAAATGCAAAGTTTTCTGGTTTCTAGCCTGATGCCTTAACCTCTGCACCATACTTGTTAAAATGATGACTAGTTGAAAAAAAAAATTGAGTCAACAATTCAAATTCTCTAGTACAACAACCACCAATAATAATATACCACTTAGATGCTGCAGGACAGCTGATAAAATCTGGTGAATGAATGCAAGGTTAAAATGGAATAATTGGAAGTACGGTTGAAATTCAAAATATTCGAATATCGTGCAAAAGTTCATTTATTTCAGTAAAGCAACTTAAAAGATGAAGCTAATATATGAGATAGACTCATTACATGCAAAGCAAGATAGCTCAAGCCATGATGTGTCATAATTGTGATAATTATGGCTTACAGCTCATGAAAACCCCAAATCCACAATCTCAAAAAATTAGAATATTACACGCAATCAACAAAGCAAGGATTGTACATAGAACAATATCAGACCTCTGAAAAGTATCAGCATGCATATATACTCAGTACTTGGTTTGAGCCCCTTTTGCAGCAATTCCTGCCTCAGTGCAGTGTGGCATGGAAGCTGTCAGCCTGTGGCACTGCTGAGGTGTTATCGAAGACCAGTATGCTTCAATAGCGGCCTTCACCTCTTCTGCATTGTTCGGTCTCATGTCTCTCATCTTTCTCTTGGTAATGCCCCATAGATTCTCTATGGGGTTCAGGTCAGGCGAATTTGCTGGTCAATCGAGCACAATAATCCCACAGTCATTGGACCAAGTTTCAGTGCTTTTGTCAATGTGGGCACATGCCAAGTCCTGCTGGAAAAGGAAGTCAGCATCCCGATAAAGCTCATCTGTGGAAGGAAGCATGAAGTGCTCCAAAATCTCCTGGTAAAGGCTAGGTCACACTGGCCGACAGATGCAAAATGTATGTAAAAAGGACACAGCGGACAAGCAAATTTTCCATCCATTGTTATCCTCTCTCAAAAGTGCCCCAAATTTACATAAACAGAGCAGACAACAACGGAAAGGAACGGACGTGGGGAGGATGTAGTGGGGATGTAAAGCGGATGTTCGTAGGAAGCCTAGCGGATGGAAGCGGATGGAAGCGGATGATACATCCGCAGGGCTTCCGGGGTAGAACAGTGAAGTGGGCGCGTAGCGGAAGGAGTGGATGCATAGTGGATGACGCGGATGCATCACGGACACCTATAGGATGCATAGCGGATGCATAGATGATGAAAAGTGTTCACTGCGCATACAGGGAGGATGAATTGCGTAAGCTCCATGGATATCACCATTCAGAGGAAAGACCTGCTGCCAGAGACATCTTGAGAGAACACCATGGGGAAGAACAGGAAGCCTGTGCCTACTCCTGCCAGCCCTGGCAAGAAGGACAGAACTATCATTGTTAGGGATAACATTGTTCACCCTAACTGGTTTAGGTGAAATAATAACTATGAATCATAGTTAGTGTATGTTAGAGTGTATACAGCTTTAACTGTGAAATAGCAATTAAAGGAGTGGTTAAGAAAACAATATAAAAGTAGCAAGACTACGGCTTGCTCTCTCTCTCTCTCTGGCTTTGATGATCCCTGATTACTGCTGGGAATCAAGACTGCATTGCTCGAACGGGAGAGACAACAAAGGACTGATTTTTATGTGAACTGACATAGGATATTCTACATGGACTTTGCTAACTGAATATCCCTGAATGGACTGACTACATGGTAAATGATATTTGGACTGTTATTTGACTATGCCATTAACTTATAATGGAATAAACTATATTCTTGATAGCACAAGCGTATCTGTTATTTTTACTGTATGTTAATAAACATACAAGCTTGGCTCACTCATTTATCTGTGTGCCTATCTGACTAACGCTGCACATTCTGTTTAGCTTGTCTACCTAACCCTGGTTGGGGAACCCAGGCTTAACAATCATCCCACCCCCTGGTGCTGACTCTGAAGCTGCTGGTGATACTGCTGCTGCTGCTGGTGGTGGTGGTGCTCCTGGTGTTGCTGGTGCTTCTCCTGCTGGTGCTGCTGGTGCTGCTGCTGGTGGTGGTGCTTCTCCTGATGCTGCTGCTGCTTCTCCTGCTGCTGCTGCTGTGGTGGACCAACCCCAAGGCCCTCAAAGCCCTGCTGCTGAAGGCCCTGAAGCCCCTGAAAGAGGGAGGAAGAGGCAAGGCAAGGAAAAGGGGGAGAGGAAACTGTATTCCATTTCCGAAGACCATGAGGAGGAGGTACTGGGATGGCTGAGGGAGAACGAGTACCTGTGGAGGAAAGGCCACAGGCTGTATCGCGACACCAAGCGGAAACAGGCAGCGTGGAGTGAGAAGGTGGAGATCCTGGGCTACACTTCAGATGTCCTCCTGGGGTGGTGGAAGCATATGGACACCTGGTATGGCAAGCTGCACCTGAAGAAATCCAGGCAGGCCACTGTCAAGCTCACTGACCAGGAGACCTATGTCATGGCCAGGTGCAGCTTCCTGGAGGGTGAGATCCACCACAGAGGAGGAGCCCCTCTGTCAACCCTCTCCCTCATACAGATCACAGAGAGCCACTCCTCTTCCAGCCAGCTACAGTGTCCAGGCAGGTGTCTTTGGAGGGCCCTTTGACAGAGAACCCCCCGACAGCTGCACTCTCCATGCCAGAGGATGTGGAGGATCCCCTGTCTCAGATGGAGCAAGAAGAAGCAGCCACCAGAGACCAAGCCACACCCACATCCAGCTCCACCTCCACAGGAAGCAGGCAGAGAGGCAGACCGGAGAGACAGAGCCACACTGTCCTCTGGGAGATCAGGGACACAATAAAAGCCAGCACAGATCTCCTCTCCCAGCTGGTCCACTTCGACATACCATCCTCCAACCGCAAGCCCTTCATCACGTACGTGAGCCAGACCCGCATGGACATTCCCGAGGCCCAGTACCAGGTGATGAAGGAGAGGATCACAACTCTTCTGCACCACCCTCCAGGCCCAGCTGAACCTGCTCCTACCCACTCCAGGTCTGGTCCTCCACCCCAGGCGATGTCACAGCCCTTCCACGGATTTCAGCAGCCCCTCGCCTACCAAGCCTACCACTACCAGGACTTCCCACAGCAGAGGCAGCCCTTCCCAGTTCACACCCAGGTTCCTCGGATGCCACAGACACCACAGATGCCTCAGCTGACTCAGCTGCAGACCAGACAGCCCCACTACAATCTTCCTTCCTCCATCCCACAGCCAAGACCTTCCTCAGAACATCTGTCATCAGACTTGGGCCTCACATCTCAGGTACTTGAGGAAGGGCCTCTCTCTGAGAGCGTCCTGCACACACCATCTCCTGTTGTACTCTCGGGGCCAGGCACCCCAATGGTGCCTCAGACCAGCACTCCAGCAACAGTCACCTCCACAGTCCCTGGCCCCTTTACATCTGAGACCATGGACACGCCTCAGAGTGACTGAGAAGAGTGCCAGAGACTGAGTTGTTACCTGCACACTTTATCTTTGCTTAAGACACTTTACTTGGGTCATTTTGCTTTTTTAATAAAGTCATACAGTTTGTTATTAATAAAGGTTATCTTTGCTTCACACACTTGGTTCATTTTTTTTACTTAATAAAGTGTTGGGGAAAACTTTGAAAAAAGGGTTAAGTCTTCGCATGCTTGTGGGATTGGTAAGGATAGCTGTGGGATGGATAGCTGTGGGATTGGTAAGGATAGCTGTGGGACAAGGACAGTTGTGGGATGGGTAAGGATAGTTGTGGGACAGATAAACCTCCAGTGCAAGCATAGTGGGACTGTGTGGTCCACCCTCCCAGGTGCCACACCTATGGCCCTTTATTATCAATAACAATTTAATCATTCATCAACACATTTCAACATAAACACAACTCTTTATTAAATGCCCTGTTCATTGTAGGTCCACTCAACATACATGGCACAATGTCATCAGTGTGATGAGACAGGCTCAAGGAAGCATCCATTAAGCATCTACCATCCTGTTTTGCCACTCCACTGCTCCAGTTGGGGAGTTGCACCAGTGTTTCAGAAGATTGCGCTCCTTCTTCCCTTCACGTGAAGCTCTGTTGGGGCCTTGCACATCCACAGTGTCTATCAGGTTTTGCCCTTGCCTCCATTTACCAGGCTCCATGTCCCCATTGCCTTGTTGGGAGTCCACAAGCCTGTCCTGCAACACTGGGTAGTGGGTGCACATGAGATTGTGCAGGATGCAGCAAGCTTCCACAATGCTCTTCACAGTCCCTGGGTGATGCTGCATGGTGGTGAGAAGTACCTGGAACCCGTTGGCCAAGATGCCACCACCCATCTTGCCCTGGACAGCCTGTAGTTGAATATCCTCTCTTCATGGGTGAGGTATCTTGAAGTGTAGGGCTTCATGAGGTAGGTTCTGAGGGAGAAGGCGTCATCACCCACGATGAAGTAGGGCACATCTTGTGTGTCATTGGTTAGGGGGTCTGGATCTGGGAAACCCATGATGAGGTTGCATTCCAGCCCACCCTTGAGGTCAATGGTGTTGTATATCTGAGCATCTGAAGCTGACCCGTTGCCTGAAGCATCGATGTACATGAACTTGTAGTAAGCATCAACCATGGCAAAGAGGACGATGCTGAAGAAGCCCTTGTAGTTGAAATAATTGGACCCTGAGTTGGCTGGAGCTTTACAGGCCACGTGCTTCCCATCTATGGCTCCAATGGTGTGGGGAAAGTTCCACCTCTGATGCCACTGCTCTGCAACTTTCCTACAGCCTTCTTCAGTTGTGGGACACTGGAGAAGCTCCTCCATGTATTAATCGATGATGGCCTGCACCACTTCTTTGACCACAATGCTGATGGTGTTTTGTGGCACCTTCCAGGCATATTGCATGTTTCTGTACGTGGTCCCAGAGGCCAGGTGGCGCAGAGTCAATGCCACCTTCAGTCCAGGGTCCAGGCTGGGATGGAATGTGATGTTTGCCTTGTTCAACCTGGGTCCCAGACACTCCACGACTTCGTCAAACATGGCTGGTGGCATCCTCATGAAGTGCTGAAATGCACAAGGGTCTTCATTCCTCAGCTCCACCATCAGCTTGTCATAGAATCCAAACTCCACTCTTCTCTCAATCCATCTTCGGACCCAGACAGCTCTTGGACATCTCCTTCTCCTTGCGTAGAAAAGGTGAAACAGTCTGAAGAGGGCTTGGTTCTGGTGTTGAATGATGGTGGCTACCAAAAGGAGTGTGCGATGATCCATGATGGACATCAATGGATGATGTGGAAGAGGAAGACCAAGGCTGAAGAGGTCTGTACACCATGGCTGCTGGACTCATATTGAGATCCAGGTGATTTCCTCCCCCTTTTTATTGGAAATATCAGTTTTCCGCTCGGTGTCCTTCTACATACTCTAGACATACTGCAGACATCCTAAATATCCAAGATACATCCCAGATACAAATGTTTTGTCCGTTTTAATCCTTTATATATGAAATGCATCCACTTACATCCTTTCTATTTCCATGCTACTAATGCTGTGTGGACGTTCCGTGTATCTTTCGCTTCCTACCTCTTTCCGCTTTCCGCTGAAGTGGATGTGAGTTGCGCGGATGGCCAGAGGATGCCGAGAGGATACATTGGACGTGTAATGGATGACAACGGACATAGAACATTTGTTGCCAGTATGTGTCGTGGATGTAGATCATACGTGGCGGAAAGTTCATCCACTCAAAAAAGTTTTGTGCAGCTCAAAACCTTTTGAGCAGATGAAATAGCAGTAGATGGATGTTTTACGGATAGGCCATATGAAAGATGTACGCAGTGAGTACACAACGGATGCACCGCATTTTCCAATGGATAGGAAGCTTTTTTGTCCATTTTACATCCTCTTTGCATCTGCATGGTGCAGTGTGACATGGGCTTTAATGGCTGCGTTGACTCTGGACTTAATGAAGCACAGTGGACCAACACCAGCAGATGACATGGCTCCCCAAATCAACACAGATTGTGGAAACTTTACACTGGACTTCAAGCATCTTGCAGTATGTGCCTTTCAATTCTTCCTGCAGGCTCTGGGTCCTTGGTTTTCAAATGAGATGCAAAAGTCGCTCTCATCAGAAAAGAGGACTTTGGACCACTGAGCAATAGACCAGTTCTGTTTTTCTTTTGCCCAGGTGAGATGCTTCTGACATTGTTTGTTGTTCAGAAGTGGCTTGACAAGAGGAATATGACATTTGAAGCCCATGTCCAGGATCTGTCTGTGTGTGGTGGCTCTTGATGCACTGACTCCAGCCTCAGTCCACTCCTTGTAAAACTCCCCAACACTTTTGAATGGCCTTTTCCTGATAATCCTCTCCAGGCTGCGGTCATCCTTGTTGCTTGTGCACCTTTTTCTTCCACATTTTTCCCTTCCACATAACTTTCTATTAATGTGCTTTGATACAGCACTTTGGGAACATCCAACTTCTTTTACAATTACCTTTTGAGGCTTTTCCTACTTATGGAGGGTGTCAGGGATGGTTTTCTGCACAAGTGTCAGGTCAGAAGTCTTTCCCGTGATTGTGATTTCTACTGAACCAGACTGGGAGACCATGTAAAGGTTCAGGAACCCTTTGCAGGTGTTATGGCTTAATTAGCTGATTATAGTGGGACACTTTGATCCTAGAATATTGAACCTTTTCACAATATTCTAATTTTCTGAGATTGTGGATTTGGGGTTTTCATGAGCGGTAAACCACAATCATCACAAATATGACAAATCACAGCTTGCACTATCTTGCTTTTCATGTAATGAGTCTATTTCATACATTAGGTTTACTTTTTAAGTTGACTTACTGAAAAAAATGAACTTTTGCATGATATTCTAATTTTTCGAGTTTCACCTGTATAACCCTGCCTGCCTGCTTCTTTTTGTCCCTGGCTTCTATAAATTCCACTGCAGGACTGAGGAAAACTGTAATCTCATCTGCTTGAACACAACTGCAGCTTCATTTCACTTGGGAGACTATTTCCTAAGAATGTGTAATTCAGAGGCAGCTTCCCTTCACCCCTCTAACTGAATACATGGAGGCCAGGGAGGAGAAAGGAGTGGGACCACATGTGGAGCAGCTTTTTCTTACCATTTTCAATCCTTCTGGATGTTCATTGGAAGGCTTGACAGAGCAGCTGGGATTACAGAGCCAAGAAAAGAAAAGGAAAGGAAAGATTACAATTAGGCTGACTCACAATTCCTTTGACATAATTCCAAACATATTTATTGTCTTTGAAATGTAGTGGTGTTCTGGGCTATTTTAAAGTGTAGTCACCTTTTATGGATTAACTTGAAATTCTTTATGAAGCACATCTGAAGCTTAGAACATTTCCCTACAGTCTGCCAGCTGAATAGCAGCATATGGTCTTATCATACAAATATTAATTCTTCATTCATCACTGTACTAAGGGACTATAATATCAACATCTCAAAAGTTCATATATAAGCAAAATAATTCTGCCCCTCCTTTGGGATAAGGAGAAGTCTTGAACAAAAGCCACCCCATCCATCAGGATAGTTAAACTTAATCTTTTGGGGATCACTTGCCAAATCATCAAATAAGATTAAAAATTCAGCCCACATTGCACAAAGGACTTTCTGCTGTCTTATATACTGTATGCCTCTGTGTATATGTTTTAAATGTAGAAAGTGGTGGTAGTTCTGAGTGTAATTGGAATATATAAGAGAAGTTAGAGTTTTAGCATAAGCAAATTCATTCAGTTTTCCTACAAAACTAAATGAAGGGGAAATAGACTGTCCCCTCCACCATCTCACCAAATGCTATTGGAAACCTGCAAACATAACCCAAAGGAAGGTAGCTTCCATATCAACCTGCTAATTTTATAAAGAGGTGTCCTAATTTTTAAAAGCTGCTGATCAAACTGAAACATTAGTTTGAGGGAGCTGGAGAGATGGACCTCTGCCTGGAACTATACTAAGGCCTTGGCAATGGAAAATAGTGGCGTGTTTCTCCATAGTATTTTCCAATCAGAAAACAGAGGGACTCTGAATCAATGAGATACAACAGCAAATATGCAAATTATGATTTAAATTCTGTCATGTTAATCAAACATGGCAGAACGACATTATGTTGCTAGATGAAGCTGCATGTTTTTATTAGATAGTTAGATTTCATTGAGATACAGACAGATAAAATTGAAATAATGATAACAATGTTTTTCCTCCTTTTGAGAGAGATCAAAGACACCCCAACCTGCAGTTTATTTTATTTGGCATCTTAATCAGAAAACTGAATACTTACATGACTGAATCATTCTCTCAGTTCCATTAGTTTTACATCCATTAAAATTAGCAATTCATAACTCCAGCCAGACAAAATATCCAGAAAACTAGACAGAAGACTATAAACTTGACGTTGAAAAATTAACCAGAAGAATATATTAGAGAACAAAATCTGTGCATCGCTAAAGTTAATGTTGTGTCAAGAAGTTCCCATCTGGTACAGATTGAATATTTTATATTGCCAACTGGGTACCAAAGAGATCGGGAGAATGGCCTCTAAATGATCATTCCTATCTAAAACATCCCATTTGCCCCATTGCTTAATCGAAATGTAGCTTTCAAACTGTGTCCTGGGAAACCATGAAGTTCCTCAGTGAAAGGCATTACACTCTTCTTTTAATACACAGCTAAAAAGAGTATTTTAAATGTATCCACCAAAGACAGTGATGACCTTTTTGGATTTTATTGTTATCCAGTTGACACTGAATCTGTTCATTAGAAAATGTCCCTACATCCTCTTGTGATGTACAAAAGTAAAAAAAAAAGTTTGCTGTTTGTTATATTTATATACAATCCATCCAGGAAATCTAAACAACTTCATTCTTCAGTATGTTAGAACCTTATTTTTCCCAAAGATGCATCCTGGTAAAAGATTTATAGGATGATTTCTATAGGAGTGGAACTTTGATGGAATTAGTTGCTAAAAAGATTGACATTAGTATCACTTCCTTCTCCCTTTATCAAAATCAAATTGAAAATGGAATTCAAATATAGTTTTAATTTGAAGTTCAGGGAAGTATATTCTCATAATAATCTTGTTAAATTGGTAAGAGTGAAAGATGTATAGTGATTACTAACATTCCTTCTCCCATAACTGGAACATTGACTGGGAATTATAATCATAAGATTTCCATCTGAAGGACACCAAGGTGGAAAAGGATATTTTAACACCTGGATTAACAATTAAAGTAACAATAAAAATAATGGCAACATATACTATATCCCAACAATACATTCATTCGTAATGACACAAAATAAGAAAGAAGTTGGGGGAGGGGGAATCCCATCTCCCTACCTGAAAATATGGAATAATCACTGTCAAGTAAGAAACATTATGGGAAAACCAACTTTAAATACAAATCTGTAATGAATTATTCCACATAAAATGTTCTTACAAATACATATCCAAACACAATATCAATCCACTGGATGAGGGATCTCTGTTGTAAATATAATTTGCTTTTAAAGCCCATGTCACACTGAACCAACGGATGCAAAGAGGATGTAAAACGGAGAAAAAAACCTTGCCATCCATTGGTTAACGCGATGTATCCGTTCTGTACTCACTTCCTCCGTTTTGCTTCCTCTCTCTCCGTCCAGCATACGTTTATGGATGTTTCATCCGCTCCAAAAGTTTTGGGCTGCCTAAAACTTTTGCGCAGAAAATGTATCCAGTTTGTCCGTTCTGCATCCACTATGCATCCGCTACGCATCCGTTACGCATCCGCTACGCATCCGCTGTATCTGCTAGGCATCCATTGCGCATCCACGCAACTCCATCCACCCGGACATAAGGAGGAAGCGGAACGGACGCAGAACGGATGCAGAACGGATGCCTAGTGGATGCAGAACGGAAACAAAGCATTTAAAACGGAAAAAACGTTCGCAGAGGGGACCTATCTGAGATATTAAGGATGTCTAGAGGATGCCTAGAGGATGCCTAGAGGATGCCTAGAGGATGCCTAGTGGAAAACCTATACTGCCTATAAAAAGGGGGAGCAACTCGCCTGCATCGCACTTTCAGAACAGCAGCCCAGCGGTGCAGACCTCTGCAGCCTTCATCTGCCTCTTCCTCTTCCACAGCATCCAGTCATGTCCACCGTGGATTGTAACAAAGTCCTTTCGGCAGCCACCATCGTTCTGCAACAGTGCGAAGCCATCTGCAGGCTCTGTGAACACTACTGCGAGAAGAAAAGGACCCACCCAAAAAGAGTCTGGGTCTGAAGATGGTTCGCCAGAAGAGCAGAGTATGGACTGTACAACAAGCTGATGGTGGAGCTGAGGTGTGAAGACACTCGGGCATTCCAGAACTTCATGAGGATGCCTCCAGCCATGTTTGACGAAGTTGTGCAGCGGCTGACACCCAGGTTGACCAAGGCAAACACCAACTTCCGGCCCAGCCTGGAACCTGGGCTCAAGGTGAACCTCACTCTGCACCACCTGGCCTCAGGGACCTCCTACAGGAGCATGCAGAATGGCTGGAGGGTGCCATCCAACACCATCAGCATTGTGGTCAGAGAAGTGGTGCAGGCCATCATCGAGGAATACAAGGAGGAGCTCCTCCAGTACCCCTCCACTGAAGAAGGATGGAAAAAAGTTGCAGAGCAATGGTATCAGAAGTGGAACTTACCCCACACCGTTGGAGCCATAGATGGCAAGCACGTGGCCTGCAAATCTCCAGCCAACTCGGGGTCCACTTATTTCAACTCCAAGGGCTTCTTCAGCATCATCCTCTTTGCCATGGTCGATGCTGACTACAAGTTCATGTGCATCGATGCTTCAGGCAACGGCTCCTCTTCAGATGCCCAGGTATACAACACCACTCACCTCAAGGAGGGGCTGGAATGCAACCTCATGGTGGGCTTCCCAGATCCAGAACCCCTGCCCAATGACACACAAGATGTGCCCTACTTCATTGTGGGGGATGACGACTTCTCCCTCACAACCTACCTCATGAAGCCCTACACTTCCAGACTCCTCACTCGTGAAGAGAGGATCTTCAACTACAGGCTGTCCAGGGCAAGGCGGGTGGTGGAGAACGCCTTTGGCATCCTGGCCAACAGGTTCCAGGTACTTCTCACCACCATGCAGCATTGCCCAGAGACCGTGAGGAGGATCATGGAAGCTTGCTGCATCCTGCACAATCTCATGCGCACCCGCTACCCAGTCTTGCAGAACAGACTCATGGACCTCCAACAAGCCAATGGGGACATGGAGCCTGGGGAATGGAGGCAAGGGCGAAACCTGATCGACACTGAGGATGTGCAAGGCCCCAACAGAGCCTCAAATGAAGCGAAGAAGCAGCACAACCTCCTGAGACACTGGTGCAACTCCCCAGCTGGAGCAGTGGAGTGGCAAGACAGGATGGTAGATGCTAAATGGATGCTTCCTTCAGCCTGTCTCATCACACGGATGAGATTGGACCATGTATGTTTGGTTGGCCTACAATGAACAGGGCGTTTAATAAAGAGTTGTGTTTATGTTGACATGTGTGGATAATTATTACATTATTATTGATAATAAAGGGCCGTAGGTGTGGCACCTGGGAGGGTGGACCATACAGTCCCACTATGCTTGCACTGGAGGTTTATCTATCCCACTGCTATCCTAACCCATCCCACAGCTATTAACCATCCCACAGCTATTAACTATCCTAACCCATCCCAAAGCTATCCTTACCCATCCCACAAGCATGCAAAGGCTTAAACCATTTCTAAAAGTTTCCAGCAAGACTTTATTAAAAAAAAAAAAAAAAGAAATGAAGCAAGTGTATGAATCAAAGATAGACTTTATTAACAAGAAGCTATAAAACAAAAATGAGTCTCTGGCACTCCTCTTGGTCGCTCAGTCTCAGGGGTGAAGGGTCCAGGTGCTGTGGAGGTGGCTGGTGCTGGAGTGCTTTTCATCAGCTCCTCCAGAAGCAGAAGCAGCAGAAGCGCCAGCCCCAGAAGAGCGAGCCCGTGCTGCAGAAGCCCCAGCAGAACCAGAGTGAGGGCCAGGGGGCGGGATGGTAGCCCTGTCCCTCTTGCCAGGGCTGGCAGCAGATGGCTGAGGCTTGCTTTGCTTCTGCATGGTTGTGGGGTTGCTGGCTGGCAGGGAAGCTGGCAGGAACCAAGGCTGGCAGCAAGGCTGGCAGGAAGGCTGGCACCAAGGAAGGCAGGAAGGCTGGCAGGGAGGCTTGCAGGAAGGCTGGCAGGAAGGCTGGCAGGGAGGCAGGCACCAAGGCTGGCAGGAAGGCTGGCAGGAAGGCTGGCAGGAAGGCTGGCAGGCAGGCAGGCACCAAGGCTGGCAGGCAGACATGAACCAAGGCTGGCAGGAAGGCAGGCAGCAAGGCTGGCAGGCAGACCGGCTGGCAGCAAGGCTGGCAGGGAGGCTGGCAGCAAGGCTGGTAGCAAGGCTGGCAGCAAGGCTGGCAGCAAGACATGCAGGCAGGGCAGGCAAGGCAGTCGATGTGTCCGGCAGCAGGTCTTTCCTCTGAATGGCAACCTGCTTCCGAGCTGCTTCCATTATATCCACGAGGCTGATGCAATGCATCCTCCCCGCATGCTCAGTTAACGCCAGGCATCCATTAGGCTTCCGCTGTGCATCCGCTTCATCCGTTCGGCGTCTGCTCTGCATCCGCTCTTTCTGTTCCACGTCCGCTTCACTGAGGCCCCCCAGAAGCCCTGCGGATGTGCCACCCACTCCCATCTGCTCCCATCTGCTTCTATCCACTAGGCTTCCATTCCGCATCCACTTTTCATCCGCCCTGCATCCTCCCCCATCCATGTTATCCACTCTGGTTATGCAAATTTTCGCCCCTTTTGAGAGCGGATAACAACAGATGGAACATTTTGCTCGTCCGCTGTGTCCTTTTTGCATCCATTGGCCAGTGTGACATGGGCTTAAATACTTGTCTCCTCCAAATTAGTAAATATTTTCTCATTTATTTGTTTTATTTGTGGAAGATAAGCCACTAAACATGTTTTCAAGAGTTAAAACATGTTTCCCCTTTCATTAAAAAGTGAAATCAATATTTTTTTGTTCATTGCTATAAAATAATACTTTATTTGCGGTCACAGACCAAAACACAAGTACAACAAAAGAAGAACATGGAAAAATTAATCATGAACAATTGGTCACCAAAAACTTGACTAAAGGGAATTACAGCGTTCTCCTCTGATGGTTACAGCTCTTTAAAAAAAAATTGGAAACCAAAGAAGTGATTGATATATGAGGAGCCATTCCCTAGACCAGTGGTTCCCAACTTTTTTTTGCCCTGCACCCCGAAAGAAATTTTACTGGAACCTTGCACCCCCTGAAATATATGGTAAATATTTGGTAGGACTGAATTATTTAATTATTAAATATATGGTAGGATTGAATCTTTTCAGCTATGTATATGACGGCCACTAAATAATGATACTTAACTCTAAAATGAAAACAAAGTTAGTCCATTGCAAAAGAAAATAAAAATGCCAGCATATAGCCAATATCCTATTATTTACCTGGACTTTTCTCGCACCCCCTGGAATATCATCTCGCAACACCTAGGGGGTGCGAGCACTCCGGGTTGAGAACCCCTGCCCTAGACAATATAAGAACAAATTACTAACATTGGGTCTAGAAGGGTCTGTTTCAAGGAGAGACATTAACTTAGATCTGCCTGCATTACACCTGCATTACACGTTTACATATAAAACGACATGCTCCGCAGTTTCAACCTCAGCTCTGTCACAGGGGCATAGACACTTGTAAATCAGGAGCCTCTTAAATCACCCATCCAGAAGTGCTGAGGGCAGAACAATAAAGCGAGCTAGGGAGAAACTTGGGAACTTGTATACTTGGGAATGGTGAGAGTGTAAAAATAGGAAGCCATCCTCAGTCTGTAATTATTAAATTGGCTGAATATCAGAAGGGAGAAAGTTTTGTTAGCTCTGGCTCATAGATATTGCAAGTCCACAAGCTGTTGGACTACTCTAAATTGGGCATCTTTAAGGCCATAATCTCCCAGGACATCCCCTGTAAAACCTCACAGGTATAATTTCTTCATCAGCTCCCTCTCCAAATGAGAAATATGAGAGTCAGCAAATGCCAGGGAGAGGTAGCTACCAGGAACTGCCAGAAAAAGCACCCGAAACCACCATTTAAAGGTGTTAATCCACACCATACATTCAACTGATTGAGTGCCCAGTTCCAACTACATTGGAGCAAAACCAACACAAGGAGGAAGACCCTGAAATTTTATAAATTATTCACCCTGGGTTCTTTCAATACAATCCTTGAAGCCCCATATCCATATGAGAATTCTGTAAAGAGTTTGAGCCAAAGTTTTGGCTTTGCAAATATGCAGAGCAGAAGGAATAAACTGGCCTCCTTGGGTATAAAAAAATCTTATAATCTGCTGGTGACTACAGGAGGCCGAGTTCAGCACCTGGGTTAGATGTCTAGTCCAAGCACTGGTGTTCTGAAATTGAATACCTAAATACTTAAAATGGAAAACCTGCTTAACAGCATTACCATTGATAGGCCAGTTATGAAGTTATACAATTTCTGGGCTGTAGAGAACACCAGTACTTTGGATTTATCATAATTAATAGACAAGTGGTTCTCAGCACAGTACGACCCAAATGCAGAAAGTAATCTTTTCAGACCTGGCCTTGACAATGAAAGGAGGGACACATCGTCAGCATAAAAGAGAAGGGGATCTTCATAATTGACAACTTTGGGGCATGAGACTCAATACATCAATGTGAAAGGTCAAGTCAGGTAAGAATAAATTAAACAAAAGAGGAGCCAGAACACAATCCTGCCTTATTCCGTTCTTAATCAGGATGGGATTTGAAAGTTCTCTCTGCAGACTACACCTCACCTGATTAGAGGTCTGGTTGTACAAGGATCTAATTAGGAACAGAAGACATCTATTGATAGAACTTTTGAGCAGTTTTGACCACAACAGTCCCCTAGGGACTGACTCAAATGCTGACTTTAGGTCGATAAAAGTAGTAAAAAGTTTGCCACCTGGTATGGTAATATATTTATCGATCAGGTGTGCTAAGACAAAGCAGTGGTCCAGTGTGGCACAGCCTGCTTTAAACCCAATCTGTTCAGCACCAATAATATTGGACTCCTCAACCCAGGTCTCCATTGGAGATATTTAGCATACAGTTTACCAATGACGGAGAGCAGGCTTATGGGGCAATTGACGGATGGATTGTTCCTATTTCCTCATTTAAAAACTAGAACAATAATTGCTAAGCTCCAGGAGGCAGAGATCCTGCTAGAGGTATTGATATGTGTGAAGAGTCTTGCTAAGAGAGGAATCCACCACTCAGGACTGGATTTTAGCAAACCAGGGGGTATAGCATCAGGGCCAGGGGCTTTGCCTGACTTGAGTTTGGAGATAAGCTCGGTAATCTCAGCATGAGTCATGGGTTGCTAGTCAGGAACTGCAGGAGGCAGCTGTGGCCCAAGCACGGTCAAACTTGTTGATGCCTGGAAAATTGCCAAGAAATGGTTTTCCCAAGCTCTGTTGGAAATACAGCAGAGAGGGAGCTCTTGATGACCCACAGCAAGGAGCTGGCAACAATTTGCCAAAATAATCGAGCGTTCTTCTGCTGGATGGAGAGGAGAAGTAGATCCCACTTCTCTCTCTCTTTAGCTTTCTTTTTCTTAGCAATTAGTCCTTTATACTCCCGCTTCAAGCAATAGTAGTCCTCTGGTGGGCATTTTTCCCCTCGATTATGATAGAGCAGGTAAACTCAATTAATCTGGTTCTTGAGCATCAGATACTCTTTGTCAAACCAAGAATTACTTCCAAGAATGACATGGACCACTCAGCCTATGGATGGCTCCTAGATCCCTTTGAACACTATTAATTAGTGATTCAAAGGCTGAGATTGGCCCTGGGCCACTACTTGTTAGGGCCTGATTGTATAGGCTAAGACACTCTGGAGATGATAAAAAGGAGTGGAACTTTCTTTCAGTATTAGAACCATTTGATCTTCCTTGTATATGAGGCCACATAGGGATCTAATATCTGGGGACTCCTAGGGAGATGTATATTTGAGGAAAGCCGGATGATTGTAACCAGGGGGTAATGGTTGCTCTCCATAAGGCAGTCCACATAAAAAGCATGGACTGCCTTTCTAAGAAGCTGGAATACCAGCACAAAATCAATAACACTACTTCCACATGAGGAACTAAAAGTAAGCTCACCAACTAGATCACCGAGGGTACTCCCATTAAGAATTATCTTTTTGTGTTGGGCTGCTAAAAGGGCGAACTGAATGCCAGAAAAAAATGTTAATTCATCTTTAGAATGTCTGGCTGAAATCAGATGTTCTATGGCCCAGAGGGTTTCTTGGGAGTAGAGTGCCTCAATTGATGGAGGAACTTGGACTCCCAATCAGGCATTAAAGTTGCCCCCTATAAGCATGTACAGTGCTGGGAATTTAGTTTCCATACAAGTAATGTAATTCTCCAGCACGCTCCATTGAGCCTTGGTATCAGCATGTCTCATCGTCAGGGGAAGATAAACATTGAACACTAACAATTTGTTGCATCATCTCTTAATTAGGAGTACCATAGCTAAAGAGCCATAGGGGGTCAGCTCCACTGTCTCCACTTTCAAAGCAGTAGAGACCAAGCAAGCTTGACCACCCTTAGGCCTTCCTGTCATAGATTGTCTGGTGGCAGCCAAAGAAATGACCATAAACCCTGTAAGGGATATCTTATCGCATGCCCAGGTCTCCTGAAGCAGGACCACATCAAATGAGTGAATATAGTTGGCAAATTCTGCAGGAGAGGGGTATTTGCCAGATTTAATAGTCATTCTGTGTGATTAATGTTTCCCAGAGTGCCCTTCATATCCAAAAAGATACACCTGTTGTTAAGTGGCAGGGTCATCCTCTTAGGAGGCGATGGCAGGGAAGGATGGAGGTGAGCTGAGGTGAGGTGAGCCTTGTTCATGGGGCTGTAGGGCTCTAAGCACACTCCAGTTCGTACTTGTGGCATTAATTAGTTGCTTTGCTGGCAAGTATTCAGAAGCATCAACAGACATAGTTTGAACTAGCCCTGGATCTTCAAATTTAAGAAATAGACATTCTGGAGAGAGAGCCAAGGGAGCTTCCATTGGTAAATCAATATAGACTCCCTGGAGTCCAAGGGAATCCTTATCAGGTAGTGAAAGACTCCAGAGCTTGGATTTAACTGCATCCAGACGCTTTATGATTTGGCCTCTTTCTGGTTGTGGAAGTGCACAAAAGGAGTTGAAGAGCTGTGTCTTCTCCTGGTTCCATAAATAGATGGAATCCCAAAGGCACTGACCTGGGGCTTATTTACTAAGGAACCATGGGTGCCCTGGGCTGGTGTCGCTTCCTTTGGGACATTTCTTCTCAGCTGATCAAGTCAAAGGAAGCTTCCTAGTGAGATGTCACTCGCTGTAGGGGGCTGATTTGACCGGTTGTAGGAGGAACAGTCAGGCTACCATCTGAGAGGACGCCAACTGGAAGTTTTGCAGGAATAGGTGTATAATTGATGTAGTATCCGAGATGGCATTCAAAGTTGGCACATTAATATGTGCTGCTGAGGATCTTTTGGGGGATCTTCTGCCACTCACAAATTGTCAATTACTCACGAGTGGCTTTATCGACATATCTTTGAAGACTCTTCTTGGCAGAATGCCGAAGTATCTTAACAGGGATCCTCTTCTGAAAAATAGTTTTGAGGTGTTAGAGTTGTCAAAAATGAGTAGCACTCTAGTGCAGTGTTCAGGAGAAGGTAAAAGTTTAACATTCTTCAAATCATCAGCTTTTAGCCCCAATAACTAATATATGGCCCCTCGCCAGCTGTGTTGAACCCCAGTGAGATAAGTTGCCATTAATAGGATTAATGATGAGGGCTACCTATTTGACTGTAAGACCAGATGACAGTTTGCATCAAAAGATGTAAAGTTTGAACTATTGGTAAGATTACGTTGGCCAGTGCTTTTGCTGAGGCTTGGCAGGGAGAACCCTGCCGCCACATCAGACTGCCGAGCGGTCAGCCCAGGGTACCCATTGGTAGTCCAGGAAATTAAGTAGTTTAAAGTACTTATTATTTGATCAAGCTGGAGCTGAATGGTCGCTGTAGTTTCTACAACTAAGAAACATTGCTGAGCCAAAAGTTCTGTAAGGGTGGGCTCATTTAAGGATTGATTGGGGGCCGTAGTTTTAGATAAGCCTTTGTTCTCAACTCGGGGGGTGATGCCCTCAACTGTTGGAAGATCACGACAACTGGCAGCAGCCAAACAAAAGGGAGCAGGAGCTTTCAAACTGAGAGGCCAATCTTGGATTGCTTCAGAGAAGGTTGAGGAACTGGGTCAGTGAGAGATCTGCTCCTTTTCCTTGTCTTCATTATATTAAATAGCACAATAAAGGAGGAGCTGTATAATATAACATAGAGTCTAGTCACTGAAACAAGTCCTTAATCCAGAGGAAAAAGAATTGGGAGTGGAGAAGAAATGAGTCCTAATTCAAACAGTGGCAGAGCTCCTCACAAGTATACCAAGGATTCTGCCTTCCCGACAGAGCAGGAACATGAGTGAATAAAAATGATAAAATAATAAAAATAGTGGATAAAAATAGAAAAAAATAGATACGAGGCATTGCTAGATTTCCAGATGAAGGAGTAAGATGTGTAGAACAATAACAACAAAGAAGCAGTAGCAAGGCCCTCCTATAGCTGAGGCCCAGCACGGGCTTTTTTTTTTTTTTTTTTAATAAATTCTGCTAAACCATAGCTGAAAAATAACTAACAGTGGATTAGTAATCACACTGCAAAAATTTCAAAAATGTGAAGGGTTTAAAAATAAATAAATATTTGAAGACTAAGATATGATACAAAAATAGCCTTAAAAGCAGGTAATAATTAGAATAGGCTAACTTAATCTTAGTTAAGCAGAGAGCCTACTTGCCTGCTGCTCTCCAGGGAAGCTTCCTTCCAGGTCGTGCCTCTTGAATTCTGCATGTAAGAATCTCTTTCCTTTTCTCTCCTGAAAAAGTTTGAAAGTGGTCAAAGAAGGTACTTTGCAGTTTATTTGCAGTGGCAACTTGATATTTGTGTTGGTTGGTTTGACTAAACGGTTGCTTGAACTACAGCCAAGGATGAATCAGCAAAGGAAGAAAAAGACCAAGAGTGCCGAGGAAGACAGGCTCCAAATAATCAGCCTGTTTCAGCAGACAAGAGCTTGAGTTTTTTCAGCTCCAAGATGTTTATTCTCCTCTCTGCTATAAAAGCTACAAAAAACATGGTAAAATGTGGATCTAAAGCCCATGTCACACTGCACCAACGGAAGGCATCCGTCGTCATCCATTACGCGTCCGCTACATCCGCTAGGCATCCGTTGCATATCCGCGCAACTCAAATCTGCTCCAGCGGAAAGCAGACACAGGGAGGAAGCGAAACGGACGCGGAAAAGACATGCAGCGTTAGTACCACGGACGGAGAAAGGATGAAAGCGGATGCAGCTCACAAAGAAAGCATTTATAACGGAAAAAGCGTTCACAGAGGGGACCTATCTCGGATATTAAGGATGTATAGAGGATGCCTAGAGGATGCAAAAGGACACCTAGTGGAAAAACTATATTTCCTATAAAAAAGGGGAGGAACTCACCTAGATTTCACTTTCAGTCCAGCAGCCCTGAGGTGCAGACCTCTGCAGCCTTCATCTGGCTATTGCTCTTCCACAGCATCCATTGATGTCCACCATAGATCATAACACACCTTTTGGTAGCCACCATCATTCTGCAACAGTGCAAAGCCATCTACAGGCTCTTTCAACTGTTCTACGGGAAGAAAAGGAGGCTGCCAAGAAGCGTCTGGGTCTGAAGATGGATCAGGAGAAGAGCAGAGTATGGACTGTACAACAAGCTAATGGTGGAGCTGAGGAACGAAGACCCTCGTGCATTCCAGAACTTCATGAGGATGCCTCCAGCCATGTTTGATGAAGTTGTGGAGCAGCTGAAACCAGGTTGACCAAGAAGAGCACCAATTTCCGGCCCAGCCTGGACCCTGGGCTGAAGGTGGCACTGACTCTGTGCCACCTGGCCTCAGGGACCACCTACAGGAGCATGCAGTACGGCTGGAGGGTGCCACACAACACTATCAGCATTGTGGTCAGAGAAGTGGTGCAGGCCATCATCGAAGAATACCTGGAGGAGCTCCTCCAGTGCCCCTCCACTGAAGAAGGCTGGAAGAAAGTTGCAGAGCAGTGGAATCAGAAGTGGAACTACCCCCACACCGTTAGAGCCATAGATGGCAAGCACGTGGCCTGCAAAGCTCCAGCCAAGTCGGGGTCAACTTATTTCAACTACAAGGGCTTTTTCAGCATCGTCCTCTTCGCCATGGTCGATGCTGATTACAAGTTCATGTACATCGATGCTTCAGGCAACGGGTCAGCTTCAGATGCCCAGGTATACAACACCAGCGACCTCAAGGAGGGGCTGGAATGCAACCTCATCATGGGCTTCCCAGATCCAGACCCCCTGCCCAACGACACACAAGATGTGCCCTATTTCATCGTGGGGGATGACGCCTTCTCCCTCAGAACCTACCTCATGAAGCCCTACACTTCCAGACTCCTCACCTGTGAAGAGAGGATCTTCAACTACAGGCTGTCCAGGGCAAGGCAGGTGGTGGAGAACGCCTTTGGCATCCTGGCCAACAGGTTCCAGGTACTTCTCACCACCATGCAGCATCACCCTCAGACCTTGAGGAGGATCGTGGAAGCTTGCTGCATCCTGCACAATCTCATGCGCCCCCGCTACCCAGTCTTGCAGAACAGGCTTGTGGACCTCCAACAAGGCAATGGGAACATGGAGCCTGGGGAATAGAGGCAAGGTCGAAACCTGATAAACACTGTATGACAAGCTGATGGTGGAGCTGAGGAACGAAGACACTCGTGCATTCCAGAACTTCATGAGGATGCAGCCAGTCATGTTTGACAAAGTTGTGGAGCAACTGAGATCAAGGTTGACCAAGGCGAACACCAACTTCTGTCCCAGCCTGGACCCTGGGCTGAAGGTGGCACTGACTCTGCACTACCTGACCTCCGGGACCACATACAGAAATATGCAGTACACCTGGAGGGTACCACACAACATCATCAGCATTGTGGTCAGAGAAGTGGTGCAGGCCATCATCAAAGAATATGTGGAGGAGCTCCTCCAGTGTTCCACCACTGAAGAAGGCTGGAGGAAAGTTGTAGAACAGTGGTGTCAGAGATGGAACTTCCCCCACACCGTTGGAGCCATAGATGGGAATAAGCACATGGCCTGCAAAGCTCCAGTCAAGTCAGGGTCCACTTATTTCAACTACAAGGGCTTCTTCAGTATCATCCTCTTCGCCATGGTCGATGCTGACTACAAGTTCATGTACATAGATATTTCAGGTAATGGGTCAGCTTCAGATGCCCAGGTATACAACGCCAGTGACCTCAAGGAGGGGCTGGAACGCAACCTCATCATGGGCTTCCCAGATCCAGACCCCCTACCCAACGACACAAAAGATGTGCCCTACTTCATCGTGGGTGATGACGCCTTTTCCCTCAGAACCTACCTCATGAAGCCCTACACTTCCAGATACCTCACCCGTGAAGAGAGGATCTTCAACTACAGGCTGTCCAGGGCAAGGTGGGTGGTGGAGAACGCCTTTGGCATCCTGGCCAACAGGTTCCAAGTACTTTTCATCATCATGCAGCATCGCCCACAGACTGTGAGGAGCATTGTGGAAGCTTGCTGCATCCTGCACAATCTCATGCGCACCCGCTACCCAGTGTTGCAGAACAGGCTTGTGGACCTCCAACAGGGCAATGGGGACATGGAGCCTGGTGAATGGAGGCAAGGACTAAACCTGTTAGACACTGTGGATGTGCCAGGCCCCAACAGAGCTTCACGTCAAGGGAAGAAGCAGCAAAACCTCCTGAAACACTGGTGCAACTCCCCAGCTGGAGAAGTGGAGTGGCAAGACAGGATGGTAGATGCTTAATGGATGCTTCCTTGAGCCTGTCTCATTACACTGATGAGATTGGGCCATGTATGTTGAGTGGCCCTACAATGAATAGGTCATTAGTAAAGAGTTTTGTTTATTTTGAAATGTGTTGATCAATGGTTAAATTCTTATTGATAATAAAGGGCCATAGGTGTAGCACCTGGGAGGGTGGACCATACAGTCCCACTATGCTTGCACTGGAGGCTTATCGATCCCACAGCTATTACCCATCCCACAGGTATCCCTGCCCATCCCACAAGCATGCAAAGGCTTAACCATTTTCTAAAAGTTTTCACCAACACTTTATTAAGTAAAAGAAATGACCCAAGTGTGTGAAGCAAAGATAACCTTTATTAATAACAGTTAAGTAAAGTGTAGGACTTTATTTTAAAAGCAAAAGGAACCAGAAAAGTGTCCCAAGCAAAGATAAAGTCAACAGGGAACAACTCAGTCTCTGGCAATGTTCTCAGTCACTCTGAGGCATGTCCATGGTCTCAGGTGTAAAGGGTCCAGGGACTGTGTAGGTGGCAGTGGCTGGATTGCTGGTCTGAGGCGCCATTGGGGTGCCTGGCCCCGAGAGTAAAACAGGAGATGATGTGTTCAGGAAGCTCTCAGAAAGCTGGCTCAGCCCAGTGAGATTGAGAGGCCCTTCATCCAGGACCTGGGATGTCAGGCACAGAACCGATGAAAGATGTTCTGAGGCCGGGCTTGGCTGTGGAGTGGAGGAAGGAGTGTAGTGGGGATGTCTGGTGTGCAGCTGGGCCAGGTGAGGCATCCGTGGCATGCAAGGAAACATCTGTGGTGTCGGTTACATCGGTGGCATCAGTGGCATCTGTGGTATTGGTGGCATCTGTGGTATTTGTGGCATCGGTGACATCGGTGGCATCAGTGGTATCAGTGGCATCTGTGGCATCTGTGGCGTCTGTGGCATTGGTGGTGTCGGTGGCACCTGTGGTGTGCGAGTGACCTGTGCCTGGACTGGGAAGGGCTGCCTGTGCTGCTGGAACTCCTGGTAGCCATAGCCTTGGCAGGAGAGGGGCTGTTGAAAGCCTTGGAAGGGCTGTGACATTGCCTGGGGTGGAGGAGCAGACCTGGAGTGGGTGGGAGCAGGTTCAGCTGGGCCTGGTGGGTGGTGAAGCAGTGCCGTGATCCTCTCCTTCATCACCTGGTACTGGGCCTCAGGCATGTCCATGAGGGTCTGGGTCACGTAGGTGAGGAAGGGCTTGTGGTTTGAGGATGGAATCTCGAAATAT
The DNA here is from genome assembly GCA_015471245.1 of Laticauda colubrina. NCBI lineage: Eukaryota > Metazoa > Chordata > Lepidosauria > Squamata > Elapidae > Laticauda > Laticauda colubrina. Next base: position 96,780,604 of record BLBF01000002.1, read on the forward strand.
ACCAGCTGAGAGAGGTGATCTGTGCTGTCTTGATGGTGTCCCTGATCTCCAGCAGGACAGTGTGGCTCTGTCCCTCCGGTCTGCCTTTCTGCCTGATTTCTGTGGAGTGGAGCTGGGGGTGGGGGTGGGTTGGTCCCTGGTGATCGCTGCTTCTTCTTGCTCCATGTGTGTGAGAGAATCCTCCACGTCCTCCGGCATAGGTTGTGCAGCTGTCGGGGAGGTCTCTGTCACGGGGTGCTCTGTGGACATCTGCCCAGACACAGTCACTGTCTCCTGGCCAGAAGAGGACTGGCTGTCTGTGGGCTACCTGAGAGTAAAGGTAGACAGAGGGGCTGCTCCTCGGTGGCGGACCTCACCTTCCAGGAAGCTGCAATTTGCCATGATGTAGCTCTCCCAGTCAGTGAGCTTGACCGCGGCCTGGCCAGACTTCTTCAGGTGCAGTTTGCTGTACTAGGTGTGCATATGCTTCCACCACCCGAGGAGGACATCAGCAGTGTAGCCCAGGCTCTGTGCCTTCTGTCTCCAAACCACCTGCTTCTGCTTGGTGTCTCTATACAGCCTGTGGCCCTTCCTCCACATGTACTCGTTCTCCCTCAGCCACTCCAGCACCTCCTCCTCATGCTCCTCTGCGATGGAGTACTGCTTCCTCTCTCACTTCTCCTTGCTTTGCCTCTTCCTCCCTCTGGCAGGGCCTTCATCATCAGGGCTTCCAGGGCTTTGGGGCTGGTCCACCACAGCAGCAGCAGGAGAAGCAGCAGGAGAATCAGCACCAGCACCAGCAGCAGCAGGAGTAGCACCAGCAGCAGAAGTAGCAGCAGCAGCAGAGTCAGCTCCAGGGGGTGGGATGGTGGATCTATCCCTCTTGCCAGGGCTGGCAGAAAATGGCACAGGCTTCCTCTTCTTCCCCATGGTGTTCTCTCAAAGATGTGTCTGGCAGCAAGCAGGTCTTTCCTCTGTATGCTGGCCTCATGCGAGCTGACTCCTTTTATATCCGTGGGGCTGATGCAATCCATCCTCCTCACATGTGCAGTTAATGCTCTGCATCCGTTCTGCATCCGTTCTGCATCCGCTCTGCATCCACTACACATCCGCTAGGTGTCCGCGTCATCCGCTATGCATCCGCTCTGCATCCGCTCTACATCCACTTCATCCACTACGCATCCACTCTTTCCGCTACACATCTGCTTTGCTATGCTCCCCTGGAAGCCCTGCAGACGTACCATCCGCTTTCATCCGCTTTCATCCGCTAGGCTTCCATTGAGCATCCATTTTACATCCGCGATATGTCCTCCCCCCGTCCGTTCTTTTCCATTCTGTTAATGCAAATTTTTGCCCCTTTTGAGAGCAGATAAGAACAGATGGAGCCACCCCCGGATTTTTGGCCATCTGCTGTGTCCTTTTACATACGTTTTGCATCCATTGGGCGATGTGACCTAGCCTTAAATCTTCTGGCACAAAGTCATTTGGAGTGATGAGACCAAAATTGAACTTTTTGGCTACAACCATAACTGCTACATTTGGAGAGGAGTCAACAAGGCCTATGATGAACACCATTCCTACTGTGAAACACGGAGGTGGATTGCTGATGGTTTGGGGATGTGTGAGCTACAACGGCAGAGGAAATTTGGTTAGAACTGATGGCAAGATGAATGCAGTATGTTATCAAAAGATACTGGAGGAAAATTTGTATTCCTCAACCCAGAATCTGCACATGAGACATACTTGGACATTCCAACATGACAGTGATCCTCAACACAATGCCAAGTCAACCTGTCATTGGCTACAGCAGAATAAAGTGAAGGTTCTGTAGTGGCCATCTCAGTCTCCTGACCTCAGTATCATTGAGCCACTCTGGGGTGATCTTAAACGTGCAGTTCATACAAGACAGCCCAAGAATTTACAGGAATTGGAGGCTTTTTGCCAGAAAGAATGGGCACCTTTACCATCTGAGAAGACAAAGAGCCTCATCCATACATACCACAAAGGACTTCAATCTGTCATTGATGTTCAAGGGGGAAATACACTCTATTAAGAACTGGGGTGTAAACTTTTGATCAGGGTCTTTTGAGTAGTTTCTGTTGTCATTATGGTATAAAAAGAGTAAACACAGTTGACTGATAATAAATGACCTCAGCCATACACTAACCATAAGTGAAAGAAAAGTTTTTGTGTTATCATTCATATTCTCTAAAAAATGGCCAAGAAATCATAAATTCTTCCAGGGTATGTAAACTTATGAGCACAACTGTAAAAGGAAGAAGAAAAGAAAGAACATTGAGACAAAGTGACAGGAAATGTTGTGACACTTGAAATACTCCAGGAGAATATGGATAAAATATTTGAAGAATATGAATAAAAATTAGCAGCTACAATATCAGCAATGATGTCTGCCTCTATGAATAGACTATACCCAAAGTATATTTTAAAAAGAAATGGCAGATGTTATAACAAATGTGAAGAAATGTGACTGGAGAAGATTTTGAGATGAAAAAGTGAAAATCTGAAGAGAGATCAAATCCTATGACAACATCTCAATGGATTAAAGATCAAAATTTCTGTAAGCAAAAGGAAAGGGTACAAAGTTAGAAAGATAGATAGAATTCTTTATGGGTCAAGTGTGATTGGACATATATGTGTTCCATATAACTTGGAAGGTTCCAAGAAGTCTCTTCTGACTGGCCAGGAAGGCCAGTAAAGGATTGGTTCATTAGGAACCAATCCTAGGAGCTACTCAAAGGCGGCAAAGTTAAAAGACTGTCATTGGCTACAAGCCGGCAGGCAAGCCTTTAAAAAAAGGGCTGCCGCGGCTTGAGCCAATGTTCCGTTACTGTTGGCTGTTAACGAATAAAGAGTTATTTGTTGGAACCCGGTCTACCGCGCATCTTTTCTGGACGGAACACTGGCGGTGAAGGTGGGATCATCCTAAAAGTGGAGACCGAGCACACGGTGAGAAAACAACTACGCTAGACGAAATGGCTGGTAGCAATGTGCCACCTGCACCTTTCAACCCCAATGAAGAAGATTGGGAATCTTATATCGATTGCTTCCTGGTGTTTCTGGAGAGCAACGAAATGGAGGAAATTTCAGATCAGTGAAAGAGGGCTGTCTTCCTAACACATTGTGGGCCAGCCATGTTCCAAATGGAAAAGGCATTGGCAAAGCCCAGTGACGTGAAACAGATGACCTGGTCTGAGCTTAACCGAATGCTAAAGGCTCACTATGTGCCGGTTGTCTCAAATCTTATTAAGAAACATGAGTTTTATAAAAGAGACTAGAGGGAAGACGAGACCATTGCAGATTTTGTGGCAGCTCTCCGCCATCTGGGAGGAGCCTGCGAGTTCCAGAGTGTGGACGAGGCTATGCGAGATCATGTTGTGTTAGGTCTAAAGGACTGTATTTTAGAAAGCAAACTATTAAACAGACCTGACATAACTGTGGCAGAAGCAATCGCGGAAGCCACCGCCGCAGTGGCCACAATGAAACTGATGAATGCCAATACTGACACAATGAACCTACCCAGAGGGAAGAAACAAGCTCCCACAACCACACACCACGAAGACCTAGACGAGTCATCAGAAACAGGAGCAGATGATGATGAGGTCCATCGCCTATATGCGAACCAAGAAAGGCACGAAAGAAAAAGAAATTGGTGGGAATGTGCTGGCTGTGGAGGAAACCACCCCCGAGCCAAGTGTAGGTTCCTTGATGCCATCTGTCGGGCTTGCAAGAAGAGGGGACACATCGAAAGAGTCTGCCGCAATCGTAAGAACAGCAGTCCTAGCAGACATGGTAATTCCCCATAAAGAACTGACCCGAGGCAAGCCGATAGAAAATGGGAGCGCAGCAAGGGAACCAGCAACCGAGAAAAAACTCACCAGACTGTCACTATCGGAAGCACACAGACGGAAAGCGGGAGAAAAGTCAAAATTGTAGTGACCATTGAAGGAAGCCCCTGTGAAATGGAGGTCGATTCAGGATCTTTCCTATCAATGGTGTCTTGGAACGCAATCAGACGGTTGGTTCCAAACATAAAACAAAAAGAACTCAAGAAACAAAAATTAATCCTCAAAGACTACCAGGGAAATAGAATTCCCGTGGTAGGTCTAGGATACTTCAAAGTCACTTACAAACAACACGCCGAAGTCCTGCCGCTGACTATAGTCGACCGAGACTGTCCCAGGCTCCTGGGCATCGAATGGTTCGCACCATTGGGCATCGGGATGACTGGAGTAAGCTGAATAGCCACAAGCGATTGGGAAGAGAACCTGCTACATGAATTCCAGGACGTATTCGACGGCACACTAGGCAGGTACCGGGGGACCCCAATTTCCTTTAGCTTAGATCCCCAGATAACACCAAGAAGGTTAAAAGCCAGACGAGTCCCCTTTGCATTAAAGCCCAAAATAGATGAGCAATTAAACAAACTGATTGCACAAGGGGTCATAGAACCAATTGACCATGCTAGGTGGGAGACTCCAATAGTAACACCTGTAAAACCTGACGGGTCTGTGCGCATCTACGGAGACTACAAGGCTACCCTGAACCATGCGCTACAGCAAGGTGCATACCCAGTGCCAGTCGTACAGCACTTACTGCACTCACTTGGGGAAGGAAAATTTTTTGCGAAACTCGATTTGGCTCAGGCATATCAGCAGCTTCCAGTAGACCCAATAACAGCCGAAGTACAAACAATAGTAACACATAGAAGGGCATTCAAATGGAACAGACTTCAATTCGGAGTAAGCGTTGCCCCAGGCGTTTTCCAAAGCCTCATGGAACACCTATTAAACGGGATAAAAGGGGTCATTCCATACTTTGATGACGTCCTAATTTCAGCAAAAAATACAACCCAATTACAAGCAAGACTAAGACAAGTGCTAACCAAATTCAGAGAATCCGGCCTAAAAGTAGAAAAGGAAAAATGCTGCCTGGCTACCGACTGCATCAAATTTTTAGGGTATTTAATTGACGAACAGGTTATTCACCCAACAGACAAAAAAGTCAAAGCAATTAAAGACGCACCCAGGCCAAAAAATAAAACGGACTTACAGGCATTCTTAGGTCTGATCAAATTTTATAACATATTCCTCCCCCACAAAGCAATGATAGCAGAACCATTACACTGTTTGCTGGATAAAAAAACTGTCTGGACTTGGGGTCATAAAGAACAAAAAGCATTCCAAAGCATAAAAGACTTATAAACCTCAGAAACCGTTCTTATTCAGTTTAGTAATACACTTCCATTGACGGTCACCTGTGACGCCTCACCTTTCAGAATCGGCACCATCCTGAGCCACCAATTACCTGATGGGAGAGAGGCACCCATCGCCTTTTACTCAAAAACGCTCTCCAAAGCGGAATGCAGCTATAGCCAGCTAGACAGGGAGGCCCTGGCAATCGTCGCCGGAGTTAAACGTTTTCACGAATACCTCTATGAGAGGACATTTTCCATTGTGACTGACCATAAACCGTTACTGGGGATTTTGGCAGGGAACAAACCCACACTGAACATTCTATCCCCACGGATGACTAGGTGGTCAGAATTCCTGGCCGCCTGTTCATATACCTTGCTGCATCGACCCAGGAAACAAATCACCCATGCAGACTGTTAGGGATAACATTGTTCACCCTAACTGTTTTAGGTGAAATACTA